>JAPWDM010000001.1:136552858-137105358 GCA_035578155.1 Brachynemurus nebulosus | reverse complement strand
AACAACTCAAAATATTTTAGAAGTAAATTGTTTTTATTCTAGTGGCATAAAAACCCTGTTTTACACGATATCAGTACCGTTAAAACAAATAACTGTATACGGCAATAATCAGCAGTATTGTTCGCAGCATGTTACCTACTTATTTCTATGAATGCAAAAAGAAACCGTCGCTTGTAAAACAGGTAACAAATTTAAATACAATTGGAGTGAACATAGGGTGGTATTTGTTGTAAGCAATAAAATAATTTAACATCTTGAAAGTTTATGGTCACTAATAACACCCTCTCGGAAAGTCATCCCAAAAATTGTTGGAAAAGGTATACTTATAGATTTTAAGTAGTGGGCAGCACATGTTCGTATCACGTCTAGTTTTTGTGGTACTCACCGATCATTTTTTCAACCACACTCATTTCACGCATATTTTAGAAAGTAGATAGTTGATGTTATCCTTTTTTTCTATGCTAGTGACTTTATAATCAACTATTTATGAATGCTAATTAATGATTTTTTATCATTAATACTAAAAAAATGACCATCGCCACTGTTGGAGTTTGAAGCGAAAAATTCTTCCAAACATAAAAGAAGATAAAAAAAAATTAATTAAAAAATCAAAAAACCCGACTGCGTAGAAAGCAAGCTAAAACGGTTGAAACAAGATGAAAATATAGAGAAAAAGAAAAATGAATAAAAAAGTAAAGCAATCAAAGGCATCATACATTTCTATTTAACTTGATACAACATGTATGCCTCCGACTGCTTTATTTTTATTCATTTTTCTTTTTCTCTATATTTTCATCTCGTTTCCACCGTTTTAGTTTGCTTTCTACGCAGTCGGGTTTTTTGATTTTTTGATTTTTTAAATTATTTTTTTATTTAGGTTTTTTTAGCGTAATTAAATTGTATAGAAGAAAAAATATATAGCTACGCATACGAGATTACAGTGTCTGGCAGCATAAATTACCAAAAATTTGATATTAAAAAAAAAAATTATACTGGCACTAATATACTATAGCTTTCGTCTACGACTTCGTCCGAGTACAGTCACTGAAGGTTGATTAAATGATTTTGTACACTTACTATATCGTCATCGACTCCACGCGGATAAATTCATCGGCAAATACCAGTTTTTATATAAATTTTCAACCCTTGTTCTACCACCTTAGGGGATGAACTTTCTTAGGTTACTAAAGAATCCCTGTGCAGAATTTCTCATTTCTAGACCCAGTGATTTTCTATATAAATTTTCATCCCCTATTTTATATTTTTACGGAATAAAATTTAAAAAATGCCTTCTTAGAACTCACCTACGCTACACAATGAAATGCTGTACAAAATTTCATGTTTTGGGGCTCAGTAGGCTTTTTAAATATACTTTGACCGCCTATTTTACCCCCTTAGGGGCTGAATTTCCAAAAATCTTTCCTTGGAGCTTCCCTACGTTACATAAAGAACTCGTCTGCAAAATTTCACGTTTCTAAACTCAATGGTTCACGTTTCTTAACTCAATATAAATTTTTTATCCCCTAAATAGGGGATGAATTTTGAAATTTCATGTAGCCAGCACTTCTGAGACAAATTTTTTTTTATGTTCTTTATTGAAACACAAATAAAAAAGGTTCTATGACTTTTCACAATAAAGTTAATATTTTTAGAGATATGCATTTTTAAAGGTTCAAAAAATTCATGTCTCTAAAAATATTAACTTTATTGCGAAAAGTCATAGAACCTTTTTTATTTGTGTTTCAATAAAAAATATAATATTAAAAAAAATTGTGCGGTTGAAAAAATACTTGTAAGCGACGCATACTTGTGATCGCGCGAAATTAATAATTAAAAAACCGGTATAAACAATAAAATTTTTTTAAATCTCTATTAAGAATATTATTAACTATTGTAAAGGGAATTTTAAAAAAATATTATTTATATTTTATTTTCTTTTCTTTAATATATTTTTCATGGGTCAAAAGTACCCAAATTTGAGATTTTTCGAATCTTTAAAAATTCATATCACTAAAAATATTAACTTTATCGTGAAAAGCCATAGGACCTTTTTTATTTGTATTTCAATAAAGAATATAAAAAAAAAATTGTCCGGTTAAAAAATAATAATTCCTTGCAATTGTTTAAACAATTTCGTTTTAAACAATATGACTCTGGGTTGCCCCATGGCAACATGCATTTATATCATCAGTAGGGCACTTGGAACAGGATCGCATAAAAAAATCGAGGTGGAATAATTTTCGGCACTCATGCGCCAATACCTCCTGTGAACAAGTTCTTTTCAAATAGTTTTTAATAAACGTAAAAAATATATATCCATACCGGGTGTCAATTCTTTCAATCCTTTTCATTGGTATCAAAGGAACCGTACCTACTTGTTAGGAAATATGTGTTAAATATAAAGTAATAAACACCAAAATTTTAAGAGGGAACTAATTTTTTTTTTTTATTTATAACGTAGTGTAATTTTAATTAGTACTGTAGTAATGAACTAAAGGTTTGAAGTAATGAGTTTTAATCCCGTGTGTGAAGTTTGTTCCCAGAGGGCCTGTAAAGGTCCTAGGGCAACAATTCACACGAGGGATTAAAAAAATAACACTTTAGTTTTTTGGCCTATATACAATTTTTTGCAATTCGGGATAATTTAAAGTTATAAAAAAAGAAAAATTATTTAAATATCATTCAAATTGTATGTAATAATATTACATCACGTATACTTTGGATAAATCAATCGAATTGTACAATACAATATAATTGTTTGTTCTTATCTACAAGTTTGAATTTGTTTATTATTTTCAATTGCCTAGCAACGCTACTTAAGTTAAATTTTAATTGATAGTTGGTGATGCTCTGTAAATTCTGCTTGTTGATTGGCTTAAAAGCGGGACTAAAAGAATTTTTTAATCCTTTGGGGCTATAAAGTGACACTTTACTCCCTATTATGAGGAACTAAATCAAGTGTTTTAGTCAGTGTCAGATTTACCCTAAGTGCCGATCTAGGCACCGTGAAAAATACTGACCCTTCCTATCGCTTAAGAAGAAAAAGAAATAAAACTTTTTTTGTTTTAAATTCAACCGGTAGAATAATTTAATAAGAGTTGCCTGACTGGCCTTCTTTAAATAATTCACTGTTGAGAGGTTTACTTTGTGAAACTCCATTTTAAATATTGAAAAATATTTAAAGTTCGATTACTTTGTCTATTTCACGAATTAAAAGTTATTTTTACTGAACGCGTTTCAACCTTTCGGTCATCCTCAGAGTAGAAAGATGAAAATAAAAATAATATAACTTTTGCTACATTTTTTTAGAACTTTACAAAAAATAACTTATGAGCAAAAAAAGAGTCATATTCCAATTTTTATCGCCCCTAGGCAATGTCCTAAGTAAGCCTAGTGGTTAATCTGGCTCTGGTCTTAGTCCCCGAATTGCAGAAAAGATATCAAAACAAAATAATAAGGTGAGGCGTTGTCACATTTAATGTGGCATTTTGTTTAATTCACAAAAAAAATTAAACTTGCAGATAATATAGTTTTGTGTGTCGTTACAAGTAATTTTATTAAATTATTCTGAAGTTAAAAAGAGTCGAATTTCAAGAATATTCTTTGAAGAATTAAATATAGAACACATCCCGAGTCAAGATTTTAACACTGCATTGACCCTTCTAACATCTAAATGAGCCTATATTCACCCTAAGTGAACCTATATCGACTCTTAATGAACCTACAGACACAATGTTTACAAATAATAACCCTACATTGAAGCTACTAAACCGTCCATAAACCTATCTTAATGCTATTTAACACTTTATAAACAATTAAATAGTAGGTCTGAGCAGGTTCGATGTAGTCTCAAAACATTTTATTAGTTTAAAAAAATGTATGGGAAAAATAATATACATATATACAGTGTCTCTCATAAAGTACGCATGATATGGGAAACAATTTTATTATTGATTCCTTGAAAAATATCCTAGTGGGCTTAGTTGGTGCATCAGTTTAAATGAGATACTAGCTAAACACATCTTACCGCCCGCTTAATATTTGACAGGAAACCGGAAATTTCAAATTTGTAAATTATGAAAAATGATAATCCTTTGAAAGTTATTGATTACCTCCTGATGAAATTTTGGCATCGTATCAAAATTAGGCATAGTAAATATATTCCGAAAGCTAAATATCACAGTTTGCAAAAATAAAGCCCAAAAATCTGCTTTTCCAAAATACGAATTTAACTGACCCTAAATTCAAAATAATTGTACGAATTCTAGCAAAATAAAACTTATACCATTCGTTGAGATCTGCGTATTCATAAAATCACAATTATCATCAAAATATTGCTACAGACATCGGTCTTTCAATAGAAAAATTTAACTTGGTCACAAAAAGACACGCTCTGTAATATTGGAATTTTAACAAGCATGAATAATTGTTATTTCTTTATTTTCTTTGCAGTTAGCAGTCAAAATACTCGTTACGCAAATCTCATTTCATTGATGGCAATTGTGATTTTATGAATAAACAGATCTCAAAGAACGGTATGATTTTTATTTTGCTAGAATTCATAAAATTTTTTGAATCTAGGGGTACTTAAAGCCGTATTTTCAAAAAACAGATTTTTGAGCTTTATTCTTGCATACTATAATATTTAGCTATCAGAATATGTTTACTACACTTAAATTGCCTAGTCTGCATATTCATAAAATCACAATTATCATCAAAATATTGCCGTAGACATTGGTCTTTCAATAGAAAAATTTAACTTGGTCACAAAAAGACGTGCTTTGTAACATTTTTAGTTTTAACAGGCATGAGCAATTGTTATTGCTTTATTTTCTTTTCAGTAAGTAGTCAAGATACCTCCTCGTTACGAAAATTTCATTTCATTAATGACAGTTGTGACTTAATGAATAAACAGATCTCAAAGAACGGCATAATTTTTATTTTGCTAGAATTCATGAACTTTTTTGTATTTAGGGCCACTTAAAGTCGTATTTTGGAAAAGCAGATTTTTGACCTTTATTTTTGCAGACTGTAATACGTTTATCATACCAAATTTTGATACGATGTCAAAATTTCCTTAATATTTCAAAGGACACAATGTTATTGTTTATATATCACAGATTTGAAATTTCCGGTTTCCTGTCAAATTGCAAACTGGGATAAGATAAGTTTAGCTATTTTTTCATTTTAACTGATGCAATAACTAACCCTGCTAGAATATTTTTCAAAAAATTTTATTAGTAAAAAAGTTTCCCATACTGTGCGAACTTTATAAAAGACACTGTATATATGTATGCATATACATTATATACCGGAATGATTAACAAAGATGAACAATAGACATAAACGAAACTTTACGACACAGACGACGGAAATGGCCGATAAGGCACGTGAATATGTTTCAGCTATTTGAAGAAATGACGAAATAGATTTCTTTAAAACGAATTTAATAAAGTGTATCAAATTTATTGTCAAATATGTGTAGTAATTATTTCTTTATTTTGTATCAATTTAAATGTAAACAACCTCACAAAGTATTACGTAAATCATTTGATAATTAAAACTGAATCAATGTTAAGTGTAAATTTTAATTTGAACCGGGTAAATGAACTCTACAATTCATAAGGTGAAAAATTAAAATTTTGTGTTTATATGAAGAAACTGAGATGAACTAGAAGTGAAAACTGTGAAAAAATTAAAAAAAAAAAAATGTTACATTTTAATTGTTAAAAATTGAGGTGCATTTAAAATAATTGTTAGCTTGTTGTGGTGACGCTCCAAACAGAACAAGTCCTGGGGTGAGATGAAAAATTAAAATTTTGTGTTTATATGAAAAAACTGAGATGAACTAAAAATTATAATTGTGAAAGAACTGAAAAACCATTACATTTTAATTGTTTATATTTGAATAACAAGAATCAAATAGTTAAATTAATTGTCAAATATACATAGAATTATTATTATTAAAAAATAATATTAAAAAGAAATTATTACCATTTAAATGGTGTTTAAAATATGTAAAACATGGGTTAAATGATTTTAATTTGAATTGTACTTAATGTATATACTTAAAATTAATAAACGTAAAATAATAAAATACTTTTGTATTCATTTTAAAACCATATCTGTACGCATGCGTGCATGCATACATCCATACGCGTACGAATGTACACATATATGTGTGTATGGATGTATGTATGTACGTATGCGTATATGTATTAGTGTATTGTATGTATACGATTAAGAACCTCCTTTCAGCCTCACAACATCTGATTTTAAGGGTCAAGGAGCAGTATTGTAGGGTCAGTAGAGATACTACTTTGACACTATAAGTGGAGAATCTGTCATTTTGCGACAACATGTAGGCTTAATGTAGGCTTTTTTTACATGTAATTCTGAAACTACTTTAACCCTATTTAATTCAATTAAAAGCAGTAATGTAGGTTTAATGCAGGTTTAATATTTCGACGCGGGATATCCCGTTATGATGTAAACCATTTGTTATTATGTTATAATATAAATATATTGGCTATGTGTATCTAAATATAGATATATGCTATTAAAAATGATATCGTACATCCCTTCACCTGGCTGGTGGATGATATGTTGACAGTCCCGCTTGGTTGCATGATACCACATCACATTTTGAATATATGTGGTGCGGACAGATATTTATTTATATGACAGCAACTCATTTAATTTTATATCAAATATAAATGTATTCCTTTTGTTTTATATCAAAAAGACTAATAAATGTCTAAATATTTGACATTTGTTTACGACACAGAGTCATCATGTTTTACGTTTGTCTATCTTCCACTTTCTCTCCTTTTCTTTCTTATACGTGTGTTTGTCAATGTAATAAACCACAAGGTTGTTAATGTTTAGGTGACAGAAATAGTCATGAAAAAAAGAGTGCCAAATATGCCAATCATAGCATTCGTTGCAAATAATTTTTAATATCTTTTTAATCAACAATTTAGCTAGACAATTGCAAGTCGTTTTCAGTGAAATGAAACACTTTCGATGTTTGATGAAGTTTATTGCAAATGTATTGAGTATACATAATTTGAAAAGTCATATATGCAAGAATTTATCATTCTGTGTATTAAATTTGTTACATTACTTTGAAAACTTTGAAATATCAGAAAAGAAGATTTTATTCCAGATTTTTTCTCCGTAATGAATAATGCAATCAACACAAAACTGTTCTTAAGAGTTTTATATATGATTTGGGGTCCCGAATTTACAAAACAAAATGGTGGCGCAGGAGCACGTCGAACACAGACGTTTTTTTTTTCGAAGAAGTTCTTGGTGGACAGCATAACAATTTTCAAACAGCAGCTAGAAAATCAAAACAAAATTAAGCATTTAGATTAGTTTGACTAAAGCGGTACACAAGATTATTAAAAAATATTGTTTTATCGCTAAATGACACCAGTTTGCAAAAAAATTTTTGAAAATCGAAAAAATCAACTGTAATTTGTTTAGGTATAAAAAAATATATTTGTTAACTAATTTCAAAAATCTCATGTACCGCCCTAGAAAATATATCTAAGAAGCCGCTGCTAAAATTTCAAGTTAATTGAATGAAATTTGCTGCAGTTGTCTTGCCTACCGTTTTGGAAAACGTAGTTTCGAGAAAAACTCATATATAAAGTTTCAAAACATGTTTATCTATACCTGCCATTTTAAGTTATTTATGGCAATATTGCAAAAGTAACGAAATACGGTAAAGGAATTAAGTAATAGAAAAAGGTAATTAGTGGAGTGACCGAGCGTGCTTTGGCACCGGCACTTGCGGACTGGTAGGTCGAGGCCAGTTATGCTCGTGAAGGTTTTCCGCAGTTTCCCTTCACAATTCCAGATGAATATCGGCATAGTGTCTTTAAGAAGACGGGTGCAGACCCACACCTTCCAAATCCTAGTCCCTTGCCACTTTCCTTGTCCTTCACTCACATTATTCAATGTATAAATAGGTAATAGTGTAAGGTTAATAAAGTGTACAAATAACGATGTGTATGGCGTCTGTTATAGGCGAAAAGTCTGAAGAACGAACGTTAAACCACAATATTTATTTAAAATAACAAAAAAAGGTTACTGACAGCACTGAGAGATTCCAAAATACTATGCGCAGACGGGCAGCGTCTTAAACGCTTTCAGCCGCTAGAAGTGGTTTCCGAAATCGGGTTCAAAGTGATTTTAAAAATATTTCCAATCATAATTCCTTTTGAATATCTTTCTAGAGATGTTATTATGTCATTTACGCTAATAAAAAAAGGGGGGGACATTTTTTTTCCAAAGTGATGTAATGTCTTAAGGCAGTCTTCTAGTCTAGAACTTTTTAAAATTCGATTTTTTTTTTTTTTGTTTCATTTGAATTTCCATTTTTACCCCTTAAGTTCTCCAAATATGTGAGAAATATAGCTCAAAATTTCAAAACTGTAACAGATTTGACTATTTTTTTGTATAATGCTTTCAAAAAATCGCCTATTTTTTGACTGTCTAAGGTAAACTGTCTTTTTAAGAAGGTCATTTAATTTCCAGCTATAAAACTACTTAAATATTCACCATCTAAAGACTACGATTACTTCCAAACTCATCTAAATACAAAACACGAAAATAACGAAAGTGTAGATATATGTATGTATATAAAATATAATTTAGTATTCCCAAATGTCTTCCTTAACTGCGACTAATAGAGTACAACATAAAACCACATATAAACAACATAATTTATGTGCATTCTATATACATATTCATACAGAGCTAGAGCTACTTTCCCTATAGCAAGAATAATCTTGGTCCTATAATAATTCTATTGTGATGTCCTTTTTCCTTTGACATGCATATATGTGTAGATATAAACATACTTAACATACCTGTTTAGTGTTTAGGAGGTATTGAACTGAGGGTAACGTTATCAATATTATCCATCAGATGATAGTAAGGTATAATATGTACCTACACTATCATCCCAAAGTATATTATGAAACTGGTTTATTGTTAATAAAATATATATTACATTTTAGACGATTTGGACTAGTAGTAACATTTTTTTATGGTTTCCAGCACCATTTCTTGCGATTTGAGGATAAAATTAATAAAAATTGAAAGATATCTATCTAAAGCTGTTTGTAATTTTGACTGAAAATTTACTTATTTAGTACGGACAGTGGCCCACAGTTTCACCCGCGTAAAATTATTTGAAGTATGGTTCAAATTACTTTTAAATCAGTTCTGTATGGAATCTCGGTACTTTGTTCCGCTCGCAAAACTTTACTACAACTCTTAGCTCTTTTTGGGACATCAAGAACCTTCATTAAAATTCACATAGTGTTTGAAAAATTATCAAATTGGATCGGCTGAGACTCGAATCCGGATCTCTTGGTTGCTAGCCAAGCGCCTTACCAATTAGGCCACCGACCGCTTGTTCGAGTGCCACTCCAATCTGATAATCAATCAAACACAACCTCTCTTTGATGCGAGACGCAGTTTATATTTTTAATCTCAAATGTTATCGAGTGCCAGTAAAATATTATTAATGTGTGGCGGACTTTTGCCCGTATTTAAACATACACCAATATTGATATGTTCACTTAATGTCCAGCTTTAGCTGATACTTGTACACTCGATGTACTCTGACAAATGGCCAATTCATTATGTTAATTAAAATTCACATAGTGTTTGAAAAATTTTAATAATTAACACTGCTGTGGAAAATTTTGACTTCACGTTATATTTTCCCGATTTCAACAATATTTGCGTAAAATTCAGTCAAGATTCATCCATCCGTTTGTTTGAATAGGTATACTCTTTGAATCCCTATGCCTGACGAGAAGTTTTAACCCTATATACTAATAGTCTCTAGAATATCAATTGTATTTAAACAAAATTTAGCAAAAATTCGTTTAGCCGCCTCTTTTGGGTCCTTCTTAGTATCTGCACAGGAGCATTTAAATTCATTTGACGTTTATTCTTCCCTGGTTCCCAACAGTATTAAAGCAAACTCCATCAACAGCACTTGAGTGAAATTTTGTCAATAGCTTACATTAAAATATAAATTAGCATCCATGCATCTATGTTAGTTCTCTGCTGTCACCCAGAGCGACACAGTCTTTTGGCTATCGATATTGATTTTTTCGTTACTATTGACATACCGACTGTTTTTTGAATTTTGCATCCAATTTTTTGAAGCCAGTGTTAAAAACCACTATTTGACATTCGAATGACGTTTTGAATAAATACTTATCGAGAATTAACTCCCCGCTTAATGTTTTGAAAATTTTTCAAGTTCGCTATTATTGCTAGCGATATACTGGGCTTGGAAATTTGGCCAGGCCACAGTATTCAGCAATATTTTCGGCAATATGCAGGTACCAATTGTAAACTTTATAATTCTGAACTTTACACATGCAATGTACTTGTCCAAAAGTCTTGAACACTCAAGTTGTCAGAACATCGACAATGTCATGTAAAACATCGTACATAGGTATTATGTAGATACTCTGTACACCCACACAAAAGTAAAGTGCACACATTGACACATACATATTATGTACACATATTGTAAGTAGGGATACATACTTGATATGCAAATAAGATGTAAGGACATATTATCTGTGTACCTACATGCTTAACTCGGCACATTGTAATATATGTACATACATAACTATGTTGATTCATGACTTCAAAAACGGCCGCGCCGGTTTGACAATTGTTTTGTAATGTGTGGCTGATGGCTGTATGTATAATAAAACACATCGATTGAATGTTAACCCTTTATTTAGGATACGATTTGTTTCGTTTGCTGGGCGTTACTGAGCATGTTTCATTAAGCTCTAAAAGCTCTTTCACATATACATTCACGGATCAGCAAGGGAACTTTATTTAATATATTAGGCGATGCATACAAATTAAAATTAGTTCTAGAAACATATTCAATTAATGTAGGTTTTTCTGTGTACTGATTATTGCCCAAATCATTTGCAACTTGGTTCCAGTAAAGTCAGAGCCGGATTTACACTAAGTGTTGCCCTGGGCACTTGGAAAATCACATCACTTTTCCCTAAAAGAAACAAAAAAATTAGTGGTAAGTCCAAAAAAAATTCTTCACATTTTCCTACAAAAAATAAGTGACGAGCAAAAAAAAAAAAAACGTCAAATTGCCACATTGTGTTCCTAATTTTGCCGCCCTGGGCACTAAACGCTCGTGTCCCTGGTGTAAACCTAACATTGAGTAAAGCTATACTAACTCTTGGAAAATATAAACTGCCAACTAGTAAAATTTTATGCCATGCATTTTCTAAATTTAAAAATTACTACTAGTGTAAGAGAGAGTACTAAACTTCAATCAAATTTGGTTATTAATACTGTCAGTTGGGACGAATCCGGACGATTTTTTTAGTTTTTTGGCAACAAATTGTAAATCGAAATAAATTCGAAAAAAAATAATTTAAATGTTTTGGTATCACGAGCATATAGAATAGTAATAAAAATATCAGAATTGATACTGCAACATTTTTTTTTTTTTTTTGTTTATGTAGTGTCCGGATTCGCCCCTTTGTGTGGGGTGAATCCGGACAGTGCTCTTTTTCCAATATAAATCATATCCAGTTATACATATGGGTGAAATCGGACATAGAAGGATAAAAACGCCGTGAGCAGCGGGGCCCCATCACGGAAGTCGAATTTTTCCTTTCATCTTCGGTATTGAATATCTACAAGCGAAATGTAATTGAAAGTCTACAAGCGATCTGTCATTTTGGCGGTTTCAAAACTGATGATGAGTGTCCCGTTGATCGGGGCTTTAAAGAAAGGTTTTAAGTTTTTAAGGGCTGAACCTCAGTAAATTTCAATTTTGTGCCGATAGCAGTTAGCAGGAAAAAAAGCCAACACAATTCGTACGAGGGTATTCCTACCCATGCTTATCCGACAATTGCCTTTGTGTTTTACTTTTAAATATTAAATAAAAAAGGAACTTAAATAGTAAACAGGAAGGCCTTTATGAAAATATTTTTTCTTTCCAAAAAAATCCGAATTGCTATTTTATAAATAAAAAAAAATCCAAAATTCCTACTTTATAAATAAACTGTGACTTTAATAAAATTTTTAAATCTACTTAATAAATTTCTAACACTGACTGACTGACAGACAACGCACAGTCTAAATCGTTGGGTTTAGAAGAATGAAATTTTTCACAGGGTTTTCCTGTCTAACGTAAATGAGCACTAAGAAAGGATTTTTGAAAATTCGTCCCCTAAGTGAGTTTAATAAGGGATGAAAATTTGTATGTAAATTCGTTATTTTTGAAGTCAGTGGTATATAAAAATATGTTACTATGGCTATTAAAATAAATATTATTGAATAAATCTTTAACACTGACTGACAGACAACGCCCAGCCTAAACTATTGCGTTTAGAAGGACGAAATTAGGCACAGGACATACGAAAATTGGCGTTTAGACTTCTATTTATAAATAAAAGTCAGTTGTGTAAACGTTTCTGGAAATTTATTCCCTACACGGTTGGGAATAAATAAATAAACAAGAAATGAAAGTTCGAATGGGAAGTTCATCATTTTTGAAGTTAGAAACGGGGATATTGATTTAGGCTTTTGAAAAACATTAAAAGTGAGCAGAAAATGAGTACCTAATAATATGATATTGTCGATGGAAAATCCCATCGGGTGTACGGCTAGTTACTTAATATTTGTGTATTGCATTTGTTATTATAAAAAGTAAAATCATTTTTCTTAAATTTTTTAAAATTACTATTTGCGTACTTGTATTAGAATAAAAAAATTCATTTAAAACACATGTAACAATACCATTGAATTCCGATGTAAAAATGGGAGAAGTGGGGAGAAAAGTAATGTGGACTCTCTAAAAGGCACTAGCTGGATAATAACTCAATACACGTACAAAATTTCAGCCCTCTAGGTTTCCTTAGAGAGTCTCTAGTGGTGTTAGAAAAAAGGCAAATATATATATATATATATATATATATATATATATATATATATATATATATATATATATATATATATATATATATATATATATATATATATGGGTAGTTCTTCAAACAAGGGAATTCTGGACGGCCCAACATATTTTGTATATTAACATTTTTAAAAATACATTTCTTCTAGATGGAAACTGTAAACCATTACCGCATCTAACTGGTCACTCAAAATAACCCGGTTTCCAAATATATTTTTTATAAAAAATGACAATTAAAATGTAAAATTCTCAGTCTCTTGGTATGTCTCCTCTCCAAAGTAAAACATAGCAGACTAAATAATTAGTTTTTCTGAATGTATAAAAAAAAAATTATACGGCAGTAGTGATCTATAATATTGGCACTTTTTTATTGTATAAATAATTTTTGAATTTTTTATATTTTCTTTAAGAACTATTCTATTGAATTTTCTCTCCTGAACTTTGCATCTCCTGAACTTTACATATATATATATATATACATATATATATATATATATATATATATATATATATATATATATATATATATATATATATATATATATATATATATATACATACATAAAACATTATTCAGCCGATTTCTAAAGATTATTGAAGAATTCTCAGTCTCCTGGCAGCTCCAAAAACGGGATTAAACTTAAATAATGTAAATAAATTAGGTAAATGTCATTAGAATACTGTAATAAATGGCTCTGTATATTTTTTAATAAAAATAAATTTCCATTTTTTTTTTCTGTATAATGTATACTATATAATTAATATAACTACTGATACATATACTATTAATATAATATATAATATGTATTAAATTGTCGTAAATGACTTCAAATATTTTTTAATAAATAATAAATTCACAATTTTTTTTTATTTATTTATTTATTTATTTAGTGATTTTTTTTTAATTTTTTTTTAATACCTAGGTAAATTTTTTTTTTTATATACACTATATAACGACTAATATATATATATATATATATATATATATATATATATATATATATATATATATATATATATATATATGTATATATATATATATACCATATGAGTTTTTCAGGAGTTGCCATTCGATTTATTCCTAAAATATGCATCTAATCAAAAAAAAAAGTTTATACAAAAAATATTCAAAATAGAGGGGGCCATTCACGAAAAATTGTTCCAGACTTCTAGGACTCACGGTTTTTGTGGAATAGAAAAAAAATTTTTTTTTCAAATGGGAACATATGTTGAGATGTTTCTTAAAAATTAGTTTATTACTTCAAACTACCAATTATGCTAAAATTTTCATTATTTTATTTCAAATTTTTGAGAAATTGCATTTTTAAGTTTTAATTTTCAAAATCCGTGGTAAGGTTTGTCTAACCGAACGCAAAACATACGATTTATTTTGAATTTATACTAAAAAAAATAGGAAATAAATTGTAATGGTATATTCACATTAGCTTCTTACAGTAACAGAAAATTTATTAATTAAATACATTAATTATCAAAATAATTTGTAGTTTTTCCTCAAATATTCAACTTAATATTTATTAATCAAGTTATCAAATTACAAATGTTTTTGTAATATTTAATTGTACACCATATTAAAGAAGTAAAAATTTGGTACATGTGAAAATGTCATTATTCAAAATCTTGAAAGTAAATTATAGATGGCAGCTGGATACGATCGTAGAACTGTCAAAAATGACAGGTCTTTTTTAAATTTTAATTGTTAAATTTTTAAACTCTTTTTTTTTAAAAAAGAGTAAAAGAAACAAAAAAATATTTTTAATATAAAAATTTTCAAGTATGTATGGTATGTATTTTAACAATACGTCTGAAAAAGATGTATTTTAAAAATATTCAGAACTTAGTTTATTTTCCAGTAATCTGACCAGACGATCTTATCATGTTTGGAACATATTTTAATGATGTACAGCATAAAGTTGAGATGCTATCGGAATATTACATAAAAAATCGCCTGACAGTAAATATAAGCAAATCGAAAATAGTAATTTAAAATAATTGAATTGATATGGTGGTGTCATTTGCTGAATATGACAGACGAGAGAATCCCGAAAGTATGCTAAGCAAAACTAAAGGAACTATGTGATGATCGAACCTAGAAAAACTCTAACTGCGTTGTATCTTTAAAACAAAAGTTTACTCAACTTGGTTAAGAGGATTTGTGGGAAGCGCAGGACATCTTCAAAACAAAAAGAATGCTGACCGAAGTTAGTCAGTTACGAATGTCAAATAAAATATGTACAAAAATTTTCTTCAAAGGCTGTAAACTGACTCTGAAACATGAAGAAATTTGTCAACAGTGTAACGAAGTTCTCAGTATCTTACGTACTTTCTTTTAATTGTAAAAAGTATCCTTTTAAAAGGCAAATGTACTTGAATAAGCATATCAGTGCTGGAGGTGATCCCATGACGGCGTTATTAACCATAAGAGGGCTGGAGCAGCTAAACGACGTATTTTTATATGCGAGAGGGACTCTTGACCACTGAGCTAGTATTTACCACTTAATGAACTTTCTGTTTATTATAATTTTTGTTATTTGTTGTTACTTATAAATGTTAAATGACCTTCCCTGGTGTAAAAGATTTTCTTAAGCAATAAAAATCATTATTATTATTATTATTGTTATTATGTTTACTTTAAAATTAAAGCAGTTACATTTAAAAGCAAATGAAAAAGCTACTATAACTTCTGAACTATTCAATTCATTTTTATGAAATTATGCGTTCTGCTTCCTAGATGATCCCCTATAAATTTCATTGCATTCAGAGGAATTGTATCCACGGCACTACCATGAAATCCCATTAAATGTCAATATCTTATTTACTGCTAGTCCCACTTCGCTCAATTTTTTATGAATCGTTTATTTATTTTTATTAATTTATATACCTATATTAAATTACACAAAGATATATTGGGCATTTACGAGTACGAGGAAGCTGTGTGCCACACCCTATTGCAGCGTATTTTAGTATTTTACAAAACTGAAAATTTTTGTTATTTTAGTTTGTAACCAAATGATCGTGGATCATTTTTTTGGTATTGCGTTGCCATTTTACCGTTAATTATTTCGTTTTTATAGAATTTTTTAGGATATAAAATAAAATACATTTTTCATAGAATAAGATTGATTTATTCTTAAGTACTTAATAAAAATATGACATATTTTAATATGAGCATTCATAATTTATGAATTTTAATTCGCTATTTTCTTCTATCGTGATTCGCTAGCTCTAAATTCTGTTTTTATGTTAAACTCAGAGTAAGCTAAAATCAGATATCACTTATCTGTCAAATTACTTTTCATTTTCATCATTGTTTAACATAATTATTATTTAATTATAACAATTACTGCATCACGTTCAATCTTCTTCAGTTTTCGAATTCTGAAACATAGTTAAATCAATTAAAGCACCTTCAATTAAAATATTAATAAATAAAATTTTAAACTATATTATTCTCAAAATGCCTGCCATCTACATGAATACAGCTAGCTACCCTTCTATGAAACCCCTGGTGGACATTTTCTAGCATCTGTTCAGGGATATTCCTGATGGCTTCACGAATTCGATCTTTCATGTTTTCCCTAGTGGTTGGTTTAACCGAGTAAACCTTTTCTTTGATGTAAGCCCAAAGAAAATAATCAAGGGGGGTAAGATCGGGACTTTTCGGAGACCAGTGAATCAAATCACTGTGCCTACCTATCCATCTTTGGGGAAAAGTTTCATTTAAATAACCTGCAACTAATCTACTAGTATGAGCTGGGGCTCCGTCTTGCTGAAAAACTAAATTTACCCTACTTTCTAAATCAACATCCTCTAAGGCAACAGGAAGTTCCTCTGTTAAAAGATATAAATATCTTTCACTATTTAAAACCTCATCAATGAAAATTGGCCCTATAATTTTCCTATTCAAAATTCCACACCAAGTATTTAACGACCACTGATGTTGATAGTCGATCGTACCTATCCAATGCGGATTTTCCGTCGCCCAGTAATGAAAATTATGCCTATTTACCTGACCTGTACTTTTAAAAGTCGCCTCATCACTAAACAAAACATTCCTAAAATAATCATCCTCTTTACTTTGGACCCATAAACAAAAGTCTACTCGGCTTCTAAAATCTACTTCAGTTAAATGTTGGCACAAACTAATATGATACGGGTGGAATTTTTCTTGTTTTAAAATTCTAACGACGGAGCGTTGACTAATTCCAACATCTCTAGCTGTCTCTCTAGTACTACAGTGTGGGTTCACTACAACAGATGCAAGAACTACAGTTTTATGTAATTCGTCAGTGGCGTTTCTTGAATGATTATTTCTAACGGGAATCAAACTCCCTGTATTTTCTACTCTATCGAAAATTTTCTTAATAGCTTGGTGTGACGGATGCCTCCGTTCAGGAAATTTATTTGCATAAACTTGTGCCGCTTGACGATAGTTCATGTCACACCGTCCTAAAAAATTTTTTTTTTTAAATTAAAAGCAATTAGTATTTGTAAACAACGAACCTAAAACTAAAATAATATCCAGAACTTCTTTGCTAGTATAAATAGACATTATTAAATTATAAATAAAGTAAGTAAAATAATAATACAAACAGTAACTCCAGTGATTTTTACGCAAACGAAATTATAATTTTTCTTTTTTGAAAGAAAATATCATAGTATAGAAACACGTTTCTACACGTTATGAATATTAAAACGTTTATTTCAAACGTTTCAAACAATCAAAGTTTAAAATTTTTACCTGCCTTACCTACTGCTTCGATTCGTGGTAAAATTCTCGCGCATGTGCACTATTAAACCGCGCAAACAAAAATTCAAATTATTTGACGTTTACTACCATATTTGGAAACTTGTAGACGTTATATATTTAAATTTTTGCTAATATGTTCGCGCGGTTTAGTAATGCACATGCACAAATGCACTGGAATTTTTTATACCAGAAATTGAACACGAGGCTCCGATAGGTATCGCATAATCGAAAGTGACAGCTGTCAAATACATGTGTGTGTATATTTTGATTTTTCACATCAAGTACAATTGAATCAGTTATTTCAGAAACAACATGTTACATTTTTCAAATTTTGAGTAAACAACAAAAAACTCTATAGCTCATACAATTTCTGCACTAGAAATCTGAAAAAAATGTACGTTGTAAATAAACTATATTTACGTCAATTGGCAAGTTTTTGCCGAAAAAATTTCATCAAAAATCAAATTATGACATTTTAAAGAAATTTCAAATCTGTTGTTTCTGCAGGAAATCTACGATTGTGGTCACATTTGCCTCACTCATTTTCATAGTCAATACAATACAAGTAATTCACATGTGTTGTTTCTGTTCTAAGCGCAAACTTCAAGATTAAATTTCAATGGGTTGGGTTAATGTTATGAGTGTTTTTTCTGCACCAAACGATGCATCTTGGTAAACTATATACAAATCCACCTCTAACTGAAATTGTTACATGTGTTTCTGAAATAACTGATTCAATTAATAGTACAAAAATCCGAAGATGAAGAAAAAATTAAAATGTTCCTAAAATTGAGTAACTAAGTACTTTGTCAAAAAATTGATTGAAGTTTTATCCTTAACGATGAATTTTTTCAACCTTCTCCCAAATTGCGTGGACTAGCTTTATAGAAGGATGGACGTAATGAAACCAATATCTTCTATTTCGTCTTTCATATCTTCGTTTCATTACGTCCATCCTTCTATAAAGCTAGTCCACGCAATTTGGGAGAAGGTTGAAAAAATTCATCGTGAAATTTATATATCCCAAAAAAAATATTGTTGTAAGTTTTATCCTTAAGTTAACGAAATTATAAAAATCAATTTTTTCCAGTCTTCTGGCACCCTGACTTTTCCAGAAAGTTTAGAATTCCTTGACATTTTCAGGTTTTCCAGGAATATGCCACCATACACCAAAAAAAAAAAAAAAAAAAAAACAAATTCTACATTTTGTCAAATTATTAAATAATAAAAATAAATATACAATGTAAATTCAAATTACTGTTTTATTAAAAAATCATAATTTCTCTTAATTGTTATACAATTTTACAATAAAATAATTTTCTGTTGATCAGGGCTGGGAGCAATTTAAAATGATTTCATTTGAAATATGTATTTAAAATACAAAATGGCATTTTCCATTTTTTATTTTAAATAAGTTCGGTCAAACCATTTTCCATTTTGTATTTAAAAAGAAAATTTGAATCTATTTTCCATTAAAAATGAAAATGCACGTATACTCAAATTTATCTGCATAAATTATAGAACTCGAACTGAACGATCTGAAATCTAACAAATTGTAAATTAAATGTAAGTTTATTCAATTGATTCAAATTTTTTAAACTGCAGTTGCAAAAACACGGGAGTTAAATTTATTACTAGAATTGTAGTTCTCTTAAGTCAAACTTTTCTGACTCAAGTTGTGTACTATTATCTTTAAGACACGGCAATAAAAAATGTTTTGTATTACAAGCAGATGATTTTCATAATTTTGAAGTCGCAATTGTAGCGTAATCAAGGTTTGAATACGTCAAGACTGAATTAAATTTTACAATATTTTAAAGTAACAATATTTCACGAGTTAAATTTCGTTTTCATATCATTTCAACTTTACAAAATTTTCTCAGACTGCCTTTAGTTAATTTCAGTACGTTTAAAATTTTCTTAACTTTTTTTAAAATATTGATAAAAAAAAAATTATAGAATTTAAAGTAAAAAAAGCATTTGGCATTAGGGTTTCCGATCTTCGATTTTTCGAATCGATTCTTTGGAGAGTAAATCGATACAGAGATCGTGAAAAATTTAGGGGATCGAAGATCGATCTTTTCGAATTTAAATTAGGATATTTTTAGTAAAAATATGATATTTTTTAAAAATTATTGTAAAATATATTTCAACTATTGTTGTCACTTTTAGCGCAAACTGGAAACCATTTTATTCATATTAAATTCAGCAGTTCATCTTCAAAGAAAATTAAAACTGATTTGTGATGACGCAATAAGAAACTTCATTAAAACTTTTATATATCTTTTATTTTCTGCAAGTACAAAAATTGAATCGATTTTCGTCAGATCGATCTTTTATAAGCCGATTTTCTTCTGCATCGATTTTTGGTTTGACGATTCCAATCGATCCACAAGATCGATTTTTTCGCCAGAGATCGGAAACCCTATTTGGCATTTTATAATCCATTTTAAATAGCTATTTTCCATTTTCTATTTTAAATATGTTCAGCAAAACCATTTTCCATTTTGTATTTTAAGTGCATTTTTGAAAACCATTTTCTATTGTAAATTCTATAAACCATTCTTCCCAGCGCTGCTGGTAGTTACGTATAATCAGTGGTAGATTTACACTACGGGCACGCGGGGCGGAAGCCCCGGGTGGCAAATTTTTAGTGGGTTTCCTCCCGTTAACATTTCTATTTCTTGAATTTTTTCCACAGAAGTACCATCCTTTTGAAATTTTATATTAACTTCATACTGAACCAAAGCTTTACAGAATCCTATGAAATAAAAATTTTCGTTACTTACATTGTAAATAATTATTTTGAAATTGTGGAATTACCGTTACCTTTTAAAATAACAATAAACATTCCTTGGATAATATAAGAATTGGAGAGGTTATGTCATCTCGAACAATAATAAGTTATTAGAAATACTCCAATAAAGTACCTAAAAGTAAATTTTAAAAAAACACTGACATTTTAAATTAGTCATTTGTGTGGTAGGGTCCCTATAATAAATACAGTCGTGACATGTCATTCGTTTTCGGTCCAAATCAGAGCGGCAAACGCGGCAAGCTTCAAAATTGCTTGATCACATGCTTGAGTAAATATTTTTGAGTACATAATTATTGTTAATAAGTTATGAATTACTGAACAATTAAAAATTTTTAATTTAATTATTCTTTCTAGGTTAAACTAAATGATTTTTTCAGATTTTTGTTAATATTTAATTTATTTCTAATGTATTTTATGCAAACTGTGGACAGAAAATGCCGGTGCCAATCAGCGTTGAGAATACATGTCACGACTCTATTTATTATAGGGACTCTAGATAAACCTATACGGTAAAGCCATCTATGTAAAATAAATACAATTACCGCTTGCTACTTTCCGTAATATTAAGGCCTGTTTGAAGTAGGCGCTCTTAAACTTTCCAAAATTCACTTAAATAAATCACTTTTAAGCGCGAAAGTTGTAAAATTTGAAAAAAAAAATTAAAATAAAAATTTTTATTTTTTTATTTTTGGTTATTGTTGCTTTATTGAATAATTTTTATCAACAAATAAGTATACTATTCCATTTAAAAAAAGGTAAGTTTGTATCGTATCTCGAAAACCACAAGAGCTATAAAGCTCCTGATTATCGCAATTGGTTGCCCCCGTCGATATCTACAACTCTTATTTGAACAATTTTTCGATTAAATCAACGGTTTGGCTGTAATAAAAATGGCAACTCCCGAAAAACTCACACGGTATATACATATATACGTATGTATATATATATATATATATATATATATATATATATATATATATATATATATATATATATATATATATATATATATATTACTAATATAATATATACTTAATATATATTAAATAAATACTAAATTGTTTAATAATTAAAAATTTAATAATAAAAATAATAAAAATTGTTTAATAATAAAAATTAATAAATTGTTTAATAGTTTAATAAATTGCACTGAATAATAAAAACGAGGATGTCTTTTTTTCACCTTCCTGGATGTCTTTTTTTTACAATGGCCATAAAATTTATAATTTTTAATTTTTGACTGGCCACCTTTAAATAGTGTAAAAAATGTCACCAACTTGAAATAAAACTACTTTCCAAAGCTTATGCATGAAAAAATATGTGGCCGGAATTAAGTCCATTTTCGTCTATCGTTTGAAGAATTACCCATATATATATTGCGATAATCAGGAGCTTTATAGCTCTTGTGGTTTTTGAGATACGATACAAACTTACCTTTTTTTAAATGGAATAGTATACTTATTTGTTGATAAAAATTATTCAATAAAGCAACAATAACCAAAAATAAAAAAATAAAAATTTTTATTTTAATTTTTTTTTTCAAATTTTACAACTTTCGCGCTTAAAAGTGATTTATTTAAGTGAATTTTGGAAAGTTTAAGAGCGCCTACTTCAAACAGGCCTTAATATTACGGAAAGTAGCAAGCGGTAATTGTATTTATTTTACATAGATGGCTTTACCATATAGGTTTATCTAGAGTCCCTATAATAAATAGAGTCGTGACATGTATTCTCAACGCTGATTGGCACCGGCATTTTCTGTCCACAGTTTGCATAAAATACATTAGAAATAAATTAAATATTAACAAAAATCTGAAAAAATCATTTAGTTTAACCTAGAAAGAATAATTAAATTAAAAATTTTTAATTGTTCAGTAATTCATAACTTATTAACAATAATTATGTACTCAAAAATATTTACTCAAGCATGTGATCAAGCAATTTTGAAGCTTGCCGCGTTTGCCGCTCTGATTTGGACCGAAAACGAATGACATGTCACGACTGTATTTATTATAGGGACCCTACCACACAAATGACTAATTTAAAATGTCAGTGTTTTTTTAAAATTTACTTTTAGGTACTTTATTGGAGTATTTCTAATAACTTATTATTGTTCGAGATGACATAACCTCTCCAATTCTTATATTATCCAAGGAATGTTTATTGTTATTTTAAAAGGTAACGGTAATTCCACAATTTCAAAATAATTATTTACAATGTAAGTAACGAAAATTTTTATTTCATAGGATTCTGTAAAGCTTTGGTTCAGTATGAAGTTAATATAAAATTTCAAAAGGATGGTACTTCTGTGGAAAAAATTCAAGAAATAGAAATGTTAACGGGAGGAAACCCACTAAAAATTTGCCACCCGGGGCTTCCGCCCCGCGTGCCCGTAGTGTAAATCTACCACTGATTATACGTAACTACCAGCAGCGCTGGGAAGAATGGTTTATAGAATTTACAATAGAAAATGGTTTTCAAAAATGCACTTAAAATACAAAATGGAAAATGGTTTTGCTGAACATATTTAAAATAGAAAATGGAAAATAGCTATTTAAAATGGATTATAAAATGCCAAATAGGGTTTCCGATCTCTGGCGAAAAAATCGATCTTGTGGATCGATTGGAATCGTCAAACCAAAAATCGATGCAGAAGAAAATCGGCTTATAAAAGATCGATCTGACGAAAATCGATTCAATTTTTGTACTTGCAGAAAATAAAAGATATATAAAAGTTTTAATGAAGTTTCTTATTGCGTCATCACAAATCAGTTTTAATTTTCTTTGAAGATGAACTGCTGAATTTAATATGAATAAAATGGTTTCCAGTTTGCGCTAAAAGTGACAACAATAGTTGAAATATATTTTACAATAATTTTTAAAAAATATCATATTTTTACTAAAAATATCCTAATTTAAATTCGAAAAGATCGATCTTCGATCCCCTAAATTTTTCACGATCTCTGTATCGATTTACTCTCCAAAGAATCGATTCGAAAAATCGAAGATCGGAAACCCTAATGCCAAATGCTTTTTTTACTTTAAATTCTATAATTTTTTTTTATCAATATTTTAAAAAAAGTTAAGAAAATTTTAAACGTACTGAAATTAACTAAAGGCAGTCTGAGAAAATTTTGTAAAGTTGACGTGATATGAAAACGAAATTTAACTCGTGAAATATTGTTACTTTAAAATATTGTAAAATTTAATTCAGTCTTGACGTATTCAAACCTTGATTACGCTACAATTGCGACTTCAAAATTATGAAAATCATCTGCTTGTAATACAAAACAATTTTTATTGCCGTGTCTTAAAGATAATAGTACACAACTTGAGTCAGAAAAGTTTGACTTAAGAGAACTACAATTCTAGTAATAAATTTAACTCCCGTGTTTTTGCAACTGCAGTTTAAAAAAATTGAATCAATTGAATAAACTTACACTTAATTTACAATTTGTTAGATTTCAGATCGTTCAGTTCGAGTTCTATAATTTATGCAGATAAATTTGAGTATACATGCATTTTCATTTTTAATGGAAAATAGATTCTAATTTTCTTTTTAAATACAAAATGGAAAATGGTTTGACCGAACTTATTTAAAATAAAAAATGGAAAATGCCATTTTGTATTTTAAATACATATTTCAAATGAAATCATTTTAAATTGCTCCCAGCCCTGATCAACAGAAAATTATTTTATTGTAAAATTGTATAACAATTAAGAGAAATTATGATTTTTTAATAAAACAGTAATTTGAATTTACATTGTATATTTATTTTTATTATTTAATAATTTGACAAAATGTAGAATTTGTTTTATATATATATATATATATATATATATATATATATATATATATATATATATATATATATATATTTATATATATATATATATATATATATATATATATATATATATATATATATTTAGACGAAAATGGACTTAATTCCGGCCACATATTTTTTCATGCATAAGCTTTGGAAAGTAGTTTTATTTCAAGTTGGTGACATTTTTTACACTGTAATATCAGACATGTATTATCAGACATTACATGTATATATCAGACAATTTTTTCTACATAATCGTGTTCTACGGGTCCGAAAACGGATAGCGCCCCCACTCTCGCCTCTCGCCGTTCTTATCATATAGGCTGTATAATTCTAATTTTTTTAGTTGAAAAATTCGACTAAAAATAGCTGAAATTCCAATCTGGAAATTCGCAAAAATAAATATCTGCATCAGCGAATGAATTTTGGTTAGTGAAATAAAACATTTTGGATTTAAATAAAGTTTATTTTGAATTGTCTTTTTTAGGTAATTCCATGGTCACTTACATTACAATTTGATTTAAAATTGAGATTAAAATCTTTTGAATTTTCGTATTAAATGAGTAAAACCACTAAAATTTATCTCAACAATCAAACAACAAAAAATGCATATGATTTTTTTTTATACAAAATAAAGTAGGTGCGGTCACTTACATTACTCAAAAAGGAACCTAATTTTTCATCTTTTATACAATAAGAATTTTCTGCTCTTTTTTGATAACAGACAGCTTCATTTAAATAAATTTAAACAAATAATGTTTCAATAAATTATTTTAATAAGAAATTTCACAAATTTTTTAATAAAAATGTAACTTTCAGTCGGTCATTTACATTACACTCTCTATGGTCACTTGCATTACAGTCACTTTAAAACAAGCATTATTTATATATTTTTTTTTTAAATTGGAACACTGCTGTCGGTGGATGGCGCGGTCAGCAGTGTCCGGCGGCATCGCCTACTAAGGGCATGCGCCGCCATACACACAAGAAATTAAAACACACATAAAGACAGGAACACATAAATGCAATAGACAAAGGACAAACAAACATAATAAAATTCACCGATGAGCCTTGCCATCCCAGGGCTTCATAAAGTGCGGACAGTCCTTGGTGGCGGTACGCTAAGTACTAGCCAGAACGTTCGGTCACCAAGGACTGAAAAACCAACGATGAAACTCCCCCGAGGTGTAAAGGGCCTCGGAGTGAAGGAAACCGACTAGAAAAAGATAAAACACAAATAAATATCACAGGTAAGTATCACGGTATCACAGATAAAACTTGTTGCCTCACTGGGAAGCCACAGGCCGACCAGTGAAGCAAGAAGGCGTTAAAAGAAAATACCACTGTAGACCCATAACAACAGGCCTACAGCGGCAAAACAAAATATCACAGATAAGGAACAACAAAACACAGCCAAACGAGAATTATCACAGTAACCCATCGCACTAGAGGGGGACCTGGAGCCACCCAGTGATGCGATGGAGATTATAACAACACCAATGGAGGTTCCAAGAATCTCCATTACACGGGGACTAAACAAAATTCAACAATATAAAAAAATATCAATAAAATAACAACAAAATATCACAGACTGAAAAATCACAGTAAATATATCACAGCGTACCCACTGTATCCCCGGGGGCCTAGAACCGTCCAGTGGCACAGTGGGGATTACAACAACACCGTTGGAGGCCCCATGGACCTCCAGTGGCAGAAAAAAAACACAAAAGGCACGAAAAACCAATAACAATCAAAAATGTGTTTAAAATGAGTTTGTGTTGTCCTAATTTAACAAACCAGTGCCCCGTTAGCCTGCTAGCCAGCTAGCAGTTACCGCCAAGCACGACGAGGAGGAGGGGTTGGATTTATGCTCGGCAACAAGCTTTATTAAAAAGTAAGTAGTTTGTTAGTTTGATTTTTTGGAAAATATGATAGATAACAAAGACAAAGGTTTATTTTTAGCAATTAAAAAAACGTCTGTCGGTTTTGATAGCCTGCATTACTCGAATTCGGAGCTTCACAAAAAATCAAAATAATACTCAAAACGAGTATAATAATTATTTCAGCAGAAAGAAAAAAGTAAATTTAGCTGTATTTTAATATTCACTTGAAAAAAATCACAGGTTACGGTAATTTTTTCTATTAAGTAAAAAATTTTTAAGGTAAATTTACAGAATAAAGACAATTGCAGGTTAAAAATAAAATAAAAAAACGTAATCAGTTATTTAGTCTTTTGAGTATCAAGTAGGCATGATATTGATTAATTATTTCATTTTTTCATTTTTTCATTTTTACTAAAATTCCATCTTCTCATGGAATTGCTCTTTGAGTCTATCATTCAAGGTTGATTTGGGAACATGGAAATATTAAGCAGCTTTTCTGAGCAATTTTCTTTTATTTTTAATATCGGAAAGCAGGGGCGCAACAACTACAAATCTCCAGGTGGTCCAACAAAAATTTAAATAACCAAATTTTTTGATAACGCCATTCCCCGATAAAAATGGAAAATATTGTAATAAAATGTCGTCTCGAAAAATTTGATTTTCAAATAAAAAATATTAGTAAGCCACTAAAAATTTTACTTTTTAATATAAATAAAATAAATTGAAGGAAAATTTACGTAGTTTTATGACGAGTCCAAGTAATTTTAGGGGGTCTGGACGCCTTCGAACGGGGGGGGGGGTCCCCCAGCCCCCGTTGTTGCACCTCTGTCGAAGGGTGTCGATTCTATATTATATGGACTATAGTTCGTGTAAGTAGTTTATACCCACTTTCTTTTAATATTGACACACCATCGTGTATGGATTCGCTCACCTATAGTCAATTTTTTGTTAATTAATTTACCAAAAAAAAAAAATTAAGTACAATACAGTTTTCATTTATTGTGCGATTATAACACTGACGAAGAAATATCGAGAGGCAGCTTTCTCCGGATTCGTCCCAACTGATGGTACATGTAGCAGTTTCATTCATTTTATAAAATATTTTAAAACTTATATTGCATGTGGTATTTGTTTCATTTGTTGTCATAAATTGTGGACCTATATAAGAGCCAAAACATTAATATTTCTAATTATTACATTACATTCCAGCATTATTGCATTACATTACAAACAATACATTAATATTTTCAGAACCATATATTATATTCAAATTGGTTTGGTTATCATACCAGTTATTTTTAATTCTCATTATGCACTCACATTGTGTTATAGGCGTTTTTTTTAAAAAGCGCATAAAAAAATCGCAGTGAAAAAGACCGCATAAAAAACGTTATGTTATACGTATATTAAATCGTGGAAAACAATTTTTATAAAAATAGATAACATCATCTAAAAATGATAATTGTCAAGTAAAACAATTTTCCAGACATTTCAAACGAGGTATTTTTCTATTAGAAAACCATCGTAGAAAACTGAAATTACGTTTTCCTGCTATTTACAATCAGGAAATGTAATGTTTCGTGTTCACACAAAATCACATTGCAATAAAGAAGGTATACCTAGACATATAAACTGAAAAATATAGATGTTTTCGTTCGTACAGGCATTTTCACTATTATATAACATCTATACAACTTTATAACTATATAGTACAGTGCGATGCCTGTTATACGTAGGCTTCGGATGTTTTTGCGAAGAAATATATTTGTCAAATTTTATATCACCATTCGGTCTACAGAGCCAACTGAAAAGCACATTACAAAATATATGCTTAGTGTTTTGAGCATTTGCTTTTGCTAACTATTCATCTTCATCACTATTGATAAATTTTAATTTACAAAATACCTTACAAGTAAAGGTCCCGAGGCCGGACCTATCGATTTTGATGAAACTTAAATATGTTGTAGAACACTAAAAACTAAGGGACACGTATTTTTTTTAACTGCGGAAAAACGGTTTGAAGGGGTGAAATCGCCCTCCAAAAATTGGGGTAAAAATTTAATTTTTTAAATATCTCAAAAACAGTAAGAGATAGAGCAAATGTTTAAAGAGCTATCTATTGATATGCAATTTGTTTAAATTACATCAACAGGGGTGGTTGGGGGTTAAAATTTGGGGGTTAATTTTGCAAAAAGGGGGTGAAAATTAAACAGTATAAAAATTTTGTTTACAGATTTAAAATCTACGTCAAAAAATCTAATTGACCTGTTTTTGCTCAATATCCTAATATTAAGTCTAGGGGTAGTTAACTAGAGGGTGACTATGTCGAATAATCGTACTATTTGGGTATTTCAAGGAGTTCTTCTTCATGGAAAATAGCTTAGGACAATTAGAATAACGTAGAAATGAAATTCTCGAATTCAAAATTGAGTTTGAGCAACATTGGAGAGGGGGTGAGTCACCCTCTTAAATTACATACTAGATTACATACACTAATTTTTGCAATTAACACATTGACAGGGGGTAATAATGTCACAATAGATGGTTCTGAAGTTAGACTATCGTATGTAAGGTTTTTATTAGGTTTCGTTATTTTAGGTTAGGTTATGTAATTGTCGGTATCGATATTTTTCGATAAGGAAAACTATAATATCCATTAAAAAACAAACCTAATAAAGACCTTACATATGATAGTCCAACTTCAGAACCACTTATTGTGACATTATTTTACCCACTATCAGTGTGTTAATAGCAAAAATTAGTGTATATAAACTAGTATGTAATTTAAGAGGGTGACTCACCCCCTCTCCAATGTTGCTTAAACTCAATTTTGAATTCGAGAATTTCATTTCTACGTTATTCTAATTGTCTTAAGCTATTTTCCATGAAGAAGAACTTCTTGAAATACCCAAATTGTACGACTATTCGACATAGTCACCCTCTAGTTAACTACCCTTAGACTTAATATTAGGGCATTGAGCAAAAATAGGTCAATTAGATTTTTTGACATAGATTTCAAATCTGTAAACAAAATTTTTATATTGTTAATTTTTATATAGTTTGCCGTGTCACACGAATGTCATGTATCTTTAGATACAGCAATTTCGCGTAACAACGTTTAAAGGATTCTACTCAATCCCTAGTATATATATTGACAATAAAATTAACTAATTTGTTAATAATAATATAATAATTAATCTATTGTATTTTTAAATTTTTATTTTGATTGTATCACTTTCCTTATTTCTTATATTTTCAAATAGTATATTTATACGTTATTAAATCAATACTGCAACATTGAATCAGTAACGCATAATAAAAATCAATTATCTTAGATATTTAATAATATTTGAGCGAATTAAGATGTTCGCACATCGCAATTATACTCACGAAAACGGACGAACGAGGCGCTTTCAATGGACGAGGATGTATAGCTACACAGCTGTTTGGATCGTTCGTCCGTTTTCATGCGTATTCGTCCGAATTAAATAGCGCACGTTTACGCATCCAAAGAACGATCAGCCTAACAGGAAGTTCACAATAAATGATAACAATTTGGTACAAATCTACAAATACAATACATTAGAATATGTAGTATTTGAAATTTATTAAAAACAAACGTAAAAATTCAGTTGCTATCACAGTATAATATAATATAATATATAATATAAGAATTAATAAAAGTGTAGTAGGTGTTTATATTTTAAGCATAGGTGCGTGTAAAGAGCCATTTTTTGTACAGACGGATATATGGCTGTACGTAAAAGGCAGCTTACTTAGATAGTATTTTGTACAATAAACAAGCAATTTCATGGTAGTCGTAGATAAAATATGTTTTTTGCACGATCGTGTATTTTCATGCATTTACCGATGCTGTTGAAAATGCTGGTAAGTTACATTTCCCGAACGTTTGTTTATATCCATGCAAACCAAAAAATAACAGTGCGGTAAATGAAATAGATGCGTGGTAAATGAATAGGAGTGTGGTAAGTGAAATTAGCTCAAAAATGATTGTAATTATTTATTTATATTGAAATTAAAAGTACAAATTGAACAATTAGAAAAAAAAATGATTAATATGAAAATTTTTACTACTCTGCACATTATTAATGTTATTGTTGCCATTAGTTACCATATTTTATTGATGTTTCAGAGGGTCGTTCAATCATTACAATTTTCTGTGATTTTCATAATTTTCCTTTTATTTTACGAGCATAAATTTGCAGCCAAAAATAAAATGCTTCATCAATTTCATTATTCTCACTAATATTATAGTTTAACAAACTATTTTCCTCAATTTCTTTAATAGAAAATTCAAAAAAATATTCACGCCAATGAAATATTGACACTTAATTTTTTATTTACAAATATAGTTGCCAATTGTCGCTACAAAGATTCGTATTAGTTGCTATAAATATTTATAATATTTATTCATGGCATTCTATGTCATAACATAGAAATATAAATTATCCGAATTTTAATTTTAATTTAATATATATTTATTCTTTAAGTATTTTAAATTGATCGTGCATAAAATATTATACAATACACGATGCATCAAGTGCATTTACTAATCTCCAAAATTGCAAAAACTCGACCCTGCTTGTCTCGTTTTCGCAACATTTTCTCGATTAGTAAAATCAGTTTACGGAACTTATACTGTAATATACTATTATATAAAGCTGTACGAAATTTTGTACTTTACTGAATGTAAATTCCAAATTAATTCACTGGCAGAAAGGTTTTCGCCTTAGCATCAACCTTTAAAAATCATTCTGTTTTTAAGGTTCTTGAGAAGATTCCCTTTTGAATGACGTTTTTCAGTTGTAAACAATGTTATAAGCAATTGTGATCTGAAATTTTAATTCAAAATTGGGTGTTCAGAATTTCCAAAGTTAGAGAACCTATATAATATTGGAATTTCATTAAAGAGCTATATATACTTGCTTTTACAAATCTGTATTTCAGTTTAACTGCTGAATTTTCAGAAATTTTGTTTTGTAATTATGTTAACAACTATAACGTAAAAACACATCAGCGACATAATTTTCTCAAAAATATGAAAATTATTCGAATCAATCTACGAAATTTTATACTTTCTCTTTTTTACCATATTAGTCATAAGGTAATGATGTCAATTTAATAAAAAATGCAGCAGCAAAACCGAAACAATAGTTCTTAAACCAACGTTTGCTATAAGTCTATATAAATCTGATATTTGGTCAGCCAGCATTCAAAATGTAACACTGACACTTTAACATTTAGACCTTTATGAATCCATATTTCGAGACATTGGAATATAGTTGGGTACATTTACGGTATAAGAGCAACGAAGTTAAAAATTCAAATAACATAAAAAATTTGATGTGTATCAATTCTTTTTAAAATTTTTTTAAGTTAATTATTTAAAAAACACCTATAGGTACAATAAATTATAATGATTCGATTTTCAGTAACAGTAAAATTAACCTTCAGAATCCTCATCTATATCGTACAATGTACTTATAAAGAAGATTGTTTATAGACAGAGGCGTAACTCCAGGTCGCATGGTAGAAAAGAGTGCAGTAGGGGAAAGAAATAGGGCCAAAAAAAGCTGATGACGTTTTTTTTTTCTTTTGCTCACCACTTTGAATTTTTGGGGAACAGTTGACGACTAGGGGCGGGGGCGCTTAATCAAAATCGCTCTAGAGCGCAAAATTTGAGGTTACGTCTTTGTTATAGGTTTATTTATTTATTTTCTTTTGCAAATGTACAATATTTATACCGACATAAAAAAATCTTGCATTATTTGGCCTCTAAGATAAGAGGAAGGAGAAGAAGAAAGATCGTTTTCTACTTAAGATTTCGAAAATCATACTCATCCCTTTGTTTCACCATTTAAGTGAAAATTTTGATAATTCTGAAAGAAATAATGAGAGAAAATTTCGAGAAAATTATCCTTAGTCGTCGAAATGAAGCTTCAAGTTTCTTTACTCTGCTTAAAACCACGGTAACGCCGAGTACTTGAGCTAGTACTGGACGAATTAATTAGGATACTTATAATTAGGGATTATTGATATAATTAACTAAACATGTTTTCTTACTGTTTTGTTAATAATTTGATTGTTCATAAAATGCGTCCTAATAATGTTGATACTACAAGAATAGCACCTCTAGAAAATTTATTATGACTAGCTGTACCCGTGACGCCGTTCGCGCGACACATTGTTATAAACTCAATGAGAAGTATATAAGTGTAATAATAATAAAGAACTTGCATAGAACAATAATTTTTGCGTAATTCATGCACATGCTCAAAGTGGTTTTTCTAAGTGTTGACGCAGGTAATAAGCTATCACCATACAAAATTTCTTCAAAATCCGTTCGATAGTTTTTGCGTAATGTGTGCACATGCTCGGAATGGTTTTTTCATTTTCCCGGAGTAAAAGGTATTTTAGATGTTGGCCCAGATAATAATTTATCATCACACCAAATTTTATTAAAATCCGTCCAATAGTTTTTGTGTGATGCGTGAACAGAACGACAGACAAAACTTTTAAAAATCGCCGTTTTCATATCTACATCGATAAATATTTACAGTGCCAGTAAAATTTTCAAAAAATATTCCATGTACAGAAACGGTCTCGTTACAGTTTTATTTTATGTATAGATTTTTGTAGTGTATTATATTTATTGTTAGCATAAAACATACCTACATGAAACTGTAACAAACCCACGCTGTGCATAAAGCATTGAAGTTTTAATCAATTATAATATTGTAACATTAGACACATTTAAATTAGAAGACTTTTGCACATTCTATCGAAAGTTTTCTGGAAAATTATCATTCGTATGTTGTCGCTGTATTTTACTTGTTATACCCGTTTTTACTATCCTAAAACCTAAATGTATGCCGGTACAACCATGGACAAAACAATCATCACACAGATGGGAAAAAAACTTCTCTTAACACATTAGCGTTATCAAATATTGTTAAAGTAGTGTTTATATCACTTACTTACTTACTTATTTACTGCTTACCCAGTCGGTGACAACGAGCTATATGAAATGTTATAATAGTCTAGGAGTTCATCACATTTTCCATGTATCATCTGTGTACGTATGAAAATCAACAAAGTCGAGGGGTGGAAGTAGCCAGGGCGGGATTTAGGGGGGCAACGGGGGCACGTGCCCTTCTATAGGTTTTTATGGGCGTCAAAACCGCAAGTTGAGGGGCGCTAATATGTTGAATTTGATGTTTTTTTTTACTCGTCACTTATTTTTTACGGGTGAAAAGCTAAAAACTATTGGTGCCCCAAAATGCTGAATTAATCGTTTTTTTCGAAAAGGGTGCCAATAACAAAGTCACACAATAACAAAGATCACACAATTGAAGAAAAAACATTCCCATTTGAAACGAAATTTACTCATGTAAATGGTTCTTGGTGTAGACTTATAGTGTAATGAGCGTACTCTTGAAGAAAAGAACCCGATGAAAAGTTTTAATTTCCAAAGACTTTCCCACTATACAAACAGTCATTTTTATAAAAAAAAATTTATTCTGTATTTTAAAAGACAAAATTGGTTTCTGTAATTCAAACAAATGTTGTAATGAAACAAATTTTACTAATTATAATAAAGTTTTTATTAAAAATATTTTATCTGTAATTGACTCTTAACTCTTGCAGAGCGTCGGACATTTAGGAAATCACTAGCGTCACCTGCAACAAACCTGTCTATTTTGAATATTTGAGTCAATATTTAAGATTTGTTTAGTTTTTTACACAATCGATAGGTAGGAGCTGCACAAAATGATAGTGAATCTTTCAAAACAGAAGTAGAATAGAAAGAATAAGTTTGTTTTCTTTTTTCTTCGTCAGCTCTGCTTTTAGGGGAAATTTTGACAGAAGTAGTGGTGAAAATCTTTCACGTGAGAGACGCCCCAACGCCTCAGAGCCTCCCATAGGTAAATCCAGCAATGGGAAAAGAAAAAGGGAGTTAGGCAAGAAGAAATTGTCAAGGGCCTAAGAGTGGGTTAATGTGAGTGTTGGTGTGAGTGATACAGAAGCATGAATCCGTCCGTAACTTGAAAGCAAAGCATCCGTAGATGTATAGATAGTAGGGGAGAGGTGTGTCAGTAGTAACACTGGGTCAATTGTAACTTTGAAATTTGCGAGACAACTATCAATCCTATTGAGGAGTATTGCGTATCATAAGCTGGCTCCTGAAGTTGTACTTTACTGACAAAACTTTCAGTTAATACCAGGTGGCGGTTTTCTCTCAGCAATGTCAAATGTGTTAATATAAGCTAATCGTAAATTTTGAGTTGATTGACAATTTTTTGATTTTTGCAGTAAATATCTCATCACTTGGAAGTAAAATGATTTATTGGAAACACAAGCAAACAAATAATATTATCAAAAAGGTCATTTCGCTTTTTTAATCATAGTTCAAATTTTACGAATTTTTTTATAAAATTAAACAGCACTGCAACAATTGTAACAAATTCAGTAGTGTCAATTGTAACATGTTACAACTGACATTCCAGTAGTTTTTACATACACAATTTTTCTTTTTAGTATTTTAAATTTAAGGAACTGGGCACGTAGAGCCGAGAGTGAGTATAGGGTTTTAAATAAATTTTAGAAACACTTACGGTTTTTAGGAATTCAAATTTTTCAGGATTAATTTTAAATTTTATGGCTAATAAAATCATTTTTAGTTTACATTATTATTTTTCTAAATAATGCTTTGTATTAATTGTGTTAAAAATTTATGTTAAACAAAATTAAACTTTATATTTCAGGTATGAATCGAATGATAAAGGTAAACGGTTTCCATTAATAATAATTTAAAAAAAAAAAAGAAAGATACCTTCCATTAATGGTAAATACTTTGGCAAAATCCATTTGTTTTTTATATAGATTTTCGGTTACGGTTATCGGTAGATTCAAAGCCACCACGATTAGTTTTGCCTATTGAAACAGTCCTTAATCTAATTCACGCTGTTTTACAAATAAAAAAATGCTATATAAAACAAAACATAAACTAGGATAGAACCGTATTCGATAATGTATACCTGAATGTCGTTAAAAGAGTAATAGAAGAAAAAAAAAAGACCTGTTGCCAGAAACTGTGGTATTTGTCACCTTACTCACTCAATATGTAAGGAAGAATTTTGGAAACCAAATTAATTATAATAACTAACATGTAAATTCCACTAAATAATGAGTGTTACAATTGAACCTAAGCCCTGTAATAATTGGTCCTCTGACGGTGACGATTGTAACATTACACTTTGGTCCACATAAATGCAGTTATTTCGGTTATGGACCAACATAGAATATTTTTGTGTAGCTCATTCAAAACCTGAATGATGTGCCTATCTTGTGCTAAAAATTTAGTTTCCTGTGACTAATAAATGCAAAGTTACTAGCCTGTATATTTTTTTTGTTACTACTGACACACCTCTCCCCTACTGTTTGAATACCTTGCTTAAAATGTGCGGGCACCGAAGTGCTTTTATATCTGCATAACCTAACAAATAATTCATATCATACCGGCCTAAAAAATAATATTTTTAAAATCAAAAGCAATTAATATTTTTAAATAACGAACCTAGATTTAAAATTACGCAAACGAAGGTCATAATTTTTTTCGAAAATAAATATGGAAAATATAGAACTATACGAGGTGTGTTCAAAAAGTATCGCGAATTTTGTGTATTTTCAAAAATTATTTATTTATTCGTGAATATCTATTTTGTCCCCTTCAAAGTAATCCCCCTGGGATATTATACATTTGTGCCAACGTTTTTTTCAATCTTCGAAGCACTTCAAAAAATCATTTTTTTGTATCTTGTTCAGCTGCTCCTTCGATACCGTCTTTATCTCGTCAATCGTGGCGTAGCGTCGTCCTTTCATGGGCCTCTTCAGTTTCGGGAACAAGAAAAAGTCACAGGGGGCCAGATCTGGGCAATACGGTGGCTGCGGTATCATTAGTGTGTTGTTTTTGGCCAAGAAGTCGCGTACAAGCAGCGATGTGTGAGCAGGAGCGTTATTGTGGTGCAAAAGCCAATTTTTGTTTTTCCACAAATTCGGGCGTTTCTGGCGGATTGCTTCGCGCAAATTGCGCATAACTTGCAGGTAATATTCCTTATTCACCGTTCTACCCTGTGGCAAGAACTCATGATGCACCACGCCCCTGCAATCGAAGAAAACTGTAAGCAAAACTTTCACATTCGACCGAACTTGGCGTGCTTTTTTCGGTCTTGGTTCGTGCGGCAGCTTCCATTGAGATGATTGAGCTTTGGTTTCCACGTCATAACCATAAAACCACGATTCGTCACCAATTATGACCCTCTGGAGCAAATTCGGGTCGTCGGGGACAGATTCCAACATCTCATTAGCAATGTTCATACGATGGTGTTTTTGATCGAAATTGAGCAATTTTGGTACGAATTTTGCGGCGACCCGTCTCATGCTCAAATTATCGATTAAAATCGAATGGCACGAGCCAATCGATATGCCTAGATCCTCGGCAATTTCTCTAACGGTGATTCGACGATTGGCCAATACCATTTTCTTCACTTCATCAATTTTTTCGTCTGTTGTTGAAGTGCTCGGGCGTCCGGCACGCTCTTCGTCGTTCACATCTTCTCAGCCTTCTGAAAACATTTTGTACCACCGATAAACGTTGCTTTTGTCCAAAGTAGCTTCTCCGCATGCCACAGTCAACATTCGGAATGCATCCGCGCACTTAATTCCGTTTTTCACACAAAATTTGATACAGGTTCTTTGTTTCATTTTTTTTAATAGGTAAAAATCGAAGACGAACCAAAACACGTGCAAGCAAAGCAGCTGTCAACAATTAACTGAACATTCAAAATGGCCGAACTTGTCAGCATAAGTTAGAGACATATGTACCAACATAACGCCACAAAAAAATCGAAATTCGAATATACGTAACCCGCGAAAATTCAAAATTCGCGATACTTTTTGAACACACCTCGTATTTCTACATGTCAAATGGTCATATTCAAATAAATTCAAGTCAGTTAAAAATTTCTGTTTTACCTACCTGGAAACACGAGTTGTAGAATCCACGAGTTGTTAACTAAATAGCCATTTATGTAGCGTAAATACAATTACTGCTTAGCTGTTACAATTATTATCCGTAGTTTATAAGGCTAGTTTGAACTAAGCGCTCTTAAACTCACCAAAATTCACTTAAATAAATCACTTTTAAGCGCGAAATTTGTAAAATTTGAAAAAAAAACTTAAGGTAAAAATTTTTGTTTTTTTTTATTTTTTATTTCTGTTGCTTTATTGAATAATTTTTATCAACAAATAAGTATACTATTCCATTTAAAAAAAGGTAAGTTTGTATCGTATCTCGAAAACCACAAGAGCTATAAAGCTCCGAAGTACGTCAATCAATGTCCCCCGCCAGGGGCTACAAGTTTAATTTGAACAATTTTTTGATTAAGTCAATAGTTTAGCCATAATCAAAATGGCAACTCTCAGAAAACTCATCCTTTATAATGATTTTTCTACAATGTCATGTTGGCACGTTACGACTGAAATAAAGTTACCAATGAAATGAGAAACTTACATATTGCTAGAAAAAATTAAAAAAAATATTTATAGGTATAGGCTGACGAGCACTAAATCAGAGAAATTTACTACCTTACTTTTGTAAACTACTTTAGTTAGAACTAAAGAAGTATGCATATTATACTACTGTAGTATTTTACTACATTAATTTTGCTCGGAGAGCTCATTCACAAGATACTTCTTTAGTTTCAACTACTTTAGTTTTCTGCGAATACTACTTTAGTTATTAGAAATGTATGATGTAACGTAAAATCTTATCAGAAAAAGATAAAAATACGCTGCCAATGGAGTGTGGCACACAGCTTCCTCGTACTCGTAAAAGACTTTAAAACAGTATTCTGCCAAATATATATACCGTGAAATTATATTCTCGCCTTAAAGTTCATAAAAATTGTTGAAGCTCAAAATATTTAAAGGCTAAATTACAAAATAATAGCAAAAATATTTTAGAAGCTAACCCTTAAAAATTTGAGCGAAGTGGGACTAATAGTAAATAAAATATTGACCTTTAATGGGATTTCATGGTAGCGCCGTGGATACTATTACTCCGAATGCAATGAAATTTGTGAGGGAACATCCACAGGAACCAGACCGCATAATTTCTGACAATTTCATAAAAAAGAATTGAAGAGTTCAGAAGTTATGCCGTTGGTGCAATTTAGTATATTAATAGAATGACATGATAACGGCGTAGCTACCGTTACTCCGATTTCGATTAAATTCATAGGGCACCATCTAGGAATCAAACTGCATAATTTCTGAAAATTTCATTAAAAACAATAGAATAGTTCAGAACTAGTTGCCACTTAGTGTAAACTGGTGACACACAGACGGACAGACAGACGGACGGACGGACAGACACTAAACCAAAATTGTTCAGGAAACTCGACTCCTTAACCGTACTCTTTTACATATTCCTGCTAGCGGGTAGGAATATATTTTGGCTTTGTTTACTTTCTTACTTACTACTTTAGTATAATACTCCAGAGTGGTGCAACCAGCAATTGTTTACTCCTAAGAGAACATTTTTAAAACTTCTTTAATAAAATACTCCAAACTGAAAATACTACATTATTATAGAAAATAATATTGAAATTGTTAATTTTTCACTCTTTAAGTAAAATACTAAGTTATTACAAAATCTCCTGGTTAGTGCTCGTCAGGCTCAAACAACATTTCTCAAGTTTGATGAAATCGACTGCCACTAATTTCCGGACCAGAATATTATTTAACGTGCCATTGATGTTGTAAATTATTTCACGGATAGAACGAAATCGAATAAGAACAATTTTTCGTTTAACAAACCTGAATTTAAGTACTTTTAATTGTAATACAGCATACCTACACTTATAATAACTGAAAATTCTTCTTAATTTGAAACAAGTATAATTGCTAAAAATGTATTTTATAGAGTACATACAGCACTAAAAGAAACTATAATACTTGAGCTTTAAAAATATTTTGTAAAAAAGATTTATATTGAGAGCAATACATTGAATAAACTGATAAAATTTCAACACGAATCAATTTTATTCCACGGGATTTCGAAGTTCTCAAAAAAAAGTTAATAATCAATAAAATTGTAGGTTTAAAGTCTTTGTTTTCATCTCTTTAAGGCATAATTTAATATTACGACTTAATGAACTAGATTGGCACAAGCGACCATTGTAGGGCGGGGGTATGGTGAACTGATAGCTCAAAATTTTCTTATTTTATACTTCTTCACTGGCACTAATATTAAATATTTTCACAGATCAGATACATTAAGCAGTTGTCTTAAATTGCTAGATTACTAATATGCTAACATAATTTTTTTTTACGGAAAATAAGAATACATTCCTCAATATTCAAGATGATTATTTTACCCGCTATTGTACTAGAGTACATAGCCTCTATTGTGTATCAGGTAATAATAATTATGCATTTTACGTCACAGTTTGTTACTCTCTGTAGCAAAAGTTATGCACAAAATAATTTCTATTAATAAACAACTGAACAATTTGTGTAACTATACGTGATAACATTATTAAAGGAAATTGCATAACTGTTCTTGATTAAATTTTGTCAAACGTTTCCAAATAAAATCCAATATCGATTTCATAGTCTAATAGCACTAAATTTTATCTATACATTAATTTTAGAATAGACATAAAAATTTTTTAAAAAGAGATTCTTGTAGGGATTGCCGAGGAGAACATTTGTGCAAAATGTTAACTCCCGGAAATGTTTTTTATATCATGAATAGCGTTTTTTTACCTTTCACCGCTTACGTAGCGAAAACGGTGATAGATACATTAAAAAGTGTTAACACATTTCTTGTAGAGAATCGAATTCTCTACAAAAAGGTCCGCAAGAGCATCTGTCTATCTAATACAGGTGAAAAGATACAGCGCTCCAAACGTGCACTCAAAAATTCACTTTTTCTAGCGTTCCAGTAAGGTTCCGGACGGCACACCCTGCCGGAACGCTAGAAAAAGTGGATTTTTGAGTGTGCGTTTGGAGCGCTGTATCTTTTCACCTGTACAAGACAGACAGGTACTCTCGCTGACTTTTTTGTAGAGAATTCGATTCTCTACAAAAAAGGTCTTAACACTTTTTAATGTATCTATCACCGTTTTCGTTACGTAAGCGGTGAAAGGTCAAAAAACGCTATTTATGAATTTTCAATATTGTTTAAACAATATAAAAAAACCATTTCCGGGAGTTCACATTTTGCACAAATGTTCTCCTCGATAAACCCTACAAGAATCTCTTTTTAAAAAATTTTTATATCGTCTATTCTAAAATTAATGTTTAGTGAGATAGGGCTTAAAATTAGTGCTATTGAACTATCAATTCGAATCCAATCGTATAGACTTACGATGAATAAGGTATACTTTATCAGTTGATAATTGATGAAACTTGGTATATCTACAAAACAATGCAAAATAATAGATCTATTGATCCTTTTTATCGGCTTTCTACATGCTTTGAAAAAGCGTAAATATATTTTACTATTTTAAAAAAAAATTCTGATCTGTTTGTACTCAATGTCATAATTTAAGATATAAACTCCTATAACAAAAATTAGCTACTTATGATATACTTATTTGTTAATATTTAAGACTGTCAAACTCTTTTCTCAAAATTAATAATAAGGTACGAGCAGCAGTAGCCGTCATTGGCCCAACAGCCGTCAAGTTTCAGTAAAATTATAATTATCTAGATATTATGCAAGCATATATTTTTTGTGTTTACAAGTATGCCCAACCGTTATACATACCATTTATGATAGCATTCTGTTAGCATTAGAAAGCTAGTGTTTGTAGAGTTTGTATATATTCACTAAAACTCTTAAGTTTTAGCTAAGGTAAGCACTATTTTAATTTTACTCTAATTTTGATTTACCGAATAATTAGTTATATTTTTTTGTTTTTTGAAGTTTATTATGAATTGAATTTTGTTAAAAAATAGTTTTTAAACAAGATAACCTAACAGATGTTTTTGATGGGGGATACTACGGTACATAAAATACAGGCATTTTCCAGTTACCGTCATAGTGACTGTTACTGGGGTAACAAATTATATTTTAAAAAAGGATATGTTTTCCCCTATGCTTTTTACACTGAAATTTTGAAATCCGAATAACATTCACAATAATTTGATAAGGCTAGTGACCAGTTCCTGTTATTATTTTCCATAACAATTAACTGGCCCTTATAAATTAATGGCGGATAATGGTACCCTATAGTAACGGTTTTCGGTCCCGTCTTTTTTGTAGGTAGATTTAAATATAAAATACAGTAATGAAGATGAAATAAATGCTTTTGATATGCTGCTCGTTTAAAAAAATGGCGATCTCCATCATAGTCAAACAATTCCGTGTATAACAGATAACTGTCAGACCACATTGTCAGATAAATTAAAAGATAAGTACCCCATATATTATGCAAAAATGCCTCCACAATTATCTCAACTAACAAAGAAGATGAGAACATAGCAAAGTGGATGATACATTTGTATGAAATTGTTATCCTTAAATGCTAAACAGTAGCCAACTACTAATCAAAAACTTGAGAAAATCCATTTACTCATGGTCGACCTTTACGGAAATAGTTATTGTATTTTTGCAATAGACATCCGAAGTTATCTAAGCGACTATCTCAAACTTTAACAAAATCAAGGGCTTCGGTAGCCGAGTAAAATATCAAAAACTGATATAAGGAAATTGAAGAATATTTAAGAAGAATTTGTAGAAATTTTGAGAGATGCAGAGTATAATATGTTGGAATTATGATGAAACATATCTTTTTGTGTCCGACTAATAATCATGTAATTGTATAGAAAGAACAAAAATCAGTACATAATGTTATTAATTCCAATGTAAAAGAATGTTCAAAAACAGCATTTATGGATATTATGGATAATGTTTCAGAACAATTAGCATCACGGATGGTTATACTAAGGTTAAAGAGAATTCTAAAAGAATCAGTTCAGTGCCAATCTAAGGAATATATCTGCAGGAATTGCAGAAAGGAAATAACAGAACAAAATATTTTTTTAATAAAGCTTTATCCTTAAGTACTTTAATTATATAGCTCAGTTGTTTAAGAAATCATATTCAAAAGAATGATGGATACTAGGTCTCTCCTCTGACGGATACTGGAACATCGTTAATTTTTTATTGACGGGTACTGGCACACCACACTTATTCTTTTATTTTATTTTTATTAATATATTTATTATAAAAATATTCAAATAAATTAAAATATTCTTGAAAGATCAGAAATAATTTTAGTAGATCTCTTTTTTTGCATAGGAATTAGAAAATAACCTTTTTAGAAAAATAGTGATTGCTTAAAAACTATGAGATAGAAATGAGAAGAATTATTATATATTTAGAAATATTTTTTATTTTCTTTTTATTTTAGGGTAGAAAACGTTTAAAAAGTTCATTTTTCAAGACTTTTAATACAAATTGTAAGGAACCCGTCTATAATATTTGTATATGTAATGGAGTATTTTCTCTAGTATTTTCTCTGTTAGTAAAAAAGAGAAAATACACAACATATAACACCAAAGCTAAACGCAAATAAGAGTATCTTTTTTGTAAATTCGCAGGAATGCCAAATAAATATTGAAGTTTTCATCAACCAATCTGGATAAATTGTATTTAAAATGTTCAATCAACTCCAAATAAGAGCATCATTCTGAAGTCTAGCACTTCTTGAATTAATGTTGTATCTGTTTATGAGTATTCAAATCTTATGAAACATATACTCTACATGCCTTCATAATAGTAATGTTCAACAACAAGAAGTCTTTGTTTAAAATTATGGTAATTATTATAAGATTATTTTGTTTTGCTCAATGTCAAAATACTGTTTGTGATATGTAGGTCAAAGCAGTGTAACTCGAGTACTACCTGGATATCTTTTTTTAATACACCCACGCCCTATCGCTAGTAATTGATTCGGAAAACAAAACGCAATTGCTAGGCTAAAAATAAATAATTATGAATCACACCTACAGGGAACGCTGTTTATAATTAAATTAAAAATATAAAAGCAAAAAACACTTTGTGGAAAAAATTGATAGTCACTTAAAAGGTACTTCATAAAAATAACTGTGGGTGTACGCACAGGCAACATCAGAAAATTATTTTCACCGAAATTTAATATTCACTTAATATCTGATACTGATAAATGTAATTTCTGGTGACACGTCACGTGTTGACGAGATAAATAGAAAAAATCTATTTTTTTTTTTAAATACGTCAGTCTTTGTTTACGGGAAATTAATTTTTAAAATTCCTAGGTTGCGCGATAATAAACACATAAATATACAGGGTGTTATGTTTGGTGTTATATTTATAAGGTGAAAATTTCATATAAGCATGGGTCCACAAGGCCTTCATTTTGGAGATAGGTGGTGCTTCCATAATAATTTTAGGTTATGTCCCCTACTATTCAGTGCTAAACTAAGATCAAATTTGAATTTATCATACTAAAAAATTCCCAAATACGAATTTTTGTTCAAATATCGACATTATTTAAAAAATAATTTACGAAAAACCAAAATGGAAATAAATTTTTAACGCCATGTATTTCGAAAATGAAGGCCTTGCGGACCCATGCTTATAGGAATTTTTAATTTTACAAATAATTAAGGAATCGTTCTGTAAAATATCGGACACTTATTACATAACACTCTGTATATATATTTGGCAAGAAACACGTATTTCTGTTACGCCTATTCAGTATATATTATAGCTCCAGTGTATATTATAGCTTATGTTTCATGTATTTACTCGCTTATTTTGCGTGTTTTTATTTAAAGTTAAATAAATAAGAAATCTGAAAATAGAAAGATAATTGTATTTAAAAGTTAATTATATTAAGAAAATCATTTTATTTAAGGGGAGTTCACGTCAAAAACGGTTAATAAACTAATTTTTTTCGAATCGTGTTTTTTGCTTTTATTTTGTTCTGTGGTTCTTTACAAACACGGGGATATATAAAACATGGCCAAAAAAATTTTTTTCAAGTAGAAAAATATTTATTTATGAGCCGCTGCACGGCCAAGTTGCTGCTCCTTTGCAGACAACGCTCGACCTCCTCCTCGCGATTTGGTCAGTAATATTTAGTTTTGGTGTGTATATGAGTTATGAGTTATAGTATGCACGAAAAAGGAACAAGAGGGGACAATGTATGGGTCTGGAGAGTTTTAATAAACAGTGAGTAAACCGCTTCTTTTGTTATAATTTTTGTTTTTACCGTTTCCCGAAAGTTGTGTTTTTCCCGACAAGGAAAATCATATCTCAAGTTCTAGAAAAGATAGAGACTTAATTTTTTTTGTAATTTTGTTCATAAACTTATTGCGCATAAAGTGGAGTATGCTTTTTTAATTTGAACAATTGTAACTATTTTTAAACATTTTTTTTTAAATAAAAAATTGGGTTTTATAATTTTTAGAAGTTTGGGATTACAATTTTATAGTTAATTTTTAAAATTTCCTGAAACCCATACTCAGCTTTATGGACACGTCCTTTAGGAATAAAATAATGAAAAAATATTTAAAAGATATTCATTACTTTTTGAGATATGGCGTTCCTTGTAAACGCTTAAAAACTTGTGCAAAAGGGCCCCCTCCCTCCACGGGAAAGAGTATGAATGTTTCAAAAACAAAATTTTCTATTTGAAACCCTCCCTAATTTGAAAAAAAAAATTCAACAAGCAAAACAATCATAAATAAAAAAGTTGCTTTTTTTATTTGAACTTCTCCCTTAAGGTACAATCACAGTGTGATCGGCCGAAAAATAGTCAATTTTCGCTATTCTTTTTCGGATGGATAGGATGGGGGAACGGGCATGAATTTTTTTTATGATTAATACCACTATTTAACAATACAAAAATATTTTTTTATTCATTTTTATTTATTTTTTATAATTATTATAATTCTTTGAAAAAAGTGTCTTTAAAAAAGGGCGGCAGTTGGTGCCGAAGACTGTGGCCATAGTTTTCATCAGAGAAAAAAAATCAAATAGATTATCAATACGTTGGTAAGCCACTATGTTCTGTGGAGGTTTTTCTCTTTGGAAATTAGAAAAAATGGCGGCGGTTTGATTAAATAGTACAAAATTTAAACCTTTTTTCAACAGTTTTCCATGTCAAAAATAGAAAGATTAAAAAAAGAAAGCTTTCATAGAAACATGGAGAATGGAATAAAGAATATTCTGTCAAAATTTCAAACTTATAGCTTGGAAACATTCCTTCTGAGAGAGGGTACCGTTTTTAAAAAGGGCATTTCGAGACAATTGCGTTTAAAGTTTGTCTCGAAATAGTTTCAAATCATTGCTTCAACAAAAAGGTAATACTGTGGTAATAACAGTTGATCTTATACAGTATCTCACAAAAGTGTTTAGACAAAAGTTTCTTTAAAAAAACTTAAAAATTTTATTTTGTTTTCGAATGGTTTTAGGGTCTCGGATGCAGTTTGAGTATCTGAAATGCTGAAATACTGAAGTGCTGAGATGGTCAAGAATCTTTGACTTTTATCCTCAGATACTCAAACTGCATCCGAGGCCCTAAAACCATTCGAAACAAAATTTGCTGCACAGTGTCAAACCTGATCATACGTCTATCATGGGGTAGGGGTGTTTAGTTGTTGGAAATTTACATTTTTTGGAACCAATTTACAAATTTGAAACAAAGAAGACATTTTTTGGAACAATAATATGTTTATCAGAATAGTTTAAAAAGAACTAGGCGTGCAAGCACCAGAAAATTAAATTTATCCGAAAGCTTCCCAAGAACCAATTTGTCAACAGGACAAGGACCCTAAACATTCGGCATTGTAGTGAAGAAGTATTTCTTGTATTACGTGCCTCATTTACTTCATACACCTCCACAGTGACTAGATGTAAACCCTGTCGAACATCTATAGCCAATATCTAGGTGTTCAAATAAGAAAACGTCATATTTCTAATAAACAGGATTTAATTAAAGCATTAAATTGATGAATAGAGCCAAACTTCCGAATTGTACAACAAAGTTAATCGCATCAATGCCCAATCGCTTGCAAGCAATAATTAAAGCAAAGGGATGTGTCACGAAATATCAAAAATAGTTATCCTATGTTCCGAACTTGTAATTTTTTGTTTACTGTTCTGTCTAAAGACTTTTGTGAGTGCTATAAATACATGTCTCAATTTAATTTTATTATTTTAAGCAGAAATATAATATTTGCTGTGATTTTAGTTAGTATAATTTTATAGTACGGATTTTGAAGAATTTATTTCCCTTATTTCTGTTTTCTTTTGTATAAAAGATCTCGTAAAAAATTTTTTCTCGTACAAAATTTTTAAGTTTCTTTAAAGAAACTTTTGTTTAAACACTTTTGTGAGTAACTGTACGTACACTGGTTGTGGAAATTGTGTGTTTACTGAATGTAAAGTGGTATAACATCCCGCAAAAAGGCGATAATCGATCAACAGAATTTTGTATTCAGAATGAATCCATTGATTCGTGGTCGTAGCGACCGTAATAATTCGAATTTCAATTTGAAATTTTTTGTACTTTAAGATAAGATAAAAAAAATTGATTTTTTTAAAATTCTACACTGTGATGGTACCTTAATATATTGGGTGGTTACATATGAAATGTCCGTTTTCAGGTCAGTTTTGAATCAGTAGGTAGTTATTGTGAAAGGACCTACTGAGTTAATGTTCAAATAATTTGTGCGTTGTAAAAAGGGGTTTTCATAGAATGTGTCTGTACCTGCTTCATAAACTTAAAACGTTATTATAAATATTTTGTTATCATTTGTAAAAATGTTATCATCAAGAGATGTTCGTGTTCATTATTTTTTCATTTTAAAAAGAGATTAAATGCCGTCGAAACTGCTTGGGAAATTAACCAAGTATTGGGAGAAGACACGTGTACTGAACGAACAGTACGACGATGGTTTGCCAATTTCACGAAAGGAAATTTTGATTTGGAAAATCGACCCCGGGGGCGACCACCTAGCCGTTTGAAGAAGAATTACAAGCAGAAGTTGAACGCGATCTGTCAACAACTGTGTGATGCATGGCTGCAACATTTCGAGTGTCTATTGCTACGATAAATCGTCATCAACAGGTCCGCTCACAATAACTACTGATTCAAAACTGACCTGAGAACGGACATTTCATATGTAACAACCCATTAATTTAAAAATAAAATAAAAAAAAAAAAACGCCGTGAGCAGCGGCGGCCCATTACGGAAGTCGAATTTTCCATTTCATTTTCGCTATTGAATGTCTACAAGCGAAATATAATTAAAAGTCTACAAGCGATTTGTCATTTTGGTGGTTTCAAAACTGATGATGAGTGTCCGGTTGATCGGGGCTTTAAAAAAAGGTTTTAAGTTTTTAAGGGCTGAATCTCAGTAAATTTCAATTTTGCGCCGATAGCAGTTAGCAGGAAGAAAAGCCAACATAATTCGTACGAGGGCATTCCTACTCATGCTTATAAGCCAATTGTCTTTGTGTCTTATTTTTAAATATTAAAAAAAGGAACTTAAATAGTAAATTGGAAGGCTTTTATGAAGATATTTTTTCTGTCAAAAAACTCCAAAATTTCTATTTTATAAATAATAAAAATCCAAAATTCCTACTTTATATTAAATAAACAGTGACTTTAAAAACATTTTTAAATTACTTAATATTTGTGTATTGCATTTGTTATAAAAGTAAGTCCATTTTTTTTTTAATTTTTTAAAATTACTATTCAACTACTTATATTTAGAATAAAAATAATGCATTTAAAACACATTTAACAATACCATTGAATTCAGATGTAAAAATGGGAGAAGTGGGGGGAAAAGTAACGTGGAATTCCTAAAAGGTACTAACTGGATACTAACCCAATACACGTACAAAATTTCAACCCTCCAGGTTTCCTTAGAGGGTCTCTAGATTTGTTAGAAAAAAAGCAAAACAATTAAGGAACTATTGGCGTCAAAATCGTGGGGGTAAGGGTTAAAAGTTGAAACCTCCAAAAAGCAGTGTCTGGATATTAGCTTAACCTGTACACTAAATTTCAGCCCTCTAGGTTTGTTTGGGGAGATTTTGACCCGAACGAAACTGTTAAAAAACAAGAAAATCAGGTTCTTTTTGGTATAAAAATGGTGGGGGTAAGGTTAAAAGCTGATACCACCAAAAGGCACCCCTTTGATACTAGCTCAATCCGAATACAAAATTTCAGCCCTCTAGGTTTATTTGGGTGACCTGTGTGAGTGGTACAAACTTCGAAAACATTAAAAAAGAATGAAATTCTAGCTTAAAAATGAGTGGGGTAGGGATAAAATATTAAAACCTTCAAAAAGCACAACCTAGGTACAAACTTTATCAACGCAGCAAATTTCAACGCTCTTCGTTTTATTCTGAGGGGATTTGGGCGTGTTAGATCCAGCCAAAATAATTTTTTCCCCCTCTATTTCATCCAAATCATCCTAGGAAGCTGAATTTTGGATATGTAGTAGATAATTGACCGAAACATTATTTCCAACCGGTTTGGAAAAGTTTTATTGTTTAACCGTTACCCCCCCCCCCCCACCACCCGCTTAAAGTTTGGGTCGGATCTAAAATTTTTCCAAAATTTTACCCCATTTTGATAGTATTAGGTGCATCGGAAATGAGCCCCACTTACAAAATTTCAGTTCATAGACTTCCACAGGGGGGCCCTACACGTATTAAAAGGTAGCGGGAACATAATATATATATATATATATATATATATATATATATATATATATATATATATATATATATATATATATATAAAAGACAATTTTTTCTACGGAATCGTGTTCTACTGGTCCGAAAACGGATAGCGCCCCTACTCTCGCCGTTCTTGTCGTATAGGCTGTATAAGTCTAATTTTACTAGGAAAAATTCGACTAAAAATTACTTTGGTTACTTAAAAATACAGTGGACCTTCGATTAACCGTCACCGTCCAAAATTTAAAAGGTCAGTTAATTAGACGGATAACAGAAACTTCTGTTTTATTACTAGCTTTAGGTCGAAAATAAAAATGATAATATGAGCCGTTTATTTTCAAAGTGGAAAAAGTCCGTATTTTGTTATTGCGAGATTTTTAAGGGGTTGCGTTTCAATAAATTTAAAAATATTGGTAAGTATAAATAGACATATTTTTGTATTTTGTGGTTTTAGATAATGTAAGTTTACAATCCAATAATGTTTATAGTACTGGCTAAAAAAATAGTGGTTTTATTATAACTAAATGGACTTGCCTCACTTTCAAAATTAATGAATTATTGTAATCGTTAATTCAAATGGATAATATTAGAGTTTTATCATTTAAAAAAAACAATAAAACTTTTCATACGACAGTCCAACTTCAGAAGCACGTACTGTGACATTATTAGCCCTGCCAGTGCCTTAGTAGTAGAAATGAGTCTATAAAAATAAGTACCTATGTACTTTAAAAGGGCGACTCACCCTCTTTGCAGTGTTCCTTAAAATAAATTTGGAAATTCATTCTAATTGTTTTAAACTATTTTCCTTGAAGAAGGTTGTAATTGTTCAAATAGTACGATTATGTCGACACAGTCACCCCCGTAGTTAGCTACCTCTGGATTTAATATTAGGAAATTGAGTAAAAACAGGTCGATTATATTTTTTACGTACATTTGAAATTTGTAAATAAAACTTTAATATATTTTATTTTTTACTCCTTTTCGCAAAATTAACCCCCGAATTTTAGCCCTAAACTCCCCTGTTGGTGTAATTTAAACAAATTACATATCAATAGGTAGTTTTTTAAAAAAGAGCAATATCGCCAGTTTAAGCTTTTGCTCTATTTCTTACCGTTTTCGAGATATTTAAAAAATTAAATTTTCAGCCCAATTTTTGCAGCACAATTTCACCCCTTTAAACCGCTTTTTCGCAGTTAAAAAAAATACGTGTTACTTATTTTTTAGTGTTCGCAACATATCTAAGTTTCATCAAAATCAACAGGTGCGGTTTCGGAAATTTTACTTGTAAGATGGACTTGCACGACTATCAAAATAAACATATTTACAATACTGTTAAGAGCTAAAACTTCAATCTTCCAAATATTAGGCCTCTGAATTTTTTTGACTATAAATTGTTGATAGATAAAAAGATCATACTAAGTCTTATCTATAACTACCATTATCTTTATTTTTTTCAAAAATGGACTTGGCCCACTTTCAAAATAAACGGCTCATATTTACAAGTTAATAATATAGGTACATTCAATTATATTTAATTTTACAAAGTTATCCATACACATTTTAAGTTAGCATAAAAAAAAATTACGTTACAGAAACTCTGTATGGGTCAATCCATATCAAGTGATCCAAAGAAAATTACCTTACTTTTTTATATTAACCTAAGATTTTGTCCTCCGGTTATACTAGGTGAAAGAAGAAAGAAACCAAAAGATTTTGTTTTTATCTCATGTACTTTTTTATTAAACAACTAGCCGTATGCCCGATGGGATTTCCCATCGACAACATCTTTTTATTAGGTACTCACTTTCTGCTCACTTTAAATGTTTTTCAAAAGCCTAAATCAATATCCACGTTTCTAACTTCAAAAATGACGAACTTCCCATATGAACTTTCATTTTTTGTTTTAACTCCTTAGACAATAAATTTCCAAAAACGTTAACACAACTGAATTTTATTTATAAATAGAAGCTTAAACGCCAATTTTCATAATTCCTGTGCTTAATTTCGTCCTTCTAAACCCAACAGTTTAGGTTGTGCGTTGTCTGTCAGCCAAAGTTAAATATTTATTAAATAGGTAAAATATTATTTATTTTAATAGCCATAGTAACATTTTTATATACCACTAACTTCAAAAATATCGAATTTCCATAAAAATTTTCATTCCTTATTTAACCCACTTAGGGAGCGAATTTTCAGAAATCCTTTCTTAGTGGGCACCTACGTTACATAAGGAACTCCTGTGCAAAATTTCATTCTTCTAAACCCAACGGTTTAGGCTGTGCGTTGTCTGTCAGTCAGTCAGTGTTAGAAATTTATTAAGTAGATTATTTATTTTAATAGCCATAGTAACATATTTTTATATATCTCAAATTTTAAAAATGACGTATTTCCATACAAATTTTCATCCCCTATTAAACCCACTTAGGGGGCGAATTTTCAAAAATCCTTTCTTAGTGGGCACTTACGTTACATAGGGAACTCCTGTGCAAAATTTCATTCTTCTAAACCCAACGGTTTAGGCTGTGCGTTGTCTGTCAGTCAGTCAGTTTTAGAAATTTTAAGTAGATTTTTTAAATTGTGAAAAATGTGAAATTTAGACACACATTGTTTTACGTTTCTAGCTATATCTCGACTTAGGATAAAGATATATTTTGGAGCAAAATACCATTTTTTTCAGAAATTTACAAGCTTTAAAATGATATGCCACAAGCTAATTTCAAAAAAATTATAACTGTTAATTTTTTAACTTAAATTTTGAAAAGGTTATTCCAGAAAAATAATATCTCAAATCGTTTTGAAAAATTTTTAGGTAATTACTTAAGTATTTGTCTACAAACAAACAAAATTTTAAGTTGGGATCTTATTGAGATCATATTTAAAAAAAATGTTTCTCCCAAAAACACTCCCAAAAGTTATTATAATTTCTACTATCCTTTTTCAATACATTAGATAGTAGATCTCGTGAGAGATAGCTATATTACGAGTTTGTTTAAAACATAAATTTATGTGGATGAATCATTTCCAGTTGTCGTTCTTTTCACTATAAATATGGTTCTTTTTTTGAAGCAAGTATTTCCGTTGTATACCACTGAAAATTATGACGATCATGACAACAATCCAATATCAGCAATTTAAAAGACTAGTGTGATAACAACGCTTTAATGTAGTGGTATCTTTTTATACCCCTGGCTCAAAGTTAGTATTCCTTTAAGAAATATGTCTTGTCATTTATTAGATAAAGCAAAATATATTATAGAAATTCAAATATCTGCTGCTATTTTTTTCTGTAATGATAATTTAATTTTTTTGAGTTGTCTTTCTATACATTTCTATGGTTGAACACCGAATTGCTGGATCAGATTGAATATAAAGACTGGAGTTACACAAACCACTTTTACAAACTAGCAGCACTTTCAATAACATACTGGGGTTACACAACCCGCTTTTAGAAACACTGAAGAATTAACTGAACTGCACTGCTTAAGGACTGGCATGAGATCGATTCATATTTAATGTTCTGCTTGCAAGATCCTACTTGTCTGTTTCTTGCCACAGCCTGACTGTCTCAGGGCAAATAAAATAACTGGATCTTTATCATTGAAACTCACAGAGTTTCTTCAGTGGCGTAGCTAGGCGTGGGCGATGTGGGCCCACGCCTACGGCCTCGCACTTAAAGGGACCTCGCGAGTGACTGTTTTTCTTTTTTTTCCTTTGATTGTCCCCTAATTTTTAAGACAGAAATTTTAAAAACAAAATTAAAGGGGGCCTCGCAAAAATTATCTTGCCCACTCCCCATTTTCGTCTTGCGACGCCACTGAGTATCTCCCATAACATACATAAAATTACCATTTACACATATAAACCCTACATCTCTTAATAAACTGAGTTATAATCCATCAAAAACTAACTTCAAGATCCTTTAAATACGTTTTTTAACGTCTCTTCATAGATATATTTAAAAATATATATGATCCCATGAAGGTCCCAACTTGATTTTTTTTAATTTTGTTTATAAAAGTTAAAAGAATAACCAGGACTTTTTTCGAAACTTTTGAGAATATTATTTCTTTGGAATCTTCTTTGAAATTTTGAGTTTTTATATAAAAAAATTTAGTTGCTTTAAACATACACTTGCAATATATCAAATTAAAGCTTAAGAAATTCTGAAGAGAATGGTGTTATTTTTATATTTCTATCACAACCCTAAACGGAGTTACAGTAAAAAACGTATTATGTTACACTGCAAAATTTGCGAATTTTCCAAATTTCAAAATTATTTAAAAAGGCAACCATAAGTGATAAAAATCTGAAATTTGAAATTTGTACTAAGTTAGAGTAGCTCTTCAAGAAAATCAAAAGAAAAAAAAATATTGAGTGAGGTCAGGTAAAAAATTTATTCAAATTTGGATCACTTGATATGGATTGACTCGTATGCCAGCCAGTATAATTTCATGTTCCCGGCAATCATATCCATTATTTTAACAAAATATGTATTTTCCTATTAAATCACGTATGCAAAAACTAGATTTTTATACTTATGTAATGCCCCAGAGGATGTATATTTTTATTAGAGGTTGACGGATAACAGAAATTGATGCATAATCGAATGACAGTTAATTAAATTTCTACTGTACATTTAAAAAAAAACGCATCCACTTCATTTTATCCTTATTTAACCAATTAAATGACCTCTACAACTAACCACTCTCAAATCCCTGTATGACTTTATTTGACAATATTCAATCAAATATTTTATGCAACATAATTATGTAGGTGGAAAAATTGTGTTAAATATTCGAACTTTATAGATTTCTGTAGTACAACCTAGAACAGGCTCGTCGTAGCTGTAAATTCTGTTAAGGAATTCGCTTAGACCAGTTTTCATATATCATAATTATAATATGATACACGATGTTACAACTCATGTCCTGTTTTATTTTGTGTTAGTATTATTCTGTATTTGTGAAAATAACGTTAAAATTTAAAGTCGCCGTCAGATATATTAAAGTTATCCTAACTTGCTTAAATTATCCATAATTTGTATTAGACGAGGTGCTAGGCGACATCGAGTATGCACTGAAAGAAATACAGACTTTTACTTTTGATTATTATTAGGGGGTCTTAGGTGAGTATGAAAACGCATGTCGTCGACCTCTGGGGGCAGGGGGGGGGGGGTAAATGCGGAAAAAGCCGATCGGGAAATCGCTTATATCTTGCTTATTATTGACCGTAGAGTGATGACTTTTTTTTAATTTGTTTACAATAAAATGATCTAAAATTTATGTAATATGTAAACTTTTGATATACCTAACAGTTTTTTGTGTTAAAAAATGAAAACAGAAAATAACGGTAAAATTTAAGAATTTGGGTTTGCCCTTGAATTGACCCCGATCATTGACCTTGAGGTCAGGATCAAGTTCATATTCGGATGTAGAATTTTCCTCTCTTTCCATTTCCGTGGTCAAAAGTGGGGGTTGCCATATAAAATAACGGACTTGACCTTGATATGACCTTGAACGTTGACTTTGAGGTCAAGGTGAAAGTCATCATCGGATGCGCCGTAACAGATGGTGAAACTTTTGTCCTCATCATTTATCCAAAAAATTCTTTCCCGCTAAGATTTTTGACTTTTTCGTACTCTTGACTAGCTCTGTATTCTCAAGGTACTTAAATTTTACCGTTGTCTTCTATTTTCATTTTCTTTTAGACGAAAATCGTTATGTATGTCAAAAGTTTGCATATAACATAAATTTTAGATCATTTCATTGTAAACAAATTAAAAAAAAAATTATTACTCTACGGTCAATAATAAGTAAGATATAAGCGATCTCCCGATCGACTTTTTCCGCAACATTCCCCCTCCCCCCAAGTTGTCGACCACCCTAAAGGTCGACGACATGCGTTTTCATACTCACCTAAGACCCCCTAACAATAATCAAAAGTCAAAGTCTATACCTCTTTCAGTACACACTCAGTATCACCTAGCACCTGGGCTATATACTATTTTGTGTGATAAATATTAAATAAATTATATTTGTGTCACAAAAGTCCAAAACAATTGAATTTTCTCTTTATTTCCAACGGCATTTGTTTGTTAAGTGAACTGTACTGTACTGTACGGTGGCATACGAGTGTGCAAATAACATTTTCAAACATACACAACACGTAACAAATATTCAAATAGTAAAATTGGAACTTCAAAAAAGTGAACGAGTAATGAGTGAATGTGTGTGAGTAGTTTATGCTGTGTTCACACACATATATACATACATATGGTTGTGTGTGGCCAGTTATCTCTATTACTCGTCTCCACAATTCAACTGCCGGCACGGTATGACAACGACATTAACTTTGAATGGTCCCGCTCAATGTTCATCATGTCCTTTTAATATTAAAACTACATTTACAACCTGAATAATTTTAGATGGTATTGTAAACAAAATGGAATTAGAAATGGTCATGTCTCCAGGCAGTTGATAAGTACCTAAGACTAACAAGGAAAGGTTTCCAACTGTTAATTCCCAATTTTGATGAAACTTGGTATATATACGTGTAGTCCAAGCAAAAATTACGGATCCGTATTTTCTTTTATCTGCCATAGTAGCCACTTAAGAGGTGAAATCGTCCCTCAAAAATTTTCAATAAGTAAATTGCCTGGTAATTAATAACTGGTCATTTCATTTAATACATGAATAATAGCGTTTAATAAAGTGTTAATATCTAGGTAGGTACTGCTTTTATAAATTAAAAGATGATACTGTTTATGTCAATTTAACATCATCCCAAGAATTTTTAACACTTTTGAGACAAATACCGTGTTTATCGTTATGTTTGCTTGTACCACACATAAACCAAAGTTTCATCAAAATTGAGAATTGACCGTTGCGAACCTTTTCTTGTAAGTTCTTAATTTTTGTTTCGTTAAAAATATCTCATTTTGAAGTTCAGTATTTCTTAAACGGAGTTCACAAATAAAAAATGGCAAAAGGAACCTATCTCTGCTTTTCCGAAAAGTATTTCAACAAATTAAGTAAATTTTTTTTTGCATATTAATTATATCTGCACATGTAACGTGCTGATGCAATACTTTCATATTCATAGGCTAAAAATGTAGGAATTATAAGTGTTGCAACCAGCAGAAAATATTGCTGATTATACCAATAACTATTGCAAGTGGGGAAAGTATTTTACCTAAATTACCATTAATTTAGAACTTTTTCAGTTCCACAAACACGACAAATCTTAATGGTTTAGCCATTTTGGCGACTGAGCATGAAATTGCTGATCAGATAAACTGAAAAGAGGTAATATAAATAAAAGTCAAAAAGAAATAAAAGTGAGAAAGAAAAGCTTTTTGTGGTTTGTGGTTGAAGCTATGTAGCCACTAAAATTGAATCTGTTATTAATCTCATAAAATGTTAATTAATAAAAGTATTACCTATAAATAAATTCTAGATAATTTGATAAAAACTTGTATCACATCGGAGGCAATTATTAAATCATTAATTAGATTCTTCCCAGATTTTTTTTTTAAACTTAATGAATATTTTACAGCCAAAATTTTACAGCCGGCGCGGCGCTTAAGTTACAATACCAATTCGACAATTTTATAATATCACAAACAAGTCTTGATCTACCATTAACTATGCAACTTAAAATGATCATCAGAATTAAGTTTTTTTTAAAAACCTTGTATAGATCCGAAGTTACCTATTTCTCCAACATCTACATGATAACACTGATGCTAGTTTTTGGCTATGTAAACTTCTTGACGCCTTCACATGGAATACCCTGGAAAACTGCTCCATATTGTGAATATGCATGTATCCGGAATATTGTCGAAACCAAGACTCATCATTTAACAAACATACTCACTCGTAGCAGTTGTAACTATGTTGGTCAGTCCAGTAGAAATGGCTGACCATCCAAGCCAGTTTGAAGTTAATGTTGTTGTGCTCTACTCTCATTCTGTCTAAACTACGTATGTATGTTATATAGGATACATTCCGTACATTCCCTACGTGCATCATATTGTGTAGTAACAACTGCATGCAAATCATAATGAATATTTTATATGAGCAGATGTTTACTACCCCATTTTCATACCACCCCATGTGTATCTACGTAGATTGACGAAAAGCATACAGTGAAAAACTATGGAAGCAAAATATTTTCATTTATTTAATTAGCCAAGTCAAATTAATATTTTTTTCTTTTGTGTTTATGTCACCAAAAATCCGAAAATTTTATTCATTTTTCATAGCGTCAGTTGGATGTAAAAGGGTCTAGCAGGTTAATATAGCATTGCAGCCCCACAGAGGGATTTCCAAAATATGTTATGATATCAGTGAGTAATAGATACACAATTGGGACACATTCAGCCTCTGATCTTCCTCCGTTCTTGAGATAATTGACCATTTATTATATATTATGGTAACGCGGATATTTTTAAAAACAATTTTATTCCAAAACTATTACAGTCAGGCTAACAAAACCAAATTAGTAGATAATAAATAGCTTTCCCCCCTCCACCTTTTAGAACTGAAAAAACAAATAGTGTATAATTAGAAGCTATTTATGAGCTTTCGTATTCCATGGTTTAAAAATTTTGAGTTCGACACACTGAGCAAGAATATATGGACTCAGCCACCCCCCCACTAAAAATAAAAATTTCAGACCAATTTTTTCAATATAATTAGGAGCTATTTTAAGTTTAAAAATAAAGCTCTTAATTCGCGCATTCTAATTATTCAGTCGCAGTCCCTTATAAAAACCATCCCGCATCTCCTTGACATAAAAGAAAGTTATAATTAAAGTGAAAAAAATAAACTAGGGTAGGGGAGGCAAAACGGGGTAGCTACTTAAGAAACCGTTATGATTTTAAGGACTGAAATATGCTGAATCTTATTATTTTCAGTCGCAATTAAAGTAAAATAATCAAATTTCGAGCTGCCGATGCCGTAAGAAAAAAAAAAATTTTTTGCGGGCAAAATGAGGTACGCCTTAATAATGTAAAATTATAAATATATTCATAAGAAAACGAAGCTACTAAATAATAATATTTTTTAGAAGTAATTTACGTAAAACCAATCAGCATTTTTTACAGATGTGCCGTGACTATTTGGACCCGATTTCGTCGGGTGAGTGACGAAAGAGAGGAGGTAAAGCAACCATACATAACATAGACAATAATGTCTTACAGAATTGCTTGTACACTTACACATAAAGTTAATGTATTTTCCAATTACGTTTATAAATATAACTTTAATTACAAAAGAAAAGGTTAAAAACCAATTTTATTTAACTTATGGGTGTAGTATGTCTTGCGAAAAGTATTTTTCTAACCGAAATTAAGCCTTTTTAATTAATTTGCTTTGTAATCTTATACAGCTATACAGAGCGTGTATGGTTGCTACTATAGTTTGAATAGTGAATACAAGTATGAATAACCCCCAACAGCGTACACCAAACATTGTGTCTGTGATTACCAATCGGTGGGCCAGCTGTACATATTATCAATAACATATGTATTATCAATAATAAGCTGGAATACTGATTTTGAAGTTAAATCAAATTCTTATTTATTAATTTTTTATCAAATAATATTATTTTTATGAAATGTTCTTGTCTTTCTCATTTTCGTTTTTAGAATATTTGAACAAAGATTATATTTAACATATTTATCGTAAGTTTTTTTCAGCTTTTGTTAAATATCTTCAAAAACAGGATAACAAAATTGTTTTATTACCCAACCACTTTATGCAATTTATTTCTGAGCTTTTTTGAAAAATTTTATTACATAGTTTATTGATAGCATGATGATAACTGTGTTGGCAAGTGTGTTTCCAACGTATGAAGATTATGAAGAAGAAACAGAAATTTTTGTGACTTTTTTAACTTGAAGATACTTTGTGGTTTTTGTTTATTTTGTAAATATGATTTTGATGTGCTAATATTTATTTTAATTCGTTTTCAAACCAAACTTTTTTTAATATTTAATGGATATTAACGTTACTTTGAGTTGAAATGAAATGAAATTGAGTTTATAAAATAATACTTAATATTTTACTATACTGTGTTTTATTAAAGTAAGAATATAAGGAACAGTAAATTAACAAATAAGAGTAATCTATTTTTTTTTTCAAATTTCTATTCACAACTGTTTGGTGGTCACTGGAATCTAACTGTGGCAACTATATAAATATAAAAAAAGACAAACTGCAAAAAAAAGGATAGATCAAAGTATAGAGATAAGGTATCGGGTCCTTTTAGTCACGGCAGATCTGTATATTAGTAGTGGATGCAGAGGCGAAAAATAATGATTATTTTTTTAATAATTCTGAATTGTTCTTCATTATCGAATAAAATGTTTTTATCAAATGAAAAACTATTTGGTTTTCAATATTATCAAATTTGAAAATATAAAAATTTTTACCAAATTTTTGGGTTGCCCCATTTTGTCCCCCTACAGTGTTTGCCCTCCCTTTCCCCATATTTTGCGGTTAAATATTGTTTTCGATTTCTTAACCTCATCATCTCATAATCTACCAATACCTCATAATCTCATATAATATAGCCTATATTAATCTGGAATAGTTTAACTGTATAACAATAAAAAAAAACTTTCAAAATCAGTTGAATAATTCATTTTTGAATGCCCCAGGACCTCGCGAAAGTTCATAGTCTCATATAATATAGTCTGCGTTAATCTGGAATAGTTTAGCTTGCTAACAGTGAAAAAATTTTCAAAACCGATTCGGTACATTTTGATTTTACTTTGGACCATGACCATACAAACAAATTTTCGCTCTTTATTATATTAGGATAGAAAAAAAAAAAAAAAAAAAACAACAACAACATTAAAACATCAAAATTTACTTGAAAAAATCAGTTAATTTTTTCTGCGTTTCTGTTTTCACATTTTGTGCATATTTTTCTATACAATTCTTTGTTTATTCACAGTTGTTAGTTTATCACTTAAAGACAACACATTGATTTTTCGTTTTGACATTGTAAATAAGTGCCGAACATTTCTTTACATATTTATCAACTGAAGTAAGCTTGACAAATAAGTCGGTATGCATGCACATTTGCCTAGGTGAATAGAAAATGAGTTCCTCTAATTATATTATTAGAAAAGAGAACATATGTACATTCAAGCATTCGAATAAAATATAAGAGTTCTTTGAAATTTAAGAATGAGTCATAAATAGCAAATGTTAAATACGTTTAACTGTCGCTATAGAGGTACAGGTAATTGCAGTATCAGTTATGGAGGTCCATGAGCGAAACACGACTCTCACTTATACAGGTCTTTGTTTCTCACTCATAGAGGTTTTAGAGTGATAAAATTTCGGCACTTGACAATTACTCTCACTAACAGAGTATTCTCGCTTAACCAGTTCTCCCTTACTCAGGTTTGACTGTATTTATTATTTAAATTTTCCGCTATGAGAAATTCACCAAATTCGCCATCTCCGTCATCGCGATTTACGCATCGGCATATCTTTCTCCATCTACTTTGCCTCAATGTAATAACACACGTAAATTAATGCAATTTCCTGTACCTTACCTTTATATCTCTTTTAAGAAATTATTTAGGATAGACATGTTTATATTATGATCTCAATTTGTGTAACACCACATTTGTATTTGGAAAATATTTATGGTTTGTTGTATGTTGTGTCGCTAATCAATAGACAAATGTATACATACAAAACATAATAACATATAACTCATACAATATCTACCAATAGGATGCATGCATAATATGCATCAAAGTACCTACGTTATATATACTTTTAACAATAAAATGTTATGACTGAATACATTGTTACATGTTTATGTTTAAGCTCCAAAATATCTGCAATAAACTGCAATTCCAGTTAGAGATACTTGCACAACACACACACACACACACACACACACACACACACATACACACTCGCACACACATATATATATAGATGCATATAAGCTCATAAAGTTTATACAGAGTGTACAAGACTTATCTATTATATCAAAAAACTTACTTAAAACTATACGGACTAGGGTTAACAGTTTTTAAAAATCCCCGACGAGGACAAAAAAATTAATTTTTATAAATAGTAACATTTTATTTTGAAATATACACATAAATTTTTTTTTTCTATAATAATGTAGATTAATGAGTATACTATTTCTGACTATTTTTTGTACAATTCAGTAAATTTTTATTAATTCTAATTTTATTAAAATATTGGATATTAATGAAGGTATTATTAACTGACATTAAAAGTTCTGTTTTTAAGTTGATTGGTGATCATTAAGTGCTCGTATTCCTTTATTTGTTACGACATTTCAACTCTGTGTAATGTACAGAAACATTTTGTATCCGAAATTTTTCTAACCCAACTTTTCATCGACAGCCATTCATTGTTAAATTTTGTAAGAGGTTTATTTCTTTTTTCACGTAGCCATTTTGAACAGATACAGAAACAGAAGAGAAATATAGGACAGAACAGAAATATACAGATGCTTTTTTTGGTAATATTTCTATAAGAAAAGGAAACTTATAAAAATATCAATATATTTATCTATTAATATTAGAACAGCACCGTTAATAATAGAATGATTAATAAATTATAATATACAAATATGTATAGAATTGACGTCATCTTGACGCTAAACTCGCTAAATTCAGTGAAAAAATGACGATAACTGATTCACCAATTATCGATGTTAACAGTGCTGTCACTACAAAGCACCGTTTTTAACCAAAAAAATTTTTAAGTTTACCTAAACCTGCGACTTCTTAAAATATTTTCTAGTTTTTACCCTAGACTATTATTTTGTTAATAAGAAATACTAACATAATATATTATGTATTATATTCCAAACTGTGTTCGAAACAATGACCGTTTATAATTTTTTTTAAAATATTTTGTTCAACAATGAAAATATTTGAACTTTTTCCGCGAGGACTTTTGTTTCGCGACGAGGACAACAAAATAAAGCATTAAAACGAGGACAATCCTCGCGAAACGAGGACGCCTAGCAACCCTAATACGGACCGCGTATCTATGCAGAAAACTTCCCCGAGAGCCGGCGATATTTTTAGAAAATTAAATTTAAAAAAAAAAAAACTATTATTAGGAATAGGTAAGGCGGTCAATCATCGTGGATTCTGTGGGACAGTCTCGGAATAACACCTGCAATTCCAACTTGAAATTTTTGTTAAAATACTCCCAGTATGAGTCTAATGTGTCGCGGTATTTACGGATCTTGTAGGTTGGAAATAATAAAAAAATTTAATTGACAAGTAATGGTCTCGAGGACGGACCTATCGATTTTGATGAAATTTGAATATGTTGTACAACAGCAGTGTTTCTCAGCCTTTCCGGTAAAATCACGGATAATTTTGTGTGGACCGGTCACATTTATAATCACATATAACAATTATCAGTTTTCTCAATTATATTTATACTTGAAACGTCATTTTCAGACCACTTCAGATAGACTATATATCGATATTTTCTTGAGCATAAGAGAAGTATTTAAAAGTCGCTCTTTAATTTTAAACAGTATCATTGTATCTTGGAATCATTTCCGCCATTAATTGTAATAATACTTGGTCGTGTAATATGAAATATCTTCTTCCGACCACTTCGTCCAGCATGTAATTAACAAACATATCAACACTTTCTCAAGCATTAGCCAGTTGTTTAAAAGCAATTCTTTAATGTTAGACCGAATTTTTGTAGTATGGAATCATTTCCGTCATTAACTGGAATAGCATTAAGGTACCATCACAGTGTGATCGGCCGAAAAATAGTCAATTATCGCGATTTTTTCGGATGGATAGGACGGTGGAATGGGGCGAAATTTTTTTTTTACGATTAATGCCACTATTTAACAATATAAAAGTATTTTTTTTAAAAAGCATCTTTAAAATAGAGCGGATATTGTTGCCCGCGGATTAGAGCGGAATAGAGCAGATTGCCGCCCCTTTTTTCATTTGGAGAAAGAAATCAAATAGATTATCGCTGTAGGTAAGCCGCTATGTACCTATGGAAGCTTTTTTCCCTATTTTACCTGTAAATTTATTATCTGTTCACTTTCTGTCTTCGTTCATCATCTACCTTCGGTTTACGAAGGCATAAAATTGTCTGCAGGCAACTGAAATAATTTGAAAGTAATTATTTAAATAATTTCAAAATGACATTTTTTGCAGTAAAATAGCAATATCTATTTTTCTAAAGTAAAGGGAAGCAAATTTTAGACCTTTTTAAAAACTACAATAAATGAGCAATCTTTTAACATAACTTGCCCGGGTAAGGTGGTACATTTCTTTTACAACATGAAGAGTCAAACTTAGGTCAAAAAAAAAAATATGAATCGGCAAAAAAGATTTATTTTTTCCAAGATTATAGGTATATTACCCTTACTTTGGATTCTGATCTACAAAAGGACTCTTCAGGGTTGCGTAATAAAAATTAGAATTCAAAAAATCTAGTCTTGTAGCTGTGACACTCGAAAATCTGATAAAAATTGTCGATCTTCCCGAAATTCATAAAAGTGTCAATATCTTGAAAACCAGCGATATTTTACCAGACAATATTTTGATATTCTGATCGGGCATGAGCTGGTCTATCATCGCTCCAAGAAATATCGTTGACTTTTGGGACACTCTGTATATATAACTTTCCTTGATCTAAATAGAACCACTGTAGAAATATAATAGAAAATTGTCAAAAAATGAAGTGTAGTATGCCTTTTTAAGATGTAGAATATAATGCTCAATGGATTTCAATATTCTATATAGTAAATAATTCTATATAGTAGTTTTAAATTTTTTTTATTTATCTCCATAGCTACTCAGTTTTGGCCGCCAAAATTGTAGATATCAATTACCTACAGCCACACCATACCGTTAATGTAGTTATTAAAATAATTCGCTTCTGGGACCGATTCACCTATACTTATCCGGCTATACCCTTTTCAGCTATACGTGATACTCAATGCATATAAGGGAGAAAATAATAGGGTAGATTATATAGATTTATTATTAATTGCAAATACTTCCTACGTTTTTAATTTTTATGCTTACTTCATCGTGAAAATATAAATTTTTAGTTTCAGATAAGGATTCATGTATTTTTTTTTAATAGTTTTTGAAATTAAAAAAATTTACATTTCCTTGATCGGTTTCAATGTCCGAAAGCATCATTATCAAAAAAAAGCAAATGAGTTGGATGGTTTCAACAGTTTATTATTTTTTATTTCGGAAAGTAACCAAAAGTTTTCTTTATGACGAACATGATCGTGACATTAATGGTATCGTAACAAGAATATTGGTTGCAAATAAACTAAATGAAAAATGAAATGCAACAATAAATTTATTTACAGAAAATGGTTACGTGTATTGTGGGTATTAGGTATCAGGTTATAAAAAAGAAACTGAATAAACATTAAAACCATTCAAATGCAATGGAAAAATTGTTTGTTGTCTTTTATCATGTACATAATATTCTGTTTTCCAATTTTCCTGTTTTCAAAAAAAAAAAATATTCTTTTATATAAAAAAGGGATCTTACAACGATTACTTACGACAACACTGGGAAAAAAAATTGTATATAATGGGAAGACGTACTAACGTAATATGATATCACAGCACACACGTAATCAAGCAGCACACCGTCATATAAAAAAAGGAAAATTTAAATTCTTTTTTTTTTTTTAGTAAAAGTAAATAATAATTGTGTTGAATTTTGGAATATCACATCTTAACAAATTGTACACTCTTAAAAAGTTATCTGTGGTTTTAATCTTCAGAAAATAGTCTTTTCCATAATAAGCTGGATAAGTTGTCTTTATTGATCGAGCAACTGTTAGGGAATATTCAGTACCATTATTTGAAATCCCCGAGATACTATATTTAAGTTTCTTCACATAAGACGTAGGTATACAAAAAAATTACGAAAATACTGAAGTTCCAAAAAAAAACAAACTTAAAACTACTGACATACGATTTTAGAAATGATATTTTATTAACAAAGAAAAACTTTTTACTTACGTAACCTTTTCAAATTTTCCTCTTATTGAAAATTTCACACGTTTTTACGCCATCAAAACTCTATCTATGCAGAGATAATACATTAATCAACTTGAGAATAACATCAGAAACACCCTTCTCAGAAAACTGTTCAAAAAAAAAAAAACACTTAATTCAAAATATAATTTCATCTCGGGACAGGAAAGAACAGACTAAAAGTGTGTGTGTTATTTATAAAATTTGTACGTGATGTTCATTTGTTGTTCAAATGATGCCAGAATGTTGATAAATTGAAGCACATTATTTGGTTTTCTCAGCGGAAAATTGTTATTCCATAGCTATTTTTAAACATATGGGCATTTTAGTTTAATATGTTCGAATATCTTTTGAATTAGACTAAAAAGTCGGACTAATACTCCTGTCGTACCATCTGTAAAACATAACGATTTTCCAAAGATTGGACGCTAGCGGATCTCTTATAACAAAACCAGTATCCATCTAAAATAGTTTACCTATCTAACAGTGAAAAAAATTTAATACCCCTGTCGCAGAAATTGCATAACATAGCGAATTTCGATTTATAAAAATCCGTTTTTCTATGATTTTTCACCATTCTGAGTGATTTTTCCTCTTCCTTCTAATGGCGTAAATAAATGTCGCAAAAATTTTTTAACTTGAGACAATTTTGGCAAAAAACTAATTTTTGTCACTAAAAATTACCAAAGAAACCATGTTCCAGGCATCCGACATGGCTGGCTAACGAACTTGTCCAACGGTGTGGGACTAAATACATACAAATATAATACATCAATTTTAGTGAATATTATTTTCTGTTTGTAGGGACCTCAAAACAAATTACTACCATAGTCCCGGGCTCAAGTCGCATCAAGAGAGTGGCTGTAGTAGCTAAATTCCATTCTGGAAATTCGCTAAAACCTATAAGTTTAGAAAGTACTTAACACATTAATATTTGTACATATCAACATCTAAAAACATTTCAGTCCCTTTTTGACAATCTTGCCAGAACTTAAACACTTTTTCAAATTTTTTTTTTATTGTTAAAATCGAAACGTTATTTTGAAGACGGTTAAAATTACTATATTTTACATCAAAATGTCAACACAATCAACCCCTAGTTAATTACCGCTAGACTTGATGCTAGAAAATTGAGAAAAAACAGGTCATATCACAGACCAATGAACACAATTATATTATACTGATTATACTATAATATAAAATATAATATGTTCACTGGTCTGTGGGTCATATAGATTTTTTTATATTTAGATTTTATTTGTAATAATTGAGTTACGAAATTCAAAAGGACATTTTAAAAATGTGTGTATTCGCTATGAGCTTTTGTCTGGAGGGAATCCAGCTCCTCAAAATCGGCTCCAGCGCCCAAGATGGACCGAATATATCAGTTTATCAGGACGATATTTGTACATAATTTTAATATTTTCTTTAAGAAATAGTATTTTGTTCTAAATACTTGTTTGATTTTTTCAAAGCGAGTATTTATTACGATTTCTATTTACCAGCTTCTACAAAATAAAAAAAATCATTTGTAACACTACTATCGAACGTTATTTTATTTCGAAATTTTAAAAAAAATATATAAGTTACCTCTTATATGCTTTTTTTGGGTTAATTATTGAAAAACATTCTATTTTCCGACATTTTTGAGGTAAAATGAGCAGATGTATGGTTTTATTAAACAAACTTCAGCTTTTTAATATATTTCCGCCTTAAAATATTAAGTAATATTTTCAAAAATGTATGATAGAATTTGTCAAAATTTAAAATTATCTGTTTTGCTGTCAAAAAAAAAAAAAAAAAAAAATGAATGTATAAATTTATTTACGAGTAAAATGCTGTGTTTATACATTATAAATATAACAGTATTGTCATTTGGATAAAAAATTACGTAAAAATATTATTGTTTGAATATGATTTAACGTAATTTTTATGCGATTGTAGCAAACTCTTATTAATTTTAGTAAGGTGTATACATAATCTAAATTCTGACCGTATCACATAAAACAAATTTTCTTGGTAATTTTCCTATAAAAAAATGGAATAGATAGATTATAAATATTTACTCAACTGAGACAAATAGAATATAACTGAATCGTTAAATTGGATTAAAAAAATCATGACACGTCACTTATAAAGCCGTTTTTTTTTTTTTAAATGTAGCATCGCAAAAAATGAGACAGAAAAAAAGACTGTGAGTGCGAGTGTAATAAGAAATGATTTCTTCCAAAATATTTTCTAACTTTTCCCAAAAAGTAATTAATTTAGAGCAATGGTGTAAAAACATTTTTTATGCATATTTCCTTTTACTTTGGCTTGGTGTAAAAAAAAAATTTGAAAAATTGCTTAATTCTCATATACATAAATTTTAGTGAATATCATTTTCGTATTCTAGGGACTCAAAACATATTTCTGTTATAGTCTCGGCCTCAGATTGCGTCATGAGAGCGGCTGTAATATCTGAATTTCGAGTTTTCGAAATTCGCTAAAAAAGAAAATTCCCGGCTGTCGCAGCATCTTCCATAATATAGCGAATTTCCGTTTACAAAAATTAGTTTTTATCAGAAACTACTATACATAGAATTATTGTTCAAAAATTTTTTTTTATCTGATTTTTCCTCCTCTTTCCAACGGTATCAGAAAATATGGCAAAAACTTAAGGGTATTTTGAAAAATAACTTATTTTTTTCATAAAACTTTTTTAAGCAAAAGTGCATAAAAAACCATTTCGGGCATCGAACATATCTAACTTTTTAGACTTCCAACAGTTACATCAAATTGTAGTGAATGTCATTTTCGGCTTCTAGACTTCAAAACAAATTATTTCTGTCATAATTCTGAGTTCAAGTCGCGTCAAGACAGGGGCTCTAATAGCTGAATTTTCGATTCGAAAATAAGCTAAAAAGACACATTACAAAATACTTGACTGTGCGACCAGCTAAATTTTTTTTTTTTTTAAATGGTCCGTCATCCAAGAAAGGTTGCCGACTCCTAGTCTATACCCTAAGTAGTTTCATACTTTAATAATGTTTACGTTTAACAAACAATTTTCAGAGTGTAGCTACCCTCGATAGGTACATATGTGTCCCACACATCCATATATTTATGTCACCGTTGCCATTCATTTGCCAACTATTGCCCAGTGTTTTGCTTTTTTTGTTAGCATGTTCTGTTTTTTCATCTATTCTTTGTTTATGGAATAATTTTTATATGAAACGTACATTGTTGTTGGCAACAGATGGCGTAAAATATTCAACAATATATTTTTGCCTTTTTTGTTTTGTTTCTCATCTATCCGCAATGTTGATACCACAAAATAAATATTTAAAACACACAGTAGAGAAAAAAAAAACTAAAAGTTAGTGTGTGTAGTAGGTACTGCACGGAATGAATAGGATGTACTGCTCGCAACGGGACGAAAAGGAACTTGGACAGTGAAATTATTCAGATATGTTGAATAGATGAAATAATGTTTGGAATTATAAATTTGTGTGAGTGTAAAGCTATGTACAGACCGGGTAACAAAATGTTGGCAACATGTTGAGGATGTTGGCAACATATTTGTTGGACACAACAACATGCATCTAGATATATGTTTTCAACAAAGTTACGCGTCTAAACCAAAACCAGTAGTAGGTCCAAACTAAAGCCAGTTTCACAGTACGTAAAAATGAGACAAACGATTGCTGCTGCGAGATGCCCAAGAAACGAATTTCATTGCAATTCCAATGGACCAAACTTTCCCTTGAACTGATCCCAATATTTTCTTCTATTGGAATTCTTCTGTATTTATATTATATTAAAATTAAAATTTTATTGTTTTATATTAAAATGATTTTTTTCAAAAACTAGGAGCGTCGCCAAATTTTTATTACCAGTTTAAGTTGTTTTGAAACATGTACTACAAAATTAAAACAAAAATTTAAAAAAAAATAACAATGTGAACATACTAAGTACAAATAATAATGTGCCTATTGATTGTAATATTGGGCAATAGTGAGCAATCTAATCAAGGCAACTTGTTGACCACGGATACAGTCAACATCCAACAAATTCTTTTGATGTCATGCCGCTCAATCTTAACGTATATCCGTCAACATTTTGCTTGTTGATGGGATACATGTTGGCAACACGAAATCAACATGTTGCCAAGATCTTATCACTCGGTCTGTACTTAGCTTTATTGCGCGTGGAAATTTTAATTTTCATTGTTAAAATTGTTTTATATATTTCTATCACCACAGCTACTAATTAACGTTATGAGATTTTATCGAAATATTAATGTCTTGAGTGATTTAGTGATAAAAAACTCCGATTTTTTTCTGATTGACTGAAACCGACCGCGAGAAAAATACATTACCCAACATTGTCCGACATGCCTCATACTGTTTTTCTGTCAAAAACTAAACTAACCTCTTCTTTTCTTTTGGGTTTGTGGGGGTTCAAGTCAACCAGTTTCCAGATTTGTCAGCGGAATATTGTGGAAAGAATTATCTCACGTTCTGAAAACTGTTTGGATTATAGATACTTTCTTATATCTAGTAAGAAAACTCACTATCTCATTAAATTAGGGATTAGACCAGGCATGGCTGTTTTTGGCTCCGAACCGGATTGAAAAAATATGTTTTTACGGGCTGGATACTGATGGAAATGTCACTTTTTTATTATGTTTTTAAATTTCATAAGGTTCTCGTAATTACTTTTAACTTGTAATGTTAATTTTACAACTTTTATTTATTTAGTTAACATAGTAATAACTAGCAAGCTAATGTTTGATTCTTTTCTTTTCAGGTAAGAAAATCGTTCATCAATCAACACGCTGGATCACCCTTAGGCTTACCAACTGCAAAAAAGACATTTCCGGGCTTTCTGAGCCGATGTCTGAGATTTGGATCTATGTCGCGAGACGCACTATAGTGTTAGTATTAATCATAAGATACATACCAAAGTGACAGATATTATAGTGATATCTATTCAGATAAGGCTGAAATATGGCACAAAACTTTAACCTTATGAAAAATTTTAATAACTGCAAATCGGTATTCTATAACCACGCAAACAAAAGTAAGCAAATAGAAAAAAAGGGATCGACATACAAGTATCTTCAAATAAAAGTATTGCTTTATAATAAAAAAAATTATTTCAAAAAAGCGAATAAGATATTCTATACAGCATAACCTCTTTCTATGCGACTTTTCTTATGCAATTTAAAAAAAAAATGTTGTAAACAATTCCATAAAAATGTATTAGCTGTCAAAACAGTGTACCAATTAATTATTTCATCATAATTCTTTATGACCGTTATCGTGTTAATTTCCGGAAGATTTTTCTGTTAACTGTTTTTAACGTGTTTTTTATTAGATTATATAACTATACAAACCATTATATCATTCCGTAGTACAATAACTATTTTCTTTATACAGCTATTTATAGCGATTTTTTATGCGTTCTCTATTCACCGTTTAAAAGGAGGCACAAACAGTGCAAACAATTGTTATACAAAATGAATTTTTTTTTAATTTCAAATATTATCGAGTGCTTGTGAGACATTACTACGTATGACAAACTTTTGTTTGGTCGGACGCCTGTCGAGCATATAGGATCGTTGGTGTAGTGGTTAGCACGTCTAACTAGTTACCAGGAGATCCTAGGTTCGATTCCCGGCCGATCCGGATAATTTTTTCAATCACTTTATGATTTTTAATTTACAAAATGAATATCTTCAATTCTATTCTTGTTATCGATAAGGTACAACTCAAAAGTTGATTCGTAATCTTATCAATTATTTATTGGTAATAAGTGACAAAGAAAACATGTTTTCATATTTTCTAATATGGAAGTTCATAAAGTTGATTATTTATAATTATTTCCTCTTGATTTTCAATCTATAATGATATAATGTTAACTGATTTATTTCAAGTAATCTAGTTACTCAACCTATAGTGTTTGATATCTCTATAATTATTTCTATGACAACGTCGAGGATTTACCTACACCTAGCTATGTGTGCGATGTGTGCCATTGTGTTCGTATGCATGTGTATATATGTATTCGAATATATTTAATTATCTGTGACAATATTGATCACACATTGTTAATATTAATTAATATTTACAATAGGGAATGCCATGTTAAAATAACTAATTTATCTGTTAACAATTAATCTTATTATAACAAGGAAGCACATATAATAATAATATTGTTTTGTATACAGTGTGTCACACAACGCATAGAGTTAGTACACGCAGTTTTATTCTTAAGTTAGGATCCGTTTAGAATACCGCAGAATCATGTTTTTTTTTATTTGATGGTTCAGTCTAACGCAAAATTTAAAAAATGGTCAAAAAGTGTAACACATTGCTTCCTCCTACTTACAATTTATTCCAATTCGTCTTTATTGAACTCGAGCTTTATTACTTGGCCTTGTTTACAAGTTCGCATATCCGCATAAAATTCTACATTATGCAGTTCCAACATAGTGGTTATTAAAGAGTAGTAGTATAACACATGTTTAATTTTTTATTTATTTTTTTTTGTTCGGCTACGGGTCATTTTCATAATCAAACACAATTTAATTAAAATACCTCTAAGCCTTGAACTTAAAGTATACTACTACAAAAAATTAAGGGAACAAAAAAAATTGTTAATTTTTTAGTGATTTTTGAAGGGCTGTATTTACGTGAAAAGTGGTTGTATCGAGATGATAAAATTTTTAAAGTTCCGTGATTCTAGTTTTGAGACCTTTCGTTCAAAAAATTTTAGGAGTGACAGTTATCGAGTAATCCTAAGGAATAATACAAAAATTGAAAATTGAAAATTTTTTGCTCTTTTTTTTCGGTCTACGGGCTTGAAAAATTTTTTTTTACGGTAAAGCCATGGTATTGACTTGATAGCTTGTTTATTCAGCTTCAATTTCCTTTCTAAAATTTTTCTCTACGTTGAACTGTTCCGGAGATATCCAACCTTGAATGCAAAAAGATCCTTTTTGCTTTAACTATCGATATCTCAGTAACCGGTGATCGCACGGAAAACTGAAGGGCAGTTTTGGAATCTGGAATAAATTTCCTACAAGGCTATGCTGCGTACTTTAGGAAAAAAATTCTTTTCATCTTTAATTTTAACCTGAAAAGTACGAAAAAAAGGGACTGTTTTCCTTGTTGTGAAAAATTGTCCGCATCCTTGCGAGTATTGATGGGGAATTTAATATTTGTACGAATTTTTATACGCCACTGTACTCCCAATAACCCTGCAAATCGACAGGTTGATCTATCGAATTGTTTTCCTAAACCGTTTGTTCAAAATGTCAGGAAAAAATTAAAGGAGCAAAATTGAATGAACAAAATTGAATGAATAATGTAATTTTTTTTTCAAATTTTTTCACAGTTCGGCATTTTTTATCCATTAAATTTAAAAATTAAGAAAAAAAAATTTTTTTAAGTAAAAAAAAATTTAGGAAAAAGGTACGTTTTCTTAGTTTTCAAATCTAATGAATAAAAAATGCCGAACTGAGAAAAAAGGTGAAAAAAAAATTGAATTTTTCATTCAATTTTGCTCTTTTAATTTTTTTTTCTGACATTTTGAACAAACGGTTTAGGAAAACGATTCGATAGATCAGTCTGCCGCTTGGCAGGGTTATTAGGGGGACAGTGACGTATAAAAATTCGTACAAATATTAAATTCCTCATCAATACTCGCAAGGATTTCGCAATATCGGAATTTTTCGCAATAAGGAAAAAAGTCCCTTTTTTCACATTTTTCAGTATAAAATTAAAGATGAAAAAAATTTTTTTTCTAAAATACGTAGCATAACCTTGTTGGAAATTTATTCCAGATTCCAAAACTGCCCTTCAGTTTTCTGTTCGATCAACGGTTACTGAGATATCGATGGTTAAAGCAAAAAGGATCCTTTTGCATTCAAAGTTGGATATCTGCGGAATAGTTCAACGTAGAGAAAAATTTTAAAAAGGAAATTGAAGCTGAATAAACAGGCTATCAAGTCAATACCATGGCTTTACTGTAAAAAAATTGTTTAAGTCCGTAGAACGAAAAAAAAAGAGCAAAAAATTTTCTAATTTCAATTTTTGTGTTATTCCTTAGGATTGCTCGATAACTATCACACCTAAAATTTTTTGGATGAAAGATCTCAAAACTAGAATCTTGGTGCTTCAAAATTCTTTTCTTATCATCTCGATACGATCATTTTTCACATAAATACTGCCTTTCAAAAATCTCTAAAAAATTAACAATTTTTATTTGTTCCCTTAATTTTTTGTAGTAGTATAGTTTATTTTTTAATAAATTTGATATAAAATATTTGTTAATTTGTATATTTCAATTTTAAGTTAAAAATTGACAAGTGAAATATTTCGTCATAATTATTATTATAGATTTTAACAGAGTTAATTTTCAGAATAGATTATGTGAAGAATGTTAGTTAGGCAACTCATAGCAACTCATATAAGACTTTCTTTAAATTTTTTTAAGAAAAAGACTTTTTAAATTATTTTGTTTTAATAATTAGTAAACCGAAAGCTAGCTCGTAGACGTATATTTCAATTTTAAATGAAAATTGACAAATTACATGTTTCAGAATTATTCTATTGTCAGTTTACCTCAACTGATAAAGATACAAAGTCGAAATAAAGTAGGTGAACATCTATTAAATTAAGGGGGACCACTAGTGTGACCACCTGACAAAAATGTGATTTTTGGGAATTTTTTTAAAGAAAACTACTGTATGAAATGTTCTAATATTTTAAAGATATATTCGCTGATATATAATAAATTCATGATAAAATTTTTGGACCAAAAATTTGAAAATGCAGTGAGTTATTTGCGATCTCTCAAGGCTCCAAAAAAAAAGTTCCCCCACTGCTGCAGTAATAGCGACCTTCACAGGACCTGAAATCAAAAAAAACTAAAAAGCCTATTAAACTAAAAGGTATTGCCCGTGCCATGAACATCAATCGAAAACAAAAGTTGAAATTTAACAAAATGGCGGAGTTTTTAACAAAATCTTTCAAACTTTGCGAGAAAATTTGATAATTTTTGGTCTACAAAAATTACATTTTTTATTCGATCGGAAAACTGGAGGCTCATGGCACGACGAAACATGCACATATATAAAAGAAGCTGCAGTAAGAATCAAATCGATCGGATGATTTGTTTTTGAGTTATAACTGCAGCAAATTTAAAAAATGTAGTTTTTCTTTACCTTTTAGTTTTAATGACTGAGAATTTTTATTAAAATTATTTACGATGTATTCACTATAACGATCATAATAAAACTAGATGAGACGTTTAAATGTGCCAGGGTCTAGCTTCTCCACAACATGTGGCTGGCAGCCACGTCCAGAAACTCCCAAACTATCAATCTTTATACGTTTCTTAATACCTCAAAGTTAACAATGAAAATCAGAATCCGCTCTTCAGATGGCTGGAACTCAAAGACTATTTGAAATATGCACTTGAAATTTTAGTATGTTTATTTAAGGGTATAGACTATTGAAGCATGTAAAAAAAATTTTTCCAATTTTTTTTAAAATGTCACATTAGTGGTCCCCCTGAAAGTCAGCTTAAAATGATAAAGTTGGTTTAAAGTTGTTTTTATGAATATAACCCTTCATTTCATTTCAATATTATTAAACGTTCAGAAGTCACATGTTTAGTTGAGAAACTAATATTACATCGTGTATTGCCAGTATTTAACGAATTTTACGTATATATACCTAATTACTACCATCATTCCGACTTAAATGAACCAAAAGAACGGAATTTATTTTTGAGCGTCCGCTCGGCTTATTTCATGTGGAACCCGTTTGTAAGGGCTCAGATTTGAGAAAAAATTCAAAAGTATATTGCCAACTTTTTTACTTTTACTTTTTACTTTTAACTTTTACTTTTTACTTTTACTTTTTTACATTCTCCTAATATTTTACCTTTAAAAAATTGGAATTTCCAGGGGGTTCAATTATTACTTTCTCAACAAAAATCTAGATAAGCTATACAAGTTCCTGAAGTTAATCCCGGGAACAAATGAAAATTTTTATTCCCACAAATACAACTGACTAGCAAAAAGAAAAAGAAGACTTTTTCCTCTTTTGCCTGGACCCTGGTGAGTGGTTCTGATCCCAAACCCGGGGGTACAGCCCTGCCCCCTTTCTGCTTGATGTCAACTAAGTTGTTAGTATTTGTCAGACTTTCAATGATATGTGTTTGTATAAATTACAGAAAACAATGAATTATAACTAACAGTTTAAAAGTTATAAAGGAGCAGAATAATACACCCGGTAAATAATTTGCTCCAATAAATTTATTATTGATTAGAAATTTCATTAAAATATTACCATTAAGCAAATATTTAATAGTGTGTGACACGTAGGTAAACATACAGAATGATTTGCATTTCGTTATTCGTGCTTTAGGTGAGTTTAATGTGACAAATAAATTTTATATTTATATGCAATCCCTTAGACGAGTGTCCTTGATACACTATGGTTTTACGTCAATATATAGTTTGGTTTTTTGTCAAAATTTCCTTTGAGGATCATCCCAAGGTCGATTCTGTATCTTCCTGTTTTCCTTTCTTTTCATTTCTGAAGTGAAAAACAGACGTTTCTATTGGAAAAAAATAAGTTAACCTTCAAATGACCATCGTCGAGTCCAACGTGATCACAAGGTGGCCCCCAAAAATCTAACAACTTCTGTTAAGGTTTATTTTTACGAAATGACAAGGATCAATATACTGTATTAAACAAAAATTGTTTAATATATATATATATATATATATATATATATATATATATATATATATATATATATATATATATATATATATATATATATGTATATATGTGTGTGTGTGTGTGTTTCTTTAATTAAGTAAGGAAACATTAAATGCGAGGTGAATTTAAATTGAAAAATAATCATATAATTTTTGTTATTAGAGGTTTCTTTCAGAAATAATTTTATTAATATATAAATGTCAAAACTGTTCCAGTATTGGATCGTGTTCCGGTATAGGGGCTTTTGCCGTACTTGAAAAAATAATATTGGATGTTCATATTTACTTTAATGTTATAATTTTTGCAACTTCAGAAATATCTGTGGGTGTACTTGAGAAATCACTGTCATTGTTACGTATTTCCATCATATATTTATAAATTTTTTTAAATTTTTATTCTTATTATTTATGAATAATTATAGTTATTTATTATTTTTAAATAATATTTTGTAGTTATTTTAAAATTTTGTGAAATTAATATTTCACTTGATTACGATTAAAAGAATAATTTTAGAATCTGTTTACTTGTTACCATAGAAAATATAAACAACGCCTACCCGATTTGTAATTAAATATTCGTTGAGCGAGCGACAAAGTATTACTTTTCCGCTTTAAAGCGAAAAGTAATACTTTGTTGCTCGGCAACTAGAGTTTTCGGCAAATACACATTTTGCGTTCTCTTCACAGAACGCAAAAGCCTACTTTCCACTAAGATTGTAGAAAAAACTATGTTACTATTGCTATTAAAAAAAAATAATACCTTATTTAATAAATCTTTAACCATGATTTACAGACAACGCACAACCTAAACCGTTGAGTTTAGAAAGATGAAATTGTGTACAAGAGTTCTCTGTATAACGTAGGCGGGCATTAAGAAAGGATTTTTGACAATTTTTGACAATTTGTATGAAAATTTGACAGTTTTGAAGTTAGAAATATGAAAGTTGATGTTTAGGATCCCGTTTATGAGTAAAAGTTTGTGGTAAAAGCGTTTTTGGAAGTTGGAAATTGGAGGATGAAAATTTGTATGAAAAGTTCGGCACTTTTGAAAAGCTAGAAACATCGAAGTTTGTTTTAGGCATATTTCTATGCGTTTTTTTTTTTTGGTGATTTTGCTGTCTCTTTAATCTTATTTAATAAATTTCTAACATTGACTGACTGACAGATAATGCGCAGCTTAAATCTTTGAATTTTACACAGGAGTTCCCTATGTAACGTAGGTGAGCACTAAAAAAGGATTTTTCAAAATTCGTTACCTAAGTGGAGGATGAAAATATGTATGGAAATCCGTCATTTTTGAAATTAGCGATATGAAAATTGGTGTTTAGGCTTCTGTTTATAAATAAAAGTCAGTTCTGTAAACGTTTTTGGAAATTCATTTCCTAAGGGGTTAAGACAGGAAATGAAAATTCGTATGGGAAGTTCGTCATTTTTGAAGTCAGAAACGTGGAAGTTAATATTTAAGCTTTTGAATAACATTGAGAGTGAATAAAAGTGAGCACCTAATAAAAAAATTTTGCCGATAAGAAATCCCATCGGGTATACGGCTAGCAACCAATACTTTTTAGTCGAATTTTCTCCGAAAAATTAGACTTATACAGTCTATACGATAAGAGCTGCGAGAGGCGAGACCAGGGGCGCTATCCGTTTTCGGACCCGTAGAACACGATTATGTAAAAAAAAAAGATGTCTGATATATATATATATATATATATATATATATATTTTCCCGCAACCTTTTAATATGTGTAGGGCCCCCCTATGGAAGTTAAGAGATGAAATTTGGTAAGTGGGGCTTATTCCGATGCACAACAATACTATCAAAGTGGGGTCAAATTTTGGGCAAATTTTTTTTCGGACCCGACCTTTAAGGGGGTGGTGGGGGGCGGAAAAGCAATAAAACTTTTCCAAACCGGTTTTAAATAATGTTTCGGTCAATTATCTACAACATATCCAAAATTCAGCTTCCTAGGATGATATGGTGGGAGTAGAGGGGGGAAAAACGATTTTCGCTGGATCTAACAGGCCCCCAGCCCCCCAGAATTAACGTAGAGGGTTGAAATTTGGTGTGTTGATAAAGTTCGTACCTAGGTTGTGCTTTTTGGAGGTTTTAATATTTTACCCCCACCCCCCTCATTTTTAAGCTACAATTTCATGCATTTTCGACGTTTTCGAAGTTTGTACCACTCGCACAGGTCACCCGAATAAACCTAGAGGGCTGAAATTTTGTATTCGGATTGAGTTAGTATCAAGGGGGTGCCTTTTGGGGGTCTCGACTTTTAACCCCTACCCCCACCATTTTTATACCCAAAAGAACATGATTTTTCTTGTTTTTTAACAGTTTCGTTCGGGTCAAAATCTCCCCAAATAAACCTAGAGGGCTGAAATTTGGTGTACAGGTTAAGCTAATAGCCAGACACTGTTTTTTGGAGGTTTCAACTTTTAACCCTTACCCCCACGATTTTTACGCCAATATTTCCTTAATTTTTTTGCTTGTATTCTAACACGCCTAGAGACTCCATAAGGAAACCTAGAGGGCTGAAATTTTGTACGTGTATTCAGTTAGTATCCAGCTAGTACCTTGTAGGGAGTCCGCATCACTTTTCCCCCCACTTCTCCCATTTTTACATCGGAATTGAATGCTATTGTTAAATGTGTTTTAAAAGCATTATGTTTATTCTAAATACAAGTAGGCGAATAGTAATTTTAAAAAATTTAAAAAAAAGTGAACTTACTTTTATGACAAATGAAATACATACATATTAAGTAATTTAAAAATGTTATTAAAGTCACTGTTTATTTATAAATTAGGAATTTTGGATTTTTAGTATTTATAAAATAGAAATTTTGGATTTTTTTGGAAAGAAAAAATATCTTTATAAAGACCTTCCAGTTTACTATTTAAGGTCCTTTTTTAATTTTTAAAACTAAAACATAAAGGCAATTAGCGGATAAACATGGGCAGGAATGTCCTCGTACGAATTGTGTTGGCTTTTTTTCTGCTACCTGTTTTCGGCACAAAATTGAAATTTACTGAGATACAGCCCTTAAATACTTAAAACCTTTTTTTAAAGCCTCGATCAGCCGAACACTCATCACCAGTTTTGAAACCAACAAAATGACAATTCGGTTGTAGACTTTCAATCACATTTCGCTTGTAGACATTCAATACCGAAGATGAAGGGGAAAATTCGACTACCGTGATGGGGCCCCGCTGCTCACGGCGTTTTTTTTTTTAAATTGTAAAAAATACTCGTACTGTACTAACATCAATTTACCACTTGTTGGTTAAGAAATTATTTTTTTTATTTTGTCAAGATAAGTTATCTACAAAAAACCAAGCCCGATTCAGTTATCTATATCAGTATATCCTATGCATCATAGCGCTTCTCAAACTTAACTAAGTTTATTTCTTAAAATATTTTGATAATAACTGAAAGTTTCACTTTTAAAACAAAGTAAATGTTTACAATCTGTTGTGTAAATGAATATTTTTTTTTCTTATTATTAAGAATTAAAACTTCTTGTTTAAGTTATATAAACTTATTTAATCATTTCGAAAAGTTTTGCATATTATAAGTTGTTTAAACAAAATAATTAGGTAAAAATAATCCATTAACAAAAATTGAAATTTCTATATAAATATATTTGCACAAAAACGGGAAAGATTTATTAAAAAAAAAATTTTCCATACTGAGAAGTTGCACCAAAGTATATATAAGAAGTAGTAAAGTAGCGGATATTATTATAGTAAAATAAATAATAAAATATTTTGCGAAATTTAGATAATTCTTAATAATTTAACATGCGAATTTTGTTTGTTCTCTAAAATCGTTACAAGATTATAAAATAATACAGAGAGTTTTATTTAAACAACATCCGCCTCGCTTTATTCTACAGCGTGCCTAAATAGTCGCTTGTGATTTTAGCAAAATTTTAACGTGGCATTGAAGAGTAAAGAAATACTGTTTGTTAATAAATAAAAACGAATTTAAAAAGGAATTTTCTAGAACAGAATTTGTTAATTTAAAAAAGAAATAATTTGAGATGGATCGCCTAAAATTTTAATATTTATTTAATTAAGATAGTTGTATAAAACCGTTTTCGTTTAAAAAGAACTAATCCATGGCCCCTATACCTTTAAATCTATGCTTTTCCAATACACCCATTCGTATTAATACATACGAACCCATTAGTGTCAAAATCTGGATCAAAAAATAAAATTACAAATTCAGAGACTTAAAAAAGGTTGAATCACGTCAGCCGAGCCAGCTAATATACATCTATTAATTTTAGAAATATTTAGTTTGTCTTAAAATTTTCGAGTTATTGATTTATAGCATGAAGTATACTGATGTATTATATAATTATGTATTATATGATTTTTTTTTTTAGTTAAAAATTTTTGTTTATTAACCATTTCGGTTAATTTAGCATATTATGTTTATCACATTTTTTATCCTTGTGTTCCTTTCATAATGTATTGTGGTAAAAAAATTAAATTTTATTACAGATTTCATATTTTAAAGTACAACTTTCGAGACTTGCGACCTAAGAAAAACAAGGATGAACCAAAAGTACAAAGGTCAAAAGAAACATAATAAATAATATTCGTTTTTAAACCGTTTTGTGTTTTGTATTATGAATTTTTAACGGTGTTCCATAATAAAATTTCAACAAAATTTTTTTTTTGTTTCTGTAATCTTTGATACTAATATTTTATTTATTTGATTAACAGTGCTCTTGTGAACGTTATTTGTTTAATTTGAGGTCTATGTTCATCCTTAAAAAAAAGCATTTAGATTTAAGTATTAAGAATCTGAGATGATCTTAAATTATAAATTTTCGGTTTTACACAATAATTTTCAATTTTACTAGAAGGAAGTCTTTATAAACACATTGTACATCTTTTTCTCTTTTTCTTTGTGTGGTCGGTATGTTTCCATTCTTGTTGCTTCTTCGTTGAGTATTATAAAATTTTCTTTGTTATTTCAATAAATAAATTAAAAGAAAACAATGAGAGGGAATAATACTTTAAAAAGTTTTTATTTGATATAAATATCATCAAAAAACTTTTTAAAATATCATTTTCAAAGATACTTAATTTTTGAAATACATCGTTCGTACGTTTTCTATAATGAATTCTTCTTGTTTTTCAGTCTTTTTCTTACTGTGTGTTTATTTATTAAATAAAAAGAAAAATAAATTTGAACAAAGAGATTGGGTGAGAAAAAATGTCTTAATTAAGAAAATGTATTAATTCTTGTTTACAAATGACGCCTGTCAGTTTGACATATATTTACATAAGAGTAATTATTCCTTTACCTAAACTTCAAAAACCCTTATGTACAAGAATAATAATTATTAATGTATAATACATAGGATGAAAATGTTGTCTAATCATTTTGAAAATAAATTTAATTACAAGCAGAGGCTCAAACGTTAGGGTCACCGATTATGCCGATCTTTTGTAAGTTTGTAAAGGAATATCGATAATGGTTTAAGAATATGGCAAAGCGGTAAGGCGCACTTCTACCAAAAATAAGGAAAATCGCGTTTGAAATTTATGATCTACATATAGCCGCAGTAGTACTTGTTTAATCAAATTTTCTTCAGTTAAAAATATTTATTAGGGAAGAATTGGACGACGTTATGCAGCAAGTGCCAGTTTTTCAGTTCAATCACGGCGCCTACATCTTTGATCTTTAAAAAAAGATGCACCGTTATTGAACTTAAATGGCCAATTCCGTTGATGCATAAGGTGGTCCAGTAAAGGAACGACAACAATCTGAAGTTACGGCTTCGGCCAAATTTCAGACAGTAACAAAATAAAATGGTACCTGATATAAGACATCTTAATAATCGTTCCACAGCCCTTAAGGTAATATTAATTATTTGGTATTATTAATAATGCACAACTGGTGAAATATAACATTTTCACAATATGTAGGTATTCATATATTTTTATTTAGTAAATGAAAAAGTGTGATTAAGTATGTAGATACTTAAATATTCGAAGAAATGATAAATGGTGAAATATAATCAGAATTGTGTTTTCCCTAGTTGGTCATCCATAAATGTCTTGCTCTAATATATTTATTTTGTATTTAAAATATAACTATTTACATATAGGTATATCTCTGTTTCATGTTATAGCTGCAGATTGCTTTTACAAATTTGCGAATCGAAAATACAGCTATTACAGCAGATATCATGGTGAAAGTTGAACCCTATCTGTTTGGGATCTCTAAAATTAGAAATTGACATACAGTCTGCTTCAAAGCAGTAAGAACATACAAAATTTAACATAGGAAAAAATTGTTAGAAACGGAGCATGCTTGTTTTTTACGGTTATAATTTTTATATTGTATCCATAGTTATTAATATTTTTCTTTAATTGCAAAAAAGTAAATCTGAAAACAAAACAAGAGGTGTCCAATTTTCTACTAAGCAGTATTATCTGTTAATAAATATTTCAATATTAGATTAAGATTTATTTATAGTTATTTCAATAAATACTGCTATTGGCTTTTAATTAGTATTATCACGATAACTCTCGGACGAAATATCCCACTTTTACAAAATTTGACAAAACTTGATGAGAACGTTGGAAATCCAAAAATCTTGAATGAGTCCGTTAGTTAGACACGTTCGAAAAAACTCCCCAAAAATTATCTTTTACTAAAATTTACCACAATTACCTTCCAAGTTTTCTGAGATTCTTTTACATTAAGCCAAAAAACCAAAAAAATTATATAGGAACGAAAATAAAAAATTACGTTTTTAACCAAAAAATCGCTACGTTATGCAGGATGCTGCGATATGAGTATTTGTAATTTTAAATGATTGACAAAATTGCATAGTTGTTAAAATATTTGCAAGTACATATTTCCGTTGCTTAATAATTCATGTATTTAATTGATTTTGATTTTGATAAGACTAAAAAATGAGAAAAATTATCAAATTAAACATAGAAACAATTTATCCATCGAATTTAAATCGTAAAATTGTGCAATAAAACTATTGGCAAAAATGATTCATTTGCTTTCAACGCAGACATGAATATATTTTGTTTGTTGTTACCCACAGCTTTGCTCTGGTTGTGTTTGAAATTTGGATATATTCCTAAATTTATATTTTAAATATTTTTGTTGCGAAAATTAAATGTTTTCCTAGGGTAAAAGAAACTTTTTTTCTCCCACTGGTTAACAATACACAAGGCTTGAAGTCTCACTCATTTGTTTTTCAAGAGTTGATAAAACGTTTGAAGTTAACCGTTCAAGCAGTTGAAATCTAAAGACAAAATAATTAGCGTTTTTAAATACATTGTACTACGCAAATGGGACATTTTCCAGAGTTAAAAGTAGCCTTCGCTGTGTCACCTTCTTTCCTCATTTCAAGTTAAGCTGTTGAGACGCGAAAGTGCGAGGAGGATACAAACACACTTTCACGTTTATAATATTTGTATAATACTACATTTATACCCTCAATTTTACTTATAAGAAGGTTTGTTTTTCTCTTGCTTTGTAATTATTTTACCCATATCTTTCAGATTAGTAGTAGAGGGGTAAAAGTGCCTAAATGGGAAATTAAAATACCCCTGTCGCAGCATCTGCATAACATAGCGAATTTCCAAATCTTGAGCACTGGCGGATCTCATCTAAGACCTGTACCTATTTAAAATAGTTTAGCTTTCTAAGAGTAAAAGAATTTTTAAAATCGGCTGGGTAATTAGTTTTGGTATTTTTAGGGACCCAAGAACCCGAACGAATTTTGTGCAGCATAGTTGTATCCATCTAAAATAATTTAGTTCTCTAGCAGTGAGAAATTTTTTAGCATCGGTTCGATAGCTTATTACTGGCGTTTTCGGATCTGCAAGATCCCGGTGGACCTCATTAAAAAATCAGCTCGACCGTATATTCTAGGCGGACTTTATGTAATATATATATATATATATATATATATATATATATATATATATATATATATATATATTACATAAAGTATATATATATATATATATATATATATATATATATATATTACATAAAGTATATATATATATATATATATATATATATATATATATATATATATATATATATATATATCTGTATATCTATATCTATATCTATATATATATATATATATATATATATATATATATATATATATATATATATATATATATATATATATATATATATATATATATTCAAAACCCGTTGTGTAGCATTCTACGCCGCATTTGCATCCCCAGGACAGTTGTGGATCTCAGATAACACAACCTGTACCTATCTAAAATAGTTTACCTCGGTAATAGTAAAAAAGTTTCAAAATCGGTCAGTTATTTTATTTTTCACACTTTTAGGTCATACTGACACTGTCAGACCTTACATAACGTAATCTATATGTATCTAAAATAGCTTAGCTCCCCAACAGTGAAAAAATTTTCAAAATCGGTCGGTTAGTTTATTTTTGACACTTTTGGATCCGATGGACCCTGGCAGACTTTACATAACGTAATCTATATTTATCTAAAAGAGTTTAGCTCTGTAACAGTGAAAAAATTTTCAAAATCGGTCGGTTAGTTTATTTTTACCACTTTTGGGTCCCATGGACCCTGGCGGACCCTAAATAACGTAATGTATGTCTATCTAAAATAGCTTAGTTCCCCAACAGTGAAAACATTTTCAAAATCGGAGGGTTAGTTTATTTTTGACACTTTTGGATCCCATGGACCCTGGCAGACCTTACATAACGTAATCTATATTTATCTAAAATAGTTTAGCTCTGTAACAGTGAAAAAATTTTCAAAATCGGTCAGTTAGTTTATTTTTTACACTTTTAGGTTCTATGGACCTTGGTGGACCTTACATAACGTAATTTATATTTATCTAAAATAGTTTAGCTCTGTAGCAGTGAAAAAATTTTCAAAATCGGTCCGTTAGTTTATTTTTGACACTTCTGGATCCTATGGACCCTGGCAGACCTTACATAACGGAATCTATATTTATCTAAAACAGTTTAGCTCTGTAACAGTGAAAAAATTTTCAAAATCGATCAGCCAGTTTATTTTTGACACTTTTGGGTCCTATGGACCCAGGCGGACCTTACATAACGTAATCGATATTTATTTAAAATAGTTTAGCTCTGTAACAGTGAAAAAATTTTCAGACACGGTCAGTTAGTTTATTTTTGCCACTTTTGGGTCCTGTGGACCCTGGCGGACCTTACATAATGTATTCTAAATCTATCTAAAATAGTTTAGCTCTGTAACAGTGAAGAAATTTTTAAAATTGGTCGTTTAGTTTATTTTTTACAATTATGGGATCAGTAAATCCTGGCGAAACTCATACAAGTCTAGTACTCTAACAGTAAGAAAAGGGTTCTAAGGATCTCATATAACTTATGGCAGTCCGTAAGCTTCTTGCAGACATCATTTAATTAATTAATTCAAATACTTTAACTTACTAACTGTGAAAAAATTTTTAAAATCGATTGGTTAATTAATTTCTGGCCTTTTTAGGTCCCGATAGCCTTGACCTCACATAAAATACCTTAAATCCATTTGAAATGGTTTAATTCTTTAACATTATTAATTATTAGTGAAAAAATTTTCAAAATCGATTCAAAATATTTTTCCGTGCATACATATGTACATTGTACATATTTTGTTTTGTATCATATTTAATAATATTATATCATAACATAATCTTCAATTTCTTGTTTACTTAAAAATTCAATAAAAAACAAAAATTCTTCATTACATTAGCTTAGAAAATCTGTATAATTTATATTTTTCAACATGAGATAGAACCATGCTAATTATAATGCAATAAATGAGAAACAAAACTCTATACATGTATGTGTGTTATAACACATGTATGTGAATAGAGTTCACTTGTTCTCACAAAATTCTTTAATAAAAAAGTGAAATATTTTTATAATTCATAAAGAACTGAGATATAAATATAAATTACTTATTAGACTAACAAAGAAAGAAAACTAATAATATAATGGTGAAAATTTACATTTTCTCGAAAAATACTTAAAATAGAAAGAAAATTATAAGAATATTTTCTTCATAATTTTTTTTCCCTTTTCAACGATGTAAAAATCGAACTGTCTTATGATAGGATCGAATGATAAAAAATGGCCAGAAAACCTACTTCTGGGCATCCGACGTGTCTGGCTAACGAATTTAGCCGAGCGAATTCAGAATCCAGTCCGCACATAAAATGTCATAAGCATTAGACGTTTCGTCCGAGAGTTATCGTGGCGACACATATATATATATATATATATATATATATATATATATATATATATATATATATATATATATATGTATATATATATATATATATATATATATATATATATATATATATATATATATATATAAATTTTAGTGAATATCATTTTCGTATTCTAGGGACCTCAAAACACATTTCTGTTATGATCCCGGGCTTAGGTCCCGTCATGACACCTACTGTAATAGCGTATTTCCAGTTTCACTTTTGGAAATTCGCTAAAACTAATAGTACCTAGCATTAAGTGCGCTATGTGATATTCGTTGATTCATTTGTTGTATTCTTAATTTATTATTGCATTCCGATGCCTTTTTTAAAATTTTTATTTCTTGGAATTATGTGATAATAAAATATTAACATTTTTTTTACAATGTCTGGTTTTACACTTTTATGACAAATTTCATTAGTAATTATAATTAACTGAAATATTCATTAGTTGAACAAAATGTATAATTAGTTTTCGGCCATTAATGTATGAAAAACACGGGAACTCCTAACTAATATTATAAATGCAAAAATGAGTTAGTTAGTTAATTTGTTTGTTTGACTGGCTTTCACGCCTTAACAGCATAACCAATCAACTTGAAATTTTGCACAGACATAACTTGCGAGACAGAGATGGTTATAGACTACTTTTTATCTCGGGGAAATATCTCGTTCCCGAGGGAAAATATATTAAATTACAACAGCTGACTATCAAAAAACGAACACTTGATTTCAAAGTTTGTATATTGTTAACAGAAGGTATGGAAAAGGGCACAGACTACTTTTTACCTAGGGAAAATATCCTACAGGAAGGGTTCTAAACAATAAATTCGCAATTATGATGAAATTTAATATATGTGTAATACAAGAAAAAATAACAGACCCGTATTTTTTTATCTGCCACCGTGGCCATTTAAGGGGTGAAATCGCCTCTCAAAGTTAGGGTAAAATTTCAGTTTTGTTTGATTACTTGAAAACTATGGCAGATAGAAAAAAACTTTAAATTGACACAACACTTTATTTTTAGAGCTTTCTACTGATTTGTACAATACCAGGGTCGGACCTGGTAGGGGCTGTTTAGGTAAAGTTGGGAGTAAATTTTGAAATAGCGTTGTTATGCTTTGGTATATTAAAATTTGAATAACATATATGAAAACTACATCAAAAACACTGGTACTTTATAACAAGTAACAAAGGTATTGTTTATATTATTTTCTTGCCTTAATTTTCTCTATTCTGTTTCCGGTTAATAATAGATTGGTATGTTAACAAAGTAAGAAAGGATACATTTAGTTTTAGGGTACAAATGAATTAGTTTAAGGACATGAGAAATTTTTATAAATAAAAAGTAGATTAGTTATGTAGGATTTACGAATAATAACAAAAGTGACAACGCGTAAGATATATTCAAACTTAAATTTATTTCATGTTACTGTGTAAGAATAAAATATTATTTAAATTTTCTGGTTTGAGTCTGTTTCTTCGGTCATTAGTGACAAGACCTGCAGTAGAAAAAGTTCTTTCCGATGGAACTGAGGTCGCAGGTAAATATAGGTATTTTTGTTGCAGCTCATATAATAAGGATAGAACACTTTTGTACGAAGCACAAAAAGGTAACGGATCTTCCCATCTCTTAGGCATGGGCAATTCTAAATATTGCTTTACTGTTAACGCAGAGCTAGCTACAACAGACGAAGATGTGTTCTTATTTCCCTGACATACCCTAGAGTCAAGCCATTCCCATAATTGTTGTTTTTAAGCAAGTTACTTCTCTTTTGCTTCGCTCATATTTTCTGGAGACTGTTCATCACAACTTCCATGTTCTTCATTGGAAGGAGTTGGCATTGATTGGTTTTTCATTTTGTATTCAAGTTCTCCTATGACGAGTTTTTCCGCTGCATTTGCATTTTCTGTAACGCCAAATAGACGAGGTGCTAGATGACTTTGAGTATGCACTGAAAGAGGTATAGAATTTGACTTTTAATTATTATTAAGTGGTCTTAGGTGAGTATGAAAACCCATGTCGTCAACCTCTAGGATGATCGACAAATTGGGGCGGGGAGGTTGCAGAAAAAGCCGATCGGGAGCTCGCTTATATCTTGTTTATTATTGATCGTAGAGTGATGATTTTCTTTTAATTTCTTTGCAATGAAATGATCTAAAATTTAGGTCATATGTAAATTTTTGATATACCTAACGGTTTTCGTGTAAAAAAATGAAAATTGAAAGCAACGTTACAATTTAAGTATTTTTAGTATACAGGGCTAGTCAAAAGTATAAAAAAGTCGAAAATCTCAGAGGGAAAACATTTTTGGGATAAATAATGAGGACAAAAGTTTCACCATTTGTTACGGCGCATCCGATGATGACCTTCACCTTGACCTCAAAGTCAAGGTTCAAGGTCATATGAAGGTCAAGTCCATTTTTTATATGACAAACCTTACTTTTGGCCCCGGAAATGGAAAGAGCGAAAAATTCTGTATCCAAATATGGCCTTGATCGTGATCTCAAGGTCAATGATCAGGATCGTGTCGCAATTTCATCTTCGTGAGTAATAGCTATCATTTAGCTTGTTGAATAATATACTATTGCTCCAGTGTAAAATTGACTTGTAAAATTTTATTACCAATGTCCTATCGTTAAATAATAACAACGACCTAAAATAATAAAACTGGTGGCGATTGTCAGTGGTGGTGATTGACAGGGTACCCTTTTTACAACCATCGAAAATATAAAACTGGGGGCGATTGTTAGGTAGTGGCGATTGTCCGGACACCTATTAATAATGTTGGTGCAATCGGCCATTAATGTCAAATAATGTCTACTGATTTCTTCATGGGCGCCCATATGATAGATTCCAGGGAGGGGCCCGAAGGGTGAAAAGTGAACTACCGGAAAAAATTTCGGATATTTTTTTATCTTTTTCTTTTATATTTTTCTTCGTAAAGTTTTTCCCCCATTATATTATCCTGGCGACCTTTTCTTTGCTCGTTTTCTTTCCCTTCCTTCGTCTAAAACACGGCTGTCGATTAGGGGCGATTCTATAAAATACGTACTATATATAACCCACAAAAAACACCATTAACAACGTCGTTTTGCTCTCTTCTAACTCCTTTTTTCTAATTTTCTTTCAATCCTGCCTCCTAGGGGGGGGCCATGGCCTCTCCCTGCCCTGGGCGCCCTGCCTATAGGGATGGGCGCCCATGGATTTCTTTAATTTTCTACTGATTGATTTGACATGACAAAGTAAGCTACGTAGCCAGTCTTTGCGTAATTTTCATAGCTACATAGCCGATGAGGAAAAGTTAAGAATTAGTTCAACCTATTCTTATCTTAAAGTTATTCTTATTTTTAAATATATGACGAGACGTTAATAATATGTACGACGTTAATAACATGAAATTCAAAATAAGATATAAGTTAAGCATTAAAGTTTGGATAAAGTCTGTTATGGCTACGGGGAAGCTGTATGCCACCCCTCTTGGTAGTGTATTTTTATTTCTATTTTTTATAATCGTTGAATAACGCCGCACGACCGCCAAAAGGTTAAACTTAAATTGTGCAAAAGTTTTCATTTATGTCAAAGTACCAAGTGACGGAACATGAATTTTTTTGTTACAGTTGACAAACCTCTTCTCTATATTCATTTGGTCCTATTACTTTTATATTCTCCATGTTAGTACCTAGTATATAAATATATAATGTTATGACAATGATAAATAAGCTATCAAAGTAGCATTGATAGTAGTAACTAACAGAATCCAGTTCATTGTGTGACTATAGCTCGGTAGAATAAACTGGTATCCTTAGAAAATGTTTGGTCATTGTAACAATAGAAAGTGAAAACGGTAATGAACTTTTGTGTATTTGGACCTTATTCATTTAGTAAGCAATATAGAAGTGTATTATGTGTATTTGTAATTATTCCATAAAAAGAATAAAAAATATGCCGGTGTTAGATTGGAAAAATTATTTCACATTTTAGTGGAAAAATGGAAATTTAGCTATTCCAGCCGTCGTCATGGCGGAACTATAACAGAAATATGTTGTGAGGTCCCTAGAATCTAAAAATAATATATATATATATATATATATATATATATATATATATATATATATATATATATATATATATATATATATAAGCGTGCGATAACTCCCGAACAAAACATTTAATGCTTAGTTCGTTAGCCAGACACGTCGGATGCCCAGAAGTAGATTGTTCGGGCATTTTTGTCAACAAAATGAGCTTTTTGCCAGAATTAAGCAATTTTTCAAATTTTTTTTTACACCAATCGAAATAAAAAGGCAAATTACGTAAAAAATGTTTCTGGATTATTGTTTTAATTACTTCTGTCTCATATGTTGCAATTCTACGTTCGAAAAAAAGGTTTTATAGGTGCCGTGTGACATGTCATGATTGTTTTAATTAAATTTAACGAATCAGCTATATTTTATTTCTCTCAGTTGAATAAGTTTTTATAATATGTTTGTTCCATTTTCTTATAGAAAAATTATCAAGAATATTTGTTTTATGTCAGAGTATGGTCAGAATTCAGATTATGTTGGTCAAACTCAAACTGGAGAGCAGTATGACTAGCAATTAGGTGTAGTGATGATATTGGGAAACGATTTTCAGAAGCAAACTTTAATAACCAGTATCCTCGAAGTAGAATACCTATACTTTTTATGTTGTCCATTAGTAAATATATAATTGTTTGGTTATGATGCTAGCAATTCCTTTGAAGCTGTCGGTATATGTAGGTATAAAATTCAATATCATTGATTCTAGGAGGGACCGCATCAGACAAATAGTAATAACGACTAGAATAATTTATTTTCATTGAATTAACGTAGTAATATTGTAACTTCTTACTGAATTCTAAATTGTTTTAAAATGAACTCAATCTATGTTCATCTATTCTTAGAATTTTCAGAATTTTGTATTTTAACTTTTAATACTTTATATGACGTGTTAAGATATGCACAGAGGTATAATCTGTTAGAGCATAATCTATTGTAGGTATATCGCACGCTTGGACTTAAACTAACCTAAACCGTAATAAGTCTGATTTTAAATTATTTAGACAGGAAGACGGCTTCTAATGCCATGTAAGTATCTACGATAAAAACTAAAACTTGCCCTCTAAATAGATCATTCAGTTTTGGAAATGTAAAATGGTATGTCAAAATTTTAATCAAATATTTCAGTTAAACAAGTTATTGTGATATAAATTTCAGAAATAAAAAGCGATGACATAGCAGTGTCTGGCTCATTAAAGTAAACCATTCGATTTTTGCAAATTGCTAATTGAAAAAGAAATTATCATATAATATTGACATCACATATAATTTAAGGACTCTTTTAACAAAAACGCAATGAATAAATGAAAGTGTAATGAAGGATAGTTGCAACAAACAATGAGATCTTCATAAAGTAGCTACAACGAGTCTACACGACGTACATAGCAGTCAGGAAATGGGCGATGAAAACCTTGTTCACATAAAAAAGACCATAATATTCTCCGAACTGTACGCTTATAAATATGTAATAATTTTATACATATATACATTCGTACGAATAGGGATAAAAAGTGGATAATTTTGTATAAGTGCGGCCCGTTATTATGGATAATGTTATTATGTAATGTGGTTAGTTTTGAGCTTTCATCGGCCTCCCTCTTTTTTAGGTTAACCAAATATGTAATTCTAAGAAAAAGGGTACCTAGTGGATAGAAAAACAGTTTTCGTACAATTCGAGGAACTTATTCAAATGAGGGTGATTTAAAGGAATAAGCTGTTGTTATAGTTTCCGATTGTTTTCGAAAAGTTTTCACGTATATCGGAATATTGTTGGTATGATAATGATGCATGAGGAGTGGCTTTAATATTATCGAATATATAATATTCTTATTGTGCATGAAATATTAGAAGGGATACTATGAAACTGTAGAAATTCTTTGCAACAATAGGAAGAATATTTGAATATTGTACGTTTTAGTACTACTAAAATTTTATTTTCGTAAAATGTTAATTCGTTATTGTTGCAGTCTCTTCTTGGAGATTATCAGTTCGGTTCTACATAAGTTTACTTTACCCGCCTTACTTTGAATTTTCGAATATTAAGTTCCTTACCTTTCGACATTTTCAATATTCCTACCAAATTTACTTCTTGATTGCAACTTCAAAAATATTTCATGAATTCCTATAAAGTAATAACCTAATTGAAGACATGAGTGGATGAAGGTGTTATGTAACATTTTTTATAATTTTACAGTAGAAGCGTCTGAAAGTTTTTATTTACGTAGGGTGAATGCGGGAGAGACGCCGCACATTTTGAAAACACTTGATAATTCTTAAAGTATGCATTCAATTGATTTGAAATTTGGTACACATTAAATGTAAACATTGTTCTTTAAAATTATTTATAAATAATTTTAAATTTTAAGTCATAAAGGATTCATAATTAACATTTTTGTAGAGCCTGCAAAGCGGGAGAGATGCCGCATCAAAGAAGGAGAGGCGCCGCATATTTCATATTAAAAATTTTGCATTTTATACACATCTCCATACATGATGCATGCCATATGTAACCATTTTTGGCACTTTATACATCTTAACCAGTCAATTTTCTTTTGTTTCTGAGTACTCTTCAAAACAGCCAATACACAGGCAATCATCATTATTTTCGTTATCTTCACCAATATGAGAGCTCTTTCTGATCCACTAATGGATCTTTTATATTTCCGTGGCATAATTTACAGTCAAAAAAAAAATTTTACATGCGGCATCTCTCCTTTTTGTTGGGGTAGATGCCGCATGTTGCTATAGCAAGCATAGTGCGGAATTCTAACCTAAAATTTTATACAGTACTTTTAAAATATACCTAAATTAATAACAAAACTCATTTTCATTAAAACAATGAAATATACATTCTTAAATTCTAATGAATTAAATGCTTGATAAAATATTATGTTAAAAAACTTACCTTTCAATAATAAAAAGTTGGAAAATTTCTAAACTGACGGACTAATCATAAATATTACCATATACAGCTTAAATAAGTAATTTATTCTAAACATATAATCCATTAATAGCGCTATCTGTCAGTCAACGGACGAACTATGGCTACTGCGGCATCTCTCCCGACGCGGCGTCTCTCCCGCACTTACCCTATACTGCCCATTCAATAACACATGTTTATTATTGAATTTCTACGAAATTATTGGACCTAATGAAACCAAAATTGAATATATGATACTTCAGAATAGAATATTTCAAAATTTGGCAAAAGATGAATTTTTGAGAAAATATTACATAACAGCTTCATCCACTCATGTCTTCAATTCAACAATTTACAAATTAAGTAAGTTTGCAAAAAATTAGTCTATAAAAATTTCTGAAAAAATTGTATCGTATTCATGAAATATTAAAGCATTGGTCCGCAGACCTACGAGCAATCAGAAAATACGAATGTATTAATACAATAATAAACTAGACTTTATTTCACCAGTAGTGGGTTTTGTTTCATACTAGCCGTTTACTAGTTTATTACAATACTAGCCGTATACCCGTAAAATTTTGATGATTTGCCGCGCCGTGCTTAACAAATAAGCGTGGTGAGGGAGTGGTGGGGATGAATCATTACGGATCGTAACACTATATTCGGGTTTTGCATGACTGCGGTCGGGCGTATCACCAAGTAGGATTACAAATAAAAATAAACGTTCCTAATTTCAAAAATGACGTACTTTCCATACAAACTTTCGTTCCTCATTTTACCCCCTTAGAGGTTGAATTTCCATAAACGCTGATGCAACTGACTTTTACTTATTAACGGAATCCTAAATATCAACTTTCGTATTTCTAACTTCAGAAAAGACGAATTTCCACACAAATTTTCAGTTCCTTTTTAACACAATTAAGGGATGAATTTTCAAAAATCCTTCCTTAGTTCTCATCTACGTAATATAAGGAACTGCTATACAAAATTTTATGCTTCTAAATCCAACGATTTAGGCTGCGCGTTGTCTCTCAGTCAGTGTTTAGAGGTTTATTAAATACTAGTCGAAGTACCCTATTTCTATACTAATTTTCATTCCCTTATTTCTATACCTGAGAAGCATAAAACTGTAAGCGCCAAATCGCCAAGATTACAGGATATGAATTTTTTTATCAAAATTCCGCTGTTTACTAAAAATTAAAAACTTTTAGTTAAAGTTTATGTGCATACAAATTCTGACGTTTCTTAAATTTAAACGTAGATGTGTACTTTTAAGTCTCCCCACAGGCAATTTGCACTTAAGTCGTGAAAAATCTTTGCTTGTAATTATAATTTCGTATAATTTTGTCATATCTGACCGTTTGTCATCTACTTAATAAATCTCTAACACTGACTGACTGACAGACAACGCACAGCCTAAATCGTTGCGTTGAAAAGAATAAAATTTTGCACAGGAGTTCCCTATGTAACGTCGATGAGTACTAAGAAAGAATTTTTGAAAGTTCGTCCCCTAAGTGAGTTAAATAGGGGATGAAAATTAGTACGGAAATTCGCCATTTTCTGAAGATAGAGATATACATACCTATAAAAATATGTTATTATGGCTATTAATATCTTATAATAATAATAATAATAATAATAATAATAATAATAATAATAATAATAATAATAATAATAATAATAATAATAATAACAATTAGAGCGATCTGCCACTCTCATACCATCGATTCACTGGTGCAGAACATCCGAACGTGTCTCTACATGCTCCGCCAAAAGTCTATCACCTTCTTTTGGATTCCCGGACATGTTGGGATACCTGGCAGTGAACTCGCCGACCAGGCAGCACGTCATGCAGCCGAAGTCGGTGAGCCACAGGACATTGCCATTCGCCCAGAGGATCTGAGAGTGTGCATTAGATCGGCGATCGATCAGAAATGGCAACGTGAGTGGAACAACCTCACGGCGAAGCTCAAACAGGTGAAACCTGAGGTCCGAAGAACTCCGGCACCTGTAAATCTGAGCCGGCGAGAGAGTGTGGCCCTGACGCGTTTACGCTTGGGCCACACGGCGTTAACACATCGTCATCTTCTCGCCGGTGAGGATCAGCCAAGGTGCGCCGCCTGCGGGACGGCGCTGACCGTGAGGCATATAGTTGAGGAATGTGTAACCTTTGCGCCATTGCGCCAGAGGTTGCAGCTCCCAGAAAGTGTAGCCGAAGCTCTTGCTTATGATGCTGCCTCTGAAAGAAGGATGCTTGAATTTCTCCGAAATTCGCATCTTCTTCAGAGGCTTTAGGGGCATTACATCTCTAAATTTTAGAAAGTCGTCTCTTTTTATCTCCCCCGACAGTAAATTTTATTCCAGCAATGTTTTTATCTTCTATGTGTTTAAAAGATTTTGTGAATGTCCTAATTTATTTATTTATTACCAATACCCTGTTCCAGCTGGTCTGGCAGGGTACTTTTAGTCTCTTGTTATGCCACTAAGGGCCTTTTACACCCTTAGTGGTACTGTTGTTATTTATACTTTGTTATCTGTTTCCGTTATTGTTTTTTAATGATGTGCCACCGAAGGCCTTTTACACCCTAGGTGGCACATCAATTGTTATTTTTATCTGTGATATTTTGTTATGCCGCTGTAGGCCTGTTGTTATGGCTCTACAGCGGTATTGTTTTAACTCCTTATTGCTTCACTGGTCGGCCTGTGGCCTCCCAGTGACGTAATAAGTTTTATCTGTGATAAATTGTGATATAAATTTCTAGTCGTTTGTGTGTTTCTAGTCAGGTTCCTCCACCCCGAGGCCCTTTACGCCTCGGGGGGAGTCGCAGCGATGGTCTTCAGGCCTTGGTGACCGGACGCTTTGTCTAGTACTTATCGTACCGTCACCAAGGACTGTCCGCTCTTTTTAAGCCCTGGGATGGCAGGGCTCATTGTTGGATTTTATATGTATATGTTTGTCCGTTGTCTATTGCATTTATGTGTTCCTGTCTTTACGTGTTGTTTTTATTTTTACTGTGTTTGGCGGCGCATGCCCTTAGTAGGCGATGCCGCCGGGTGCTGCTGACCGCGCCATCCACCGGCAGCAGTACCCCAATCTTAATAAAAAAAAAAAAAAAAAAAAAAAAAAAATAACAATTAGAACACATTTACACCAAGAAACGAAAAATAGAACGACACATCCACACACATACACGAACACACACACAAACACAAACAGTCCTTCCCCTTCCCTCTGTCCCTAATCCTACCTATTCTCTGAGGACACGAAAACGAACTAGGCATTCACAGCCGTCTGTCATTGAGCCAACATCTACGCTCCCACAAAAGTCTCGTCGTACGAACCAGTGTACACCAAAATAGACGCATAACACCTCGTTTCAAGCAACAACACAACAATATAAGGAGTGATGTGACAAACCCGTCTGTGAATGTACTACGGTACTTTTACGGATTGGTTTGGCACATTACCCTTCCACAGAGCCTAATACCTTGCATAATGCCGGTATAGGTGAATGTTACCCAGTACTGTCCTACTGAGTAGTGAGCGCCAGGTTGGCGTAAAAGTCTATAATAATAATAATATGTTATTTTAATAAATCTTGAACACTGACTGACATCCTGAGATGTTGCCGGTGGTAAATCCGATCGGGTGGGTATACGGCTGGTACTATTATAATGTCGACATATTTAGACTTATGAAGACGAAATTCTGTAGATACATAATACCTACCGTTAATAAGTGGAAACAATTTTTTCTTGTTTTTTGAGGTTCACTTTGGTATTTGAGAGCAGGGAGTGAAAAGTTTTTACACGTAAAAAATTCATTTTGTGGAATATTGTCCCTAAGGTATTAAGCGGTATTTAAATTTTTTTATACATTAATAAATCCGGCAGACCGATGACCTTGTACAGTTGAATTTTTATATTTAGAAAATGACGTAATAAATTAGCACAACCCTTCAGAGTCACGTCATATGGATTTTAAGCCAATAATTGAATACAAAATTTTTAATACTCCTTCAAAAATTCCGTCTCGATTCAACATTACGAATTAGAAAAAGATAATATAATAATTTAATCCAACCTAATTTAAAAAAAAAAACAAACAATTGAAATATGAATGATAACAATATAAATAACTTACAATATAAAGATGCGACTTACGTCGTTACCTATTTTTAATAACACTCCAGAAGAAGACGTAATTATAATGAGTTGTCTGCCAAAAGTTGCTCTTAATAAGATTTTCAATTATTTTGAATATTGGACAGTAAGGCTCAACGTAATGGTAAACTATTAATTAAATTTTACTGTGCAAGTGGATCAAATAGTTATGAATTATAGTTATTTAATCACAAACAAATCAACCAAACTTTTCAATCTTATCTAAATTTTTTTTTATCAACAACAACTCACTCACATTTTATTTTAAAAATGCTTACTTTTTGAGTTTAGCGTACTTTTTCACTTGACCTAGTAGTGTACTTCTAAGTAGTTTTAGAATTAGTTTATTTAAGGCAATTCAACTATTTTAACGAATTTCCGAAAGGAAAATTTAGCTGTTACAACAACTGTCATGAAACTTGACCTCAGAACTATGCTTGAAATTTTTCACCAGAAACCGAAAATAATACCGATTTCGCAAACCTTATATATATATATATATATATATATATATATATATATATATATATATATATATATATATATATATATATATATATATATAAGGTAAGAGCACCAGTAGCCGTCACTGACTCAATAGCCGTCAAGTTTTAGTAAAATGATAAATATTAAGATATTATGCAAGCATATATTTGTAACACAGATAAAGCAGACAATTTGTATCACTTCTTGACAGAGTGTCTCTGTCCAATCATACCGAATTCACTACATAGCCAAATATACATTGAAAGATATTACTCAAGATAACAATCATCTAAAACTATTAAACATTGAATCCAAAGAACAAATGAATAATATTTTTTTCTACATTTTGCCCTGGGAGAATAACCCATAGAGCGAGAAACTTAAAAAATTATAAGTACGAATTTATTTTGTTACAACGTCTTCCTTTAAATTACTGAATATTTGTTATTGATGTTGTTATCTTTTTCACTAGACATATATTGTTATTTAACACTTCTTGATAACACAAGAAGTACATAATTGTTAAATCATTAAGCTAAAATTTTTAGGCCCGGCATACACGTTACAGTATACCGGAGAGGTATACCTGTACAGGTAAACTGCAGCGGTAATTGAAAATCAGTATTTTCTACCTGCGCAGGTATGCATACCGCAGCGTGTATGTGAGTCAAACAACACCTACACAGGTTTGATTTCAATTGTTTATACGCTTTCATAGTAAGCGTCATGAGTAATTATGAGTAAAATCTGTGCAGTTTACCTATACAGGTATACCTCTCCGGTATACTGTAACGTGTGTGAGCTCGTTGCTTGTACAGTTTACCTGCACAGGTTTATCTGTGCAGGTATACCGTAACGTGTATGCCCGGCCTTACTTGATACTGTATAGGTATTCTTATTTTGTATTTATGAAAAAGCTCAATTGCCAGTCGATGTTCTATACAAATTGTATTTAAACATTAATAAAATGTTGATATGTTGTTTATACAGAAAGTATTAATGAATCAAATAATTGTGCTGAAATGACAATTCCGCCAGTGGCGTAGAATATAGGAGGAGTTAACCTTATTTGTGACTAGTTAGAAAACATAGTTTAGTATGATTTACGGTACCTACACATCCTGCCAAGTATGATAGAGATACGTCAAATAGTTTTAATGTACTAGGAAAAAATAGTTATTAAATTTTTAAATAAAACACTCGTAGCTTAGTAAAGAGCAATTTTATCTAAGTGGTTGGGGTTGAATCTTTATATTCGGAGCCCAGGAATCCTCAATTTAAATATTTACAATTATTAATGAAACACCTATATATATATATATATATATATATATATATATATATATATATATATATATATATATATATATATATATATACAAATTTTGGCGAATCGGCATCATTTTCTGGTGACCTCAAAATAAATTTCTATTATAGTCCCGAGCTCAAGTCTTCCCATGACAGTGGCAGTAGTAGCTGAATTTTTCATTTGGAAGTTCATTAAAACATTTGAATAAAATAATAAAATAAAAATTTAAAATATATTTAGCAGTACACTACCAACTCAAATGAAAAAGTATAATAAGCTCAAAAAATAAATAATTTTAAAATAAGAACATTACATCAAAACAAGGTATTGAAAAATTATTACTAGCTGTACTCGGGACGTCGTTTGCGTGAAGCGTTGGTATAAAATCAGTGAGAAATATATACTATATGTTTAGTATAGTATATATAATATATTGGTATCTAAATCACCAACTATCTACAGTATCAGTACCTACAATTTTCCAAAAACATTCCATGTACAGAAACGGTCTCGTTACAATTTTATGATATGTGTATTGTGTATATAGATTAGTAATGCACTGCATTTTAAATATAATCTTATTTATAAGAACTGAAAATGACTCATTTCAAAAATAAAATTTTGTAACATATATAAAAGTTATTATAATTTCTACTATCCTATTTCAATATATTAGATAGTAGATCTTGTGAGAGATAGTTATATTACGAGCTTGTCTGATACATAAATTAATGTGAATGAGTTACTTTCAGTTGTCGTTGTTTTCACTATAAGTAATAAATATATTATGTACTTGGAATTTATTGATTGTTTTTTAAAGGTTTTTTGGATATAAATTTAATATTTTGCGGGTTTTATTGGTCTTATTATATCGTACGCATCTGTTTAATCATAAGTTTAACCTTTCGCGTACTATAAAATTTATAAATAATTAGTCTCTTTGTCAAAACCACTAGAATAATATGAACATGCCATATTTAAGTTTGTAGGCTTTTAATATCTGGGTTTTAATATATGGGTTACTATAATACTATTATAATTATATAGTAATTAAACTTTATGTCCTTAAAGAATTACGGTCAGATTAACTGTTATTTACGAAATTAAATTTCAGACTTTTTTTAATTGCTGTTCATTTTTGTTAGTAGAAGCTCTAATAGCATATTAATTTGCTAACCCGTCAGACTTCAGAAAACTACGGTCGGCGGGCCAGATCTGACCCACCTGCTGTTTTTAATCCGGTTCGCCAATTAATATTTTGTCTTTTTTAACTTTAATAATGTTTTTTGATGGTGAATTTTTTGAATGAATACTTTTAGTAGAAGATAGCTAAATAAATTATTTAAAGTTTAAAGAAATGGGTTAATTCAAATTCTAGAATGATGATACGATCCACTAAAATCACCTGCACGGAGAGTTACATTTGCATTGGAAATGTATACCTCTAATACGAAAAGATATTTTCATAAACATAAAATAAAGATATAAATTTTCAAACAATTTTATACCAAGCGAAGTCAAGTTTTAGTATTATAAAAAGATTATCTCAAAATTCCATTTTGTTATATTTTATTAAATTTTATTAAATTTTTTTAAACTTAAAAATAAATATAGTAACCTGACGAAAATTAGGTGCTTTAAATGTACCTATCATGTTTAATAATTAACCTTTATGTAGTCAAAATTATTTGTATCCCTGGCAATAGCGGGCTGTGGGTCAGAAAACAAATATAAGCTGTTATTGATAAAAAAAAGTTTAACTACGATTGAAACATTTGGTTAATTTATTTGCAATTAAACAGTTATAATTTTGAACTATTTGTGTGAGCCTTACTGTACTATGCTTCGAAACATTTGAAATCTTCCAGTGGTGTGATTGTTTACGCTAACAAGAAGAGTATATCAAGTACACTGTTCAAATTTTTGTTGAAGAGTTTTGTTATCTAGTGATTGCCATCTAGCGAATATTATCTCGTTTTCGAAAATGCCGAAATCTAAAGCCATTTATGAGGAAATGAATTCCGTGATTTTAAAATTGATAAACTATTTTACTTTAGAATTGCAAAATGGTGGTCCTTTGATTCCTTTAACTGCCGTACAAGAGGTAAATATAAAATTTTTGCAAATATATTAATTTATTAAGTAACACTCATGATTAATTTTAACATTTTAATTAAATACAATATTTCGCGGTTTTAGAGAGTAGCTTCAGCATTAGATTTAAGTATATCTTCAATTGCAAAAGCAGTTCAAATGGCAAAAAAACCAGCTGAGCCTAAGGAACGCAAAAAAAGAATGTGTCCCAAAACTACCGACTGCGATTCAGTTGTAAAAAATGACATTATGAGGAACATTATTTATGATATGCACCAACATGGTATGTGTCATCATTGTAAATTATCTGGATACTTTTTAGAAATTTGACTTATAATATTAGATATTAAAATAAAAGTATAACATTTTTCTAAACATCATTTTATAACATCAAAAAGACTGTGGACAAAAAAAACTGAATAATATAATTATTATAATACTAAAGTTAGTCATAGCACACTTATTAACATCATAACTTAATTGAGTAAGTAATAACTATTTCAAAACACTTTTCAGTAGAAAATTGTAACTTTGTTCCTTAAATATGTTGAAATTTTATTCTAATTGCTCAATTAAATTTTTAAATTATATAATTAAATATTTTTATTTACTGAACTAAATTCACCACAGTATAGATCCATTACTGTATAAAATTTTGTATTGTGCCAAGATCTGCGAAAGATGAAAGTGACGTTAAAATGATTTTCCGGGGCCTTGGTGCCTTGAAGGGCCTAAAATAGAAACAATTCTAAAACTGCTGGTATAGGTACCCATACTAAGTTCTTACGGTGCGGAAATTACCCATGCTAATAAAATATCAAGATAGTTATTTTAGAGTCATTGGGCGAGCAGGGTCAAGTGCTATAAATAATTGATTTTGCACAGAATTTTGAAATATATGATTGAATTGACCTATAAATTTTACCTATAATTCAGATAATTTTATGCGAGTGACACCGCGGGTCGCAGCTAGCTAGTATTAATTTAATTTTGTCTGTCTGTCCGTCTTGAAATCTTTTAAACACGCCAGTAATATTAAGTACTAATAAAATTTGATTTTGATAGTATTTAATTGAACTGGCAGTCCTAAGCCTGTGTGAGGTGTGAAGGAAAGATTTTTGAATAAAACAAAAATTATTTTATGAAATTCTACTGAGTGCATTTGAGTCCACACTAGGTAAGCGCCTTTTTAACTCATGCAGTTGTTCCCAGCACTATGGAAGAAAATGATTACATGAGACGAAAGTACACTAATAATTTATATTAATAAAGTAAAATTTTCGCAAAGTAATTTATTTGCTATTATGAGCTGAATTTCCACAAAGTCACGCTCACAATCAAGGCCGTGGACTAGCAAAAAAAGCTCCTTTTATATTCTCCCGGGCTCCCTACCGATAGCTATGAGCCCGCTCATAAAGCAAAAGTCCTTTTCCGATGCTGCAACCCCGACTACCCTCTCTTGTTGGGCCTGCAACACAATTCTAGACATTTTTAGGGAATTACTTCCGTTAAAATAACTAATGATTCATCCTCAAAATTTACACTTTGACTTACAAAATCTTATTTAAAATAAAGATAATAAATAAAGTTGATTATATCAAAATTGTAAATAAATACAGCAGTACAAAAAAGAAATTGAAAATATTTTAACAGTGTACTTTTAAGATACATTATTTATACCAATACCTAGATGCGCATGTCATTTATTAAGAGCAACTTTTGGCAGACAACTCATTATAATTACGTCTTCTTCTGGAGTGTAATTAAAAATAGGTAACAACGTAAGTCGCCTCTTAGTAAATAATTCATATAATTATCATTCATACTTCAATTGTTTTGGTTTAATTAGGTTGGATTAAATTATTATATTATCTTTTTCTAACTCGTAATATTGAATAGAGAAGAAATTTTTTAAGGAGTGTTAATAATTTTGTATTCAATTATTGGTGTAAAATTCATATAATGTCACTCTGAAGGGTTGAGTTTATTTATTACGTAATTGTCTAAACATATTAATCGGACGATATATAAAAAAATTATGTAGGAGGCGCTTATATTAGACAAAAGTCTGAAAAACGAACGTAAAATGCCACTAATATTAATTATTACAAGTTCTGTAATATTTTTAAAATTTTATTTCTTAAATTACAGTAGACTAGTCATGGGAAATTCGCTATATTACGCAGGATGCTGTGACAGGGATATTTAGTTTTACGAAAGACGAAAAAAATATCTCAATTTTTAATTATAGGTGCTGACTTTATTCTTACACATTTAAAATATAAGAACTATTGCTTACTGGAATTTGTGGGTTGATGACTAGTCGGTATTGTTAGGAAGCTTTTAAGAGCTAAAGCTTAAAAATTGAAAGAAAATCGACTTAAGAGGTTTTGTAGTTTAACCATGGATATGCTAAAATAATTATAAATGTTCAGAATGTAAACAAACTCCGTTGCTATATTTACCAAAAATTTCCAATTGATTGTAATAACGGAGATCGACAAAAGTAAAATTTTTATCACTTCTATACATTGGGCTCAAGGGACTACTGAAGTGGTTCGTTGGTATCTATATACTTGTGTAAACCTAAAAATGTAACATCTAAGAAAAACTATAAATTGTACAATTTTCGATATTTTTACCAACCTATTGAATTATATGACCTATTTAGCAAACCTCTTCGTTAATATTTTCACACAAAATTATCCTTAAAAAAAAAATATTACTGCATCAACTTCCATCTTCTTGATATTTTATTTTCTCGAAAGAACGAACACCATCGACAACGGAAAAAGGAATTCGACAAGAAAAATAAACACAACTAAAACGTCCCAGAGGATATTCATTTCAAATAAAATCTAGAAAATGTTAACAAGTTTTCTTTGAAGCAAACATATCTACAATGTTAGAACCCAGCTAGTATATCCAACTGTAAAGACATCGAGCCAGCAACTAATAAGAAAATTATTTTGTTTCACGAAGTAAATAATAAACTTTATATTTTTATAAATTACATCGTCCAATGTCACATGTATATGATAACACCGTCAATCCCAGGTTCTTCTAATGAGATATTTCTCTTTTAGTTTAAACCGTGTAGGTATTCGTAAGTCACGAAGTAGGATAAAAGCAATTTTAAATTGAAGTAAAACTTTTTTCTTTCGCTTCTAGACCAAAATAATTTCGTCTTTGTGCTGCTCAAAAATAAATGAAAAATCACCAAGTGCTTGTTTAACACACACACACACACACATAAATCAAACTTTCACAGCTTCTAGTATAATATATATAATAATATATTACATTTATATATACGTTTTAATACATCATAAAAAAATACAGTGGAACTCCAAGAAATGCGACATAACCGTTCCCTTTCCCTACTGAGTTGCGATTCTTGAAGTTCCTGTGACGGTCCAAAGAAAATATATTTTTATGTAGGTTGTTAAAAAAAAAATAATTTTCAAGGTTGATTTTACTATGAATCTGAATATTTGAATGCAATCAATAATTATCCCACACTACTTACTAAAAAAAATTACGTCCAACTCAACAAAAATTACAAAATAATTTTTAGAAACTTTAATTAAATTAAAAAACAAATAATAATAATAACAATAATACGCCTTAGATGTTATATTGTTTTCATAATAACGAACATTAACTTAATAAATACTGCAATTATACTTTAACAATGTACCAATGACAACAATTCGATTAAAACCTCTTGTAATTATAACAATATATAGGTAAATTCCATGTTAGTAAAAGCTCACTTCAGTTTACACCGCGTACACGGTGTGCACGGACCGTCCATGATCAAACCAGTCAGTGATGCAAACACAAACACATACTTAAGAAAGCCATGTACGTGTGTAAGGCTGGGCACACACTGAGATGTAGTTAACGCAGGCAGGGCAGCGCAGTTTCTGTAAGTCTTTTTGTGGAACGGGCCAGCGCGAATTGAAACGCAGAGTAGAGCAGAGCAGCCTTGCGTCGGACGAGACCGATGTGGTACTCGTGAATGTGACACAGAATCACAGAATCTGCGTGACATTATAACACGTTCTCGAGTTTTAGTTGGTTTTATTTCGCCGAAATGAGAACAATTGACGAAATTGAAGAAAAACAGTGCTACTCTACTCTGCTCTACTTATAAATTCGTGCTATCTCGTTCTACAATAAGAGTCACAGAAGCTACGCTGCCCTGCTTGCGTTAACTGCGTCTCAATGTGCGCCCGGCCACACAGTTTATTTCTACTGCTTTCCTACCCTGCCCTGCGTTTACTACGTGACGTAGCTTAATGTGCGCCGGCCTAAGCGACGTGCTGACTCCTCGCTCTCACTTGTGTTTGTCGCATTTCTTGGAGTTCTGCTGTAAATATATTCAGCAATGCTACTTGTACATGTGTTACTATGAGAGTCAGTTACTTGATAATTTGGTTACGTATATCTCCCTTAAGGACTGATATTTCCTCTTTAAGAGTGTTAAATATAGGCCAGTGAATAAACCACTTATAGTTAGTGTATTGCGTTTAATAATCTACACTTATTTTCCCATTTTATTTTTTCTTTCTTAATCGATGAAAATTTCGTTGCCGATATCTTAGAAGATGACTTATACAAGATCTCTCTAGACTAGATTACTATCTATAATTTTTTTTCAAATTTCTTGAACCCACGGCTGAAAAGTTAAGGGAGGACCAAAAAAAATCCAACTTTGAAGCACAGAATTTCTTAAACGGACCCGTGGAAACGTGGAATTTTATTAGTAACGTTAGGAGTACAGGTGCAAATAACATTGTCCAATATATATTATGTATTAATCTATATGATAAATCATAAAATACATACTGAAATGCCCTATATTTAATTTCGAAAGATACCAAAATTCTGGCTACTAAGGTAGCCTGATTTACCTTCTCGTATTGAAAAATGGGGATGAAATTATTTTTGAACTTGCCACATCGTGTGAAATATCGTTAAACATGGTTCCTAAAATTAAGCTAAGGTTCATTTTACATTTTTATATTTTTAAGAAATTTTTTACAAAATACTGTGCTTCAAAGTTAGGATTTATTTGCCACTCTATACGTATGTAATTCTGTCTGTAATTTTCGGAGATATAACCCACATAATCTTCGAAAATGCCAATAATAAATAATTTAAAATAGAGAAAATGATAAATAAATAATTAACATTTGAAAGATTTATTTTGTGAAAATTCATATTACAAAATATGAGAATGATTTACTTGTGTTTTTCCACTAATCTAAATTGTTTGAATACGACCTAGCTTTCTAGTAATTAATGCATCATCCAAAAAAATAGAAATACTCGGACTTTTTGGATGATTCTAGTTCACTTCGTGCGTCTACATGTGCTGAGCTTACTCTATAAATTTAAAATTAATCGGTCAAACCGTTCTCAAGATATGATGGAGGAAAGTTGAAAAAATACAGTTTTGAGAAAGACGCGTTTAAAGTTTCAAGTACGGTTAAAACTATGAAAATCTTAACTTACCATCAATCTACATGCCGGGTCCAAAGAGTGCTCCTTCCTCTATCCCTTGGAAGTCTTTTAAAGTGGATTGCTCCGCTCTTGTTTCAGTTCTGGTTTTTTTACGTTACACGAGAGAACCCCTTTAAAACAAAAATTATCGTGTAGTTGGCCTTCAAGTAACATATATGCAAATAACATTGTCCAATATATTTTTATATTTCTTGTTTGTTTGGGGCCTTGCAAAAAATGCAATAGGTACCAAGACGACACCTAGTACTAGAGCACAATACTGATTTTACTTATCACTAATCTGAACCAACAAAACTCTAAAGAAGCTCTACAAATTAATTAATTATTTCATTCTCTCTCTTAAATTAATTTCTAGATTAATTTTCATTTTCAATTGAAAACGTTTTATAATTATAACAAATAAGTTAACGCCACATACCTAAAACTAAATAGACGTCAACTTTGGAAAACTATATATTTGCACACATATAAAAGTTGATATATATGCAAAATAGAAATTTTGAATAATCCCTTTTCAAACTGAAGAAATACATAAATGATGTACGAACGAATAACGCCAAGATATGTATAAAATTCAATTCAAATTGTCTATGTATGTTTGAAAATAACTTTGCATTTACCACATTCACACTGTAATTTTCTATTAATTTTCTCTGTATACAAATTACTATAGAGAAGAAAGCAAGAAACATTATTGCCGCATATCTTGAAGTAGCATACACTCTGTCCAAAAAAATGTGTGACTAAATGTAATTATTTCAAGAAAGAAATAAGAATTATATATTGCAGTTATTCCAAAAGTGTATTCCGTGAAAAATTTTTTAAAAACGGCGTCCGCAGAACATTATACAAACGATGTTCGCAAAAAGTGGGGAGACCACAATATGGTATGGTTTTATATATTTTATTCAAAAGGTGGACTAGGTAATTCTTTTATCACTACGAAGTACGCAGATGGCGTATTCAGACAAGCTCATGGTTTCCCTATGGTGGGCGCGATTTCAGTAGTTGCCTGCAACATGGAGATGTTAGTTGATTATGCTCTGGACGAACTCGATTTTACGGTACCGTTCTTCTATAAATACGTCGACGATTTACTTACAGCTGTGCCATATGATGGTGTATAACACATTTTAGCTAAATTAAAATCCTTTTCCGACTAACTAATTTTCACGGCTGAAATAGAAAACCAAAAAAAATACCTTTTCTAGATATAAACATAAATAGAGATAGTAACAATGTACTTACCCCTATGTGGTACAAAAAATCATACTGTTCGCAGGCATTCGAAGCATCCTTTTACATTGAAACGTAACATTGCCCTAAATTTGATAAGTCGGGCGTTCAGGCTTTCGCATCCCATCCACCGTCCAAAGGCTCTGTGTCTGGCCAAATCTATTTTAAATACACTAGCGGAAAAAATAAAAGGATCAAAAAAAAAAAATTTCAAATTTTTAGCGATCTTTCGAATGGCTGTGTATCTTCGTGAAAAATGGCCGTATCGGAGTCGTAACCAAAGCAATTTAAAGCTGAAAGCTTTTAGTTTTCAGATCTTGCGATAAAAATTTTTTTAAAGCAACGCGTATCGCTTAATCCTAATAAATACACAGAAAAAAAATTTTCGAAATTTTTACGGTTACTTTTTTTGGTCCACGGACTTGAAAAAAAATTTTCCGACCTAACCACCATATGGACCGGATAACCTGTTCATTTAGCTTTAATTTGCTTTTTCTTAGACTTTTATACGACCACTTCTCGCTGAGATATCGGACTTTGAATGGAAAAGGATCATTTCGCCTTTGACCATCGATATCTCGGCAACCAATGATCACACAGAAAATTTAAGGTGCGTTTTAAAAACTCGAATAAGTTGTCTATAAGGATTGGCAATTGTTTTTTCAGAAAAAAATTGTTTTGCAAAATCTACATGAATTTGAAAAATCAAGAAAAAAAGAAAATCAAGAAAAATATTTCAAAATTACCCCACAAAATTGTAACTTTAAAATATTGGACTCTATAGGGTAACTTGTTCGTCTAATATATTGTAACGTGACAATTTTATGTGGTAACTTTGAAATATTTCATTTTGTTAATTTCTTACAACTTCATTCCTACCTACTTCAATTACTGCGCATGTCTACGTCCTACCTGCACCTAGTGCGCACGTCCATATCCTGGCAACACCTATTGCGCAGGTCCACAGTTTGGCTACATCCACTGCGCAGGTCTACATCCTGTCTGCACCTACTGCCGAACGTTAAAACTGAAAAAATTACAGTAGAATTTTCAATTAAAAATTACAGTAAAAACCAGCATTTAACCATGATTATTGACTTCAAGGTCATTTTCGAAGAATTTTCTGCTCTTTCATTTTCGGAGTCAAAAAGGGCGGCTGCCATTTAAAAAAAAGGAGTTGACCTTGATATGACCTTGAGTCTTGACCTTGAGGTTAAAGTCAAGGTCATCATCGGATGCACCGTAATAAATGCTGGAACTTTTGTCACCATCATTTATCCCAAAAATGCTTTCCCGCTGAAATATTTCACCGTTTCCATACTTTTGACTAACCGTGTATAAACAGTCAAGTACCATCACTCTCCCATTTCCTAAAATCTGACAATCGCAATACTATATACACTACGTACAGCTATCCCAATTCTATAAAACGTATGCTCCATTCAAAATTAAAACCACCAACATCTACAAACCTGAAAAATAATGTGGTCTACAAAGTAAAATGTCAATTTTGCCCAAGTGTGTACGTAGGACAAACTTCCGGACTACTAGAAAAACATTTAAAACAACACCAGTGGGACATCAGAAGAGGAGAAGAAAAAACTGGCTTGTCCCAACACTCTATCTCTATGGACCATCGTTTTGATTTTGCTAATGCGAGCATACCGCAAACAGAAGAAAATTATAAAAGACGATGCAATATCGAAAATTTGTGGCTTGGTACCGAATGCCAAAATATTAACAATCAGAATGACAGTTCATATATCAACAACTACGAATCCATCTGTTGTACAGCGCGACAACTACTAAAATAAACCATGTATTACGCACACAAGTAAAAATCCGGATTCCTTTGTTCTAGCTATCAACACTCATTGTGTTGCATTTTATATTAAATACATTAAAAATGTTCCTCGTATCGTATCTACATTATTTAACATTCAAATTTTGTATAATTTTTAACAATTTAACTTTTGTTTTTACACTCATGACAGTACAGTTTTTATTTCTAGTTTTTTATCAATTTTGATTTCATGTGCAATTTTTTTTCGTGTTTAATTATAGCAATCTGAACACATGTAAGTACCAGATTTTGCATATATTCATTTATAAATTTCTTATTTTATGTATTTAGTTTTTTTTTTAAAAAAGGAAAATTTTTGCTTGATGATGGAAATTCAATGTTTTCGAAACGTCGCAAATAAATACTTATTTTATATCGGTAACTGTTGGTGATTTTTCTCCGAAACCTTATCCTTCAATATATTTTATTCTTAAGTCTTATCTTTTTATAAGTTATTTAACAATCCATGTATCAAGGTCACGACGCGACGTCTCGAAATGAGGTCAAGTTAGTAGAGTATTCATCAGTGAAACCTGAATAACTGTATTTTTGTTGTAAAAAATATCTGCAAGCGAACTTAGCACAAACACTATACTAGCATTGTATGCGCCAGTTGTTACGTTGGATATTCTCTTTTTAAACAAACTGTACATACACATAACGCGTTTTAAACACCACCCAGAAGTTGTAATTCCCTATATCCATCCTATAAATTTTAACGAATATGTAAGTGTTATATAATAAGTATATATTGAAAGAATTCGAAGAATTCGTTAATGAACAAAATGCATGAGAAAGGAATTAGACAAAAATAGGATAATTAATTAAATGAACGGATAAATGGAAATAGGTCCGTTTTGATAAATTTTCTTTTTTTTTTTATTTTAATTACCCAACTTCTTTTTGGTTAGTATTCTAGGTGCCTCTCCTTAACGATCCCTCTCCTAGTCGAAAGTGTATGTAACGTCGAAACTGCGATGATTTAAATGAAGTCAAAATTAATTTAAAAATGACTTTCACAACCGAATCAAGTTTGTTCCAATTTCAGAATTTATAAAGGGTTTTTGGTGATGATGTATTTAAGGAAAGGATTTTCGGAAAATAATCACCAGTTGTAAAAAAAAAATGATTTTTATTCAATGCGACGTCCGTTTCGGGGTTTTGAAAAATCCCCCCTCGTTAGGCTTTATCAATAAAATAATAATAACACCCCTGTCACAGCATCTGCATAACATAGCAAATTTCCAAATATTGGGTACTGCCGGATCTCATCTAAGACCTGTACCCATTTAAAATAGTTTAGCTTTCTAAAGGTAAAAGAATTTTTAAAATCGGCTGGGTAATTAGTATTGATATTTTTGGGACCCAAGGACCCTAATGGACTTTGTGCAGCATAGTTGTATCCATCTAAAATAATTTAGTTCTCTAGCAGTGAGAACATTTTCAGAATCGGTTCGATATCTTATTTTTGGCGTTTTCGCATCTACAAGATCCCGGTGGACCTCATTAAAAAATCAAAGAGTAACATTTCGTAAATTTAAAGTTTTCATTTATCTCTTATAGTTTTCGAGATATCTTAAAAAATACGATTTGAACCCCCAAATTTAGGGCTGGTTTCACCCCGGAAACGTGGAAGATGGTCGATAAAAAAAATACGGGCCCCTTATTTTTGCCTGTTCTACACACCAACGAAGTTTCATCATAATCCCGAATATCACTCTGGGTACATTTCCTAATTATGATAATTTTATAAATATTGTCTTTTTCTGTTTTCCTAATACTATCTGGATAAGTTAAATTTACTGCGGTGCACGATTGTTTTCACTAAATCATTAACGGAGGAAAATTATTTTTCAGTAAGATGTCTTTAACAGTTCCTATTTGTTTCAAGGCGGTGCTCGGGATGAGTAAATTAACTGCCCTATTTATAATACTATAGACAGTGTTTGTATGGGGTCAACATGTAATGGTGTTCGAAATGCCAGTTTATAAGCCTAGATGAGCAGTAAGATTTTTTGTGTTACATTGTAAGTATGAGTAAGTTCAAAAATGTAAACTTTACCGCATCGAGGTAGCATCATGACCTTTCTGATGCGTCTAATGCTGCATGATGCGATGCTGATGCTCTCTTGAAATTTGATGCACATTAGATGTTTTTGAACGGGATATTGGCATCATTTAACCTCTGATTTGACTATAGACAATATAGCAAGATTAGACTATAGATAATATAGCAATACAGTCCGTGTATATATTATCTTTGAATTTCAACTTGAATTTATTTGAAATTGAAAATTGAAAAAATTGCAAATATTCATCTTTTAAATTCACCTTTTTTAACATTTAGTTTTTCGGAATTATTCCTATAACCGTTATGGTCATAGGACCATTGGCATCATCTTTTATTCACATTACTATGGAGGATAGATATCAGGAGGACCATCTCTGTATCAAAAAGTGTCCATAGAAAGGTGTAAATAGTGGCGGCGCTACTCTAGCAAAAGGGTAAATTTTTAGAAGTAAACAAGAAAAGAAAAACATCCGCGTTATGTAATTATTGTTTTTTTTTTTTTATTATATTTGTTACACATAATTGTTTTATTATTTTAAAAATTTTTATAAAACTCGACACAAAAAATCACTGACAGACATTAAAAATTCACGTAATTATGAATCACTTTCAACGTGTTTCACAGCGAGTTTTTTGTAGGTTATTAAACAACACACTTCACTCCGTCGACAACTACAAAGTTCATTTCATACTCTTTTGCTACCCTAGCGCTATTCTGGCGAGTTTTTGAACTGTTACTTAATACTTAAAACGGGACACTTTTTGAACTATTTTTCTATTATTTTCCGGCCAAGATAGTCCTCCTGATATCTACCCTCCATACACATTACCATAGCTACGACAGCTACCTATATTTTAAATGTAAGTAGCTATGATATTACATTATGCGCATGACACGCATCACCAAATTTCTTGATACATTGTTTTGACGCAACAAATGCAAAAATGAATTTTTGATTTTTCGTTGTGAGGCGTCTGATGCATTTTTGAACTTTTGACTCTGCCTCATGCAAGCAGTGATGCATTTTTGAAGTTAGCCTATATTGTTGTTACCCTCTAATAATAAGCACATCTAAAAAAAAGCTATTTTTTTGTCGTTCTCCAGTTCAGCAGTAAAACACAGTTTCTCTGAAAAAGAACTAAATACGTCAAGAATAAGCTGATGTCATCGCATGGGATACATGTCAAGATGTCATCCACGTATTTATAAAAAAATGGTACGGTATAATCCAATTTTTCTAGACAGTCATCAATCAGCAAATCCATTACCAGATTAGAAGCAATAACCGATATCGAACTACACATCGGGAAACCAGAAATCTGCTTGAAGACTCCCTCCGCGAATTTGGTGGTAAAAAAGGAATTATATAAGTATTATTAAATGCAGACCCTCCAAGAACACATCATAAACTAAATTAGTAAAAAGTTGTATATGCGTCAAATTCTTCTCAACCCAGTCCAAAAAGATGCTGGTAGGGCAATATGTGCAGTTTTTAACTTCTGTAACTTTTGTTGACCTTCAATATTTTATTTTAATTTTATTTCTTTTTATCTTAAAATTGACGTGTTAAATGATATTTTTTATATTTTTCATTTGTAAGTATTTTAAAAAATTTATATATGAAATATATGAAAATTTATTGTTTGCATTGGCTTTGATGAAAATATTCCGTTAAAAATTGAATTTTACCATAATCAAAAGAAAGTTCTCTTAATTAATTAATTAATTAAGTAATTAATATATAAAATCTTAATTAGCTAATCTTAATATTAAAAGGATCGTGATCGTGATGGCATTCGAAAATCAACCTTTATTTAGTTAAATATTTGTATAGTTCAGTTAGTTAAGCAGTTGTATAGCTGATTAAACTCTTTTGCGATAACTCTTTTTAATGGAAAACCGATACTTTTGGCGACACTTGCAAAAAAAAAAAAAAAAAATAGCAAATAGTATATTATTAATCACTGTTTTTATACAAACCTTCAGCCGATGCACTCTTTAAGTGAACTAGTTTACAATCAGTGTTGTGCTTATCTAGATAACGTTATCTGAAATTTTATCCAGATAACGTTTTCGTTATCTATTATCTTTTATCTAGATATTTTTAAAAGAAGTTATCTTTTATCTTATCTTTTTATTAAGCAAAGGAAAAAGATAAGATAATAGGAATACATCTTTATTTTTCCTAAAAAAAGAAAACTGAAGCTAAATTCACCATTTACCTATTATTCACTTGGCCGACCATATAATTCAGATAAATTTTAACACTTTCTTAAGAAATACAAAAATTTTTTTGAAAGTAATTATCTAATTTTAAACAGAATTCTTGTAATCTGGAATCATTTCCGCCATTAGTTGGAATAACATTTAGCCGTGTAATATGAAATGTCGTATTCCGACCACTTCGTCTATCATGTAATTTAGATAAGTATCGACGATTTTTTAAACATTAGAGAAATGTTTAAGAACTTTTCGTTAATTGTAAATAGAATTCTTATAGTCTGGATTCATTTCGGCCATTAGTTTGAATAAGATTTAGTCGTGTAATATGAAATGCTGTTTTCCGACCACTTGGTCGATCATGTAATGTAGATAAATACCGACACTTTTTAAGCACTTTTTTGAAATAAAAAAATGTTGTACTCTACGTGTGCTATCATGGGCCATAAATAAAGAAACTAAATTCCGAAACATGAAATTTTGTCGCCAAAAACCTTACTTGAACATTTTTGTAATTTATAATAATAAACATATCTTTCTGGGGACCGATGAGCTACTTTTGTAGCCCGGCGCCGGTCCACGGATGGGCGGTTGAGAAACACTGACCCAGTGCATTATTTCTGTAAATATTATCTTATCTGTTATCTAAAATTTTATTTAGATAACGGTTCAATTATCTGTTATCTTTATCTGGATGCTTTAAATTATGTTATCTATTATCTGTTATCTAGATAATAAAATTCGATATCTTGCCCAACACTGTCTACAATAGATGTGTATTGACTAATTAAAAAGCATTTTGTTACAACAATTCAAAATTGAATTAAGCACATCGTCTGATTTCTCTTACTGTTTCCTACCACACTAAAGAATTCAATTTCCGTAAAAAATTTTGTATCAATTAAAATTAAGAAAGAAAATGATGAATTTATTCAAACCGTTTTCATAATCATGTTTGAATCAAACCATGTTTTGTCCAACGCCCAATGGGAATCAGTTAACGCAACATGTTTTGATTGGCTCATAGAATTCTGCGCGATCTGCGTGTCTTGCATATATGATTCATATACACAAGTGTTGTGTATAGGAAAATGATATTTTATTAATAAAATTTAAATATTAACGTTAATTAGCGTTTGAAGATTTTTTAATTCGTTTAATTAGAAATATTATTTGTTCAAGGTATGCTTAATCCACAACTAAATGAATTAAAATGTGTTTTGTTCAATCCGTCTGTTTTATTAAGTGTCAACAGTGTTTTATTTATCATATAAAAGCATTTTTCTTCATAAAAGAAAAACATTTTAACGGAAAATCAATTTTAATTGTACTTAAAATAATTCATGTAATCTATAAGAATAACACAACCTGAAAAACACAACCCTTAATAATACTTTGAATAGTTTTTGATGATTTTTGAACAATTTGGCAATTGTAACAAAATATGTTTAGAAATGTGTTCCACAGATCACAGAGATATGTAATATTTCAAAGCCAGGTATACTTGTCAAATCAAACACACTGTAAATATCTACCCACACATGCCCGTGTACTTGCATCCGTATTATTAGTATTATTATTAATAATCAAAATCATTTTTATTTGTTTTATCTATTTAATGATTTATTTGAATGTAATCGTTGTTTATGTATCTATTTATTTATCTTTGAAATCATTTTATTTATTTTTGTTTTTGTTTATTTTCAAACAAAATATTGTAAAATGTGTATAAATGTACTTACGTAATATATAATAAATGTACGATAAAAGCGTTATCAATTAATACAAAAAATATGTTTACTTTGACAATTTATTGTTGATAAATTGAAACATTTCATAATTATTTTGCAACAAAAACAAAAGTACTATAAACCGCATCTTTTAAGTGAATTTCCATTTCCGAAATTCACTTATTACAGCGAGTGCCATGGAAAGACCTGAGCTCGAGACTATGCCAGAAATTTGTTTTGAGGTCTAGAGAAACCGAAAATCTTCACTAAAGTTTATATATATATATATATATATATATATATATATATATATATATATATATATATATATATATATATATATATATATATATATAAATTTCGGGTTCTCGAGGCCCATACACATATATATATATATATATATATATATATATATATATATATATAAGGGAGAGTCTCCTATATTGGACCACTTTTGCAATTTTTGTTTGCTACAAGGAAACCAAGATTAATCAAACTTTTAATATACTTTAAAAAAACATTTTATAAGTTACAAACTTACAATATACTTTAAAATATATAATTTAGAAAGAAAAAATGAACTGCAACCCCAAATACCCCTCCCCCCCCATACACAATAAATCTATCTATCAGTACAAATCTATGTTATAATTATTATAATTATAATCTATATCTATATATCTATACAAATCTTATTTTCTTATTTATTTATTTTTATTTATCTATACAATTGTCAATATTTTAACCTCTGGATGTTTATGGATATCGACTCTGGAAACAATTCGTCAGATTATTTTTGGATAATGTAATTCTAAATGAGTATATGGTATTGATTTACATCGCCGTAACAATATTTTAAAACTTCAGTCTCTAAATCACAATCAGTTTTCGTCGTCTCGTTTTTAAAATTTGTTCAAGTATGGATGGCATAAAAGTGGATATATTGGCCAAATAAAAGTGGATTGACCAACGACCAGAAAGTTTTGAAAATTCTGTAACATATTGTTTTTCCAAAGAAAAAAGAGGAGCACCAAAGTATAGTGTACCTATGTGGTAAACCGGCTTTTATAAGATGTGCTTGGTGTGGACAATATTTTTGTTTTATACATTTTTATGAACAATATCCTTATTGTGTAGATTACAAACCTTAAAATACTGACAATTGTATAGATAAATAAAAATCAATAAATAAGTAAATAAGATTTGTATAGATATATAGATATAGATTATAATTATAATAATTATAAAATTGTAATATGGATTTGTATATATAGATAGATTTGTCAAGTAGGGGGGGGGGATTGCAGCGTATTTTTTCTTTCTAAATTAAGTATTTTAAAGTATATTGTAAGTTTGTAACAATTCATTACTAAAATACGAGGTTCTTTGACCATATTTTTGCTCATTATTAAATCAAGAAGTTAAAATTTATTAATTTAATATTAACAAAGGGTGTATTTATTTAACAAGAAATAAACTAGTGTGATATAAAATATATTAATTAAAAATTCTTTAACTTACACATAACAGTCTCCTATTTATCAAAAAATACCTGATAAAATTAGGGGTTGGGGGTGGGGGGTGAAACAACAATGATTTTATAACTTTAATTTTGGTATCATAATAAAGATATTACAATGCCATTTACAAATATATATATAGTTTCCCTACCAAAGCTCTTACCATTTCTAAGATATTTAAGAAAAATAAAAGAAAATCTAATTTTCAGGGGTGAGTTTCACCCTCTTAAACCGCTTATGGGCATGAACGAAATATGGCTTTTGATTAGTTTTAATAAGATCTACAATCCACCAAAATTTCAAAAATTTTTGAGAGATACAGTTGGATACCTTTCCTTGTTAGCTCTGTACATGAATCTACTCTTATGTATGTGTCATACGTCACACTCCTCGCTGGTAGGTGGGGCATGCATCGTATACGTACACTACGCATACATATATACCTACGTATTTGACCATTGTTGACAACATTGACAAACAATCGATGTTCGTATCGGTACAGCTAGTGGATGTCTAGTTAGGAACTTGTATACAGTGCATAGAACTGCACAGTACGGACCGCACAATTTTGATTTTAGTTTGCTTCTTTAGTGTTCTGTGGTAAATATTAACGACATTTTATATAGTTAGGAGCTCTGGAAACGATTTTTTTGAATAAAAAAAATTATATTTTTGCTTCCATTTGTTCATAATAAAATGCAATAAAGTGTACGATAGTCCTGGGCACCAAACACACTTTGTATTTTTACATATTACCAGAATAAATAGTAGGTACTAAAGAAATTTTCTTTCTCAAAATATCCAATTGTAGAAAATATAAGTATGAAAATAATATAAACACTATTAAACGTAAATGAAAATATTCATACTAGATTTAGTTATTTTAAAACTGTATGGAAAAGGATAAGGTGTTATATTTAATTAAGATTCATATAATGTTTTTAATATATATTTATATTACGATATTAACTACAAGAGGGTAGAGACTTTATAGTACTTAACGGCACACATAGAAATATTCTACTACAACAAAACACTACTCTAGTATACCGTAATTACGAAAACAATCCCATGTGAATTATTTAAATAAAGAGTTACTTAATTTAGTAGTACCTAATAGTACCTAACCACACCGCGCTATTCCACTCCGATACCTACGTACACAGATTAATAAAATTTAAATAAATAATATTAAAATATTAAGTTTGTGCTGTTTTATACAAGATTATTTTAACGCAAATATAATTTTATAAATCAAAAGTGTGTGTGTGTGTGTGTTTGTGTCACTACCCTGGTGGTGGCGGACTGTGCCACCCACTGTGAGCCGTCACCGTCACTGTCACTATCGTGTTGGTGACATACATAGGTAAATAAGTACATTCGTATACATGCACATTTCTCATATCCGGTACGACGTTTTTTTGTCCTTGTTTAGTGCGAACATAATTAGGGAAGTTGTGTATGTGACTATGAATGTTGGTAAAGCTTGGCTGTATATAGGGTTTAACATGCAACTTAATAATATAATACGAACGTATAATATTATTTTACTAACTTAACAATAATTATTGTCATTATAATAAATTATTATTTCAGAAGTCAAATGGTAAAATTTGAATAATAATACTGTTCGGTGCAAAAGTATTTGAACGGGATTTATTTTAATTCTCCTATATAGTACTTATTTGGTGTTTATGATACATTGGTCGCAAAATAATAAGGCTTGTGGAATTCTAGTCTGTTATAACCCTTTTTGTGAAGGATCTTTGGATACAGACAGCATGTGGTAAATTAATATATATATATATATATATATATATATATATATATATATATATATATATATATATATATATATATATATATATATATATATATATATATAAGGTGCCTAAGGCATTTAAGGCCCAGCGGGTAATAAGGCCCATTAGCTATATTTCTTACCAAGAAAAGTTCTCTAACTTATCAACAAGTTTAAAATGAACTTTCAATCATTTCAAAACCAAATACAAAAGTTGAGCTACTCAGAGTAAGAAACTCATGTCATATTTTAACAAACAAATTTAGAGGTTACCTTTTCGTTCGTTGATATAAAAATTGTGCACATTGTGAGTGTTATATTAATGATTTTTTAAAGGTATGTTTCTTTCAATTTGTTATCAAAATTGAAAAAAATTAATATTCTTTAAGTTTTACATCAATTAATTTAGTTTACTTCTAAAGTATTTATATAAAATGTATATAAGCATAAATATTGACATGTTGATAATAAGGCCCATGCAAATTTTGTTTGGGCTTTATTACCAACACAATTAAAATCAAACACTACAAAGTCAAAGCAATTAAAACAGGTCTGAAGTCATTAACAAATGAAGCAAAATTAGACGCACAACCTTAAATTACTATAGTTACTCTAATATAAAAATAACAAAAAGGAAAATGGACAAAAAACTAAGTACATTTAATTTTGATTTATTTGGTCAATTTGTTTACTGATCCCAGATCAGTTTTAGTTAGTTTGGTCGAATTTTTATTTTTATTCCTTAGTGTTTGGAAGTATGTCTGATAAAAAGAAGAGAGCGTTGTGGTCTGAGGAAGCACTGGCATCAGCCTTAAGCTATGTCACTCGACATGGCAATCAAAGAGAGGTTGCAAGGAGATTCGGAATTCTAAGAAGAACTCTTAGATTTAATATTTACTTATTTCGACTTAATATATTCAAACACCCAGTACTTGACTTATTCGAAAAATATGATAAAAAAATTAAAAATTAAAAATAATGACTTAGGTAATTTTTTTTATTGTTGTTTTCAATAACAGTCACGCAATCAAGCGGGATTCAAGGATTTTCGAAACTTTTTTGAACGTGTAAAAATAACAAAATATTTTGATATATAACTTCAAATTATTCTTAAAGTATTTTCAAGTTCATGTTATTCTTAAAGTAATAAAATCCCCCAATTAATTTTAAAAAAAATAATAAATGTACTATTTCAGGCAGTTGTAATAGGTGGGCCTTATTTTCTACACCAGTCGGAAATAAGGCCCAGTTGCAGACACTTTTTAGAATCAAATTTTTGACTTGTATAATTACAAATTCATTAATTTTTTTAGGAATTTTTATCAAAAAATAAGTAAATTTTTATAATTAAATACTATATTTTTGATATTTTATAAGATATATAAATAATAAGCACATTTTGCTTAGGTGGGCCTTAATTGCCTTAGGTACCTTATATATATATATATATATATATATATATATATATATATATATATATATATATATATATATATATATATATATATATATATATATATAGTTCCGCGTTTCCCAAACTATGTTCCGTAGAACACTGCTGCAAACACTTACTAATACCGGATTTACATTTGCAATGATTTATTGGCACATTCCTTGTTTTGTACGTCTGCAAAGCCTACTTGCACATTCGTTTATACATGATTTGCATGGTATATAATTTGGTAGGTACTGCGCAGGTTACAAATGGCTGAATTGGATAAATAACTGTCATATGTAACTTTCAAAATTGTCATTTTTATCTAAATGTAAAGCAAATGATGAATTGGAAGAGAACAAAACACATAACAGATTCTTAGAAATGACATAAAAACTTGAATAAACGCGTGAAAATTTAATTTTAGTGGCAGATGAATCATTACTGGTGCCAGAAAGGTTAGGAGATTACTAACTTTTCTTATCCATGCATGCATTGTACCACCTTGCATGTCAGTAGCTGATGTTTTCAGGTGTATTTTTTTTACTGGCGCGCCACTTCGTGTTGGCGCCAGCAAATTATTGCCGATGTAAACTCGGCATGAGTGTTCTACGATAAAATTATGAAACTGACGTTAAGAATAACACGATATGCTTTTATTTGCTTAATACTACTATTAACACTTTGAAAGTCATAACCTGTAATAACAAAACCACTAACTGATTCACTATTTAGAAAACTAATGCACTTTATAGGAATTGTTGACGTAGTACAGCGTTGTGTAGCAGTAAAACACACGAATAAATAAAGTTGGAGGCAATTTTTTTTAAGTTTATTGTTTATTTTTATTTTATTGTAAATTTTAAAAGTGATATTTTTTATTTATTGTTTGAAAATATTAGTATTAACTTTCAAAGCGTCAACTGTTGGTAATTACTAACATAAGTCAGAAATTTTAAAGTTTCTTATAGAAAATGTTCTATTATAGTCAAATCACGCACTTATTGAACAATTTTTCAAAATAATGTTGTTGCATAACGATTTCTTTTAATAAATTTTTGTTTCCACAAATTATAAACGTTCTTGCAGTGTAACTTTTCCTCTATAATATCCCCATCTTTACTGAACACAACTGTCAAACCAAAGCTTACCTAGCTATATATTAGTGTAATCTAGAGAAACAAAAATTTCGAAAAATAAAAGAAGTGAGAGACGATGAAAATCACATATCAAAATGAAAATTGTAAATACCTTGAATACGAACAAAAATGCAAAATAAAATTTTCATACATTTCCCATTAAAAGGTAATGATGTAACCTCGGTTAAATTCCCTGTATTTATTTAATTTAGTGGCCATTATGAAATCACCAACAGCGAAGATATTAAAATATAAACAACGAACAAACCAACGTACGACACACATGATAATATAATATGTCCTTTGACTGTAAATTTTAATCTTGAGTATAAATGTATTAGCCTAAGAATTTAAAATTAGATTATTAGTTTAATGGTGTGTGTTGGGTGTGTTTTGCATAGGCAAAAATAGCACTAACTCGGAAAATCCGATGAGTAATTAGCAATAGTTTGGATATTATTTTAATTTTGCTGTTTGTGAGTAATCAACGATTAGGATACTTTTCATCAGATTATGTTTACTATGACATTTTTAAAAAAATCCATTTTTTTAAAATTTTAATAAATAGCTTAAAGCTTTAAAATTTTATGCAAGCTGGTGACTTTACCAAGAATACGCTGCTAATGTGGTGTGGCACACAGCTTCTTCGTACTCAAAGAAAACTTTTATACAAACTTTAAAGACATTTTGTGTTTAAATTGCCTCTTGTCTTAAATTTCGTGCATTATCATATTATTAAAGTGATGTTTGAAACAAGAAATACTTTAAAATATCAAATTTCCAAGATTTCTATCGAATATGTACAAAAAATTATATTTTGGTCGTGCAATCAGTCGTACAAATAGTTTCAGAAGCATTCCTACTTTGGGCACTTTTTGAGGCACCAATGCCCTGGGAGACCATTAAAACCGTACTTTCATTTTTTTCGAAAATCTCTGTAGTATTTAAACAGAATTTTGTCAAAGGTTCTTCATTTTTTTAATTTGGATTCTATTTGGTGGCACGGATGGATAATTTTGACAATACGTTCATTTAAATTTGGTATTCTCATATCAGTTCCTTATAGTGCATCACTCCACCCGCTCAACGACTCTAATGTGTAGCTATATTCATATTTTAATGGCGTATCTAATCTTTGTAACGCCTGACCTTTGCGTAGATACGCGTACTGCTAATTTTAGGTACACTAATCTCCGATCCTTTCTGGGGTCCCGTTTGAGCAGAACATTTCTAAACTCACAAAGATTTCTGATCCCTGAGAATGTTTTAAAGTTTCAATAATATGTGCGCAAATATTTGGTTAAGATTCGTCCAACCGTTTATTCTGGGGACCTAATTTATAGGGGACCATACATGGACTAACTCCCAAATACTTTAAAAATTTGAGCGAAGTGCGACTAGTAGCAAATAAAATATCGGCATTTAGTAGAATTTCAAGGTAGTACCGTATACCGTTATTCCGATTACGAAGAAATTTGTAGAAAGAAAAATTTCGTTAAAAATAATCGAATAATTCGGAAGTTATGCCATTTTGTACAATATGGCGATACAGATAGACACACAGACGGATAGGCAGGCAGACATGAAACCAAATTTTTTTAAAAACTCTACAACTCTTTGGAATGAAAAATTTTTTTATATTTCAAAAGTTATTACAAATCTTTCGCTACTATAGTAGCTTCAGAAGCAGGAAGTGAAATTAGAGATAAAGAGAGCTAGATTATCCGTCCAGTTGAATTTATAAATTGTCTTAATTTGAAATTTTTCAAAAAATGTTAATTAATAAGATTAGTATAAATCGTTCAAGCTATAGTTAGAATGGACCAATTCATTAAATATTTTCTTAATCTCATGGGGATATTCTAGTTTACAGAACGACAACTTCATCATTTTTAGGTTTTCATAAAATAAAACTATTAATACTGCTTATTCAAGGACCTAATTCATACAAAAAAAAATGCATATTCAAGGACCTTAGCCTCTCTTAGCCTGGCTTTCCCTTCTTCATAATAATGAAGAATATAAAAGATTGTAAATTAATTGGTAATTAATTATTATTTTCAAAGCTAGTCACAGTTTGATTCGTATACGTATAAATAAATAGCATATTATATTTGGGTAAAACCATGTGTTAACAAAATAGAATTTGAAAAACCTTTTTTTTTTTTTTTTAAATATTTTGGAGGTACGTTGATGCATAATATTTTCTTGTTTATGTATTGCTCAATCTGAATTGAATCAACAACAAAAAAAGCTATATCAATATGCATACAGGGAAAAGTGGGAAAGCAAATGTAAATAGGCTCAATCAAGTACGGCAGTTTTGTACTAATTTTTATCTCTTGATTCAATATAATCATTTCGGCTTATCATTTACATAATTTTATTTTGCCAAAATGAGTGAAGTATTTGTATTTTCGGGAGGAATTTTTGTTTATTTTTTTTTTTTATGATGGGAACGAATAAAGGTGGTGATGCTTTTTGCATGGGAAATAATGAAATGGAAAGTGTAAACAATGCGAGAAAACCGTTTTAATATTACACTGGGAGGTAATTTTCATTATTAAAAACATCAAGCTGCTGCTGTGTAAATATTTGGTTATTTTTTCTCCATTTATTATTCATTAATGTATGGGACGGGTGTTTGTCTTTGTTCGTAGTTGTGTAAAATTCTGATAGTGATCAAAGGGTGATCCATTTTGTTTTCAAGTTGCATATACATGTTGCTTATAAATTTTTAGAATCTTTAAACGTTTCAGTACACAGAGAAAAAATTCCAGTAAAAATTACTGAGCTGCCTCCGGTAAACGAGTCTAAAGTGACCAGTCCGTAGGAAATTATTAAGCAAAAATATAAAAAATGCGTTTCAAACATTATTTTTTACGATTCATTTGAAAATTTTTCCTGTACACCTTAAGAATTTTTCCTGTACACCTTAAGAATTTTTCCTATACAGCTGCGTAAAATTCGATGGGCTGGTAAAATTTCATGTGGACACCGGGAATTTACTTAATTTTTTGTAAAATTATACTAGACATTGAATAATTTTTACTGAGTCGCTGTGCATTTCATCCCTCTCACATATCATTGCAACCAAGCATCACACAGATATGAGAATAAATAAAACAAGCACGCAAGCGCACCGAGCATTGTCTAACACGACCAACACGAGTTACAGGCGTAGCAACTAAGCAGGTTTCGTTCAGTTGTGTAATAGCAACCATCATGACTGGATGTTTATGAAGTGTTTGTTTGTTGTGTTTCATGAATTTTTGTTTAGTTTTTATTTTAATTCTTGTATGTTTTTTATATGTATTGATATGTTAATTGAAATATGTTTTTATACAAATTATTGTAATGTGCTTATTGTTAAAAATTTTTATCATGTAATATGTCAAATAAAGAATTTATATATTTTTTTCCACAAATAATAAAAAACCACAAAAAATTTTTTCTATATATAAATTTGATTTTAATGCTTACCCTTCTATCAATATCCTTTTAAACTATTTTAATTCAATTATTTATTAATAAATAAAAGAAAAACCTTATTTATAAATAATACGGTAATTTTTACTTAGCTATAGGGTAATTTACAATTTTTACTGTAAATTATGGTACTTTCTGCTTAGCTTGTCACTTATGTCCGCATTACCAGAGAGCTCAGTAATTTTTTACCAGAAATTTCAGTAAAAATTACTGTATTTTTTTCTCAGTGTATTAGCTTAACTATCGAAATTGAGATTTTATGCACGTACTATCGAAAATCAGTGAAATATATGGATCAAGTGATTATTTTTTGCATAAAAATTATAGTTAACAATATTGGCTTGGCTCTTCGGCTCCACTTACGTCAAATTATCGTCATTACTTTTAAAACGGATGTTTCGAAATTCTTCAAAATATTAGGTATTTAATTTACATTCGCGCAGCGACTCTATTCATATTTTAATATCTTCTTTTGACAAATTAATTTAAAAAGAATATGTACAGGACAAAACGTACTACAAAATCGACCGACTACTTACGAAGGGTTTGTTAATTACTTCAATATGTTTTGTATTCGACAGCACTACTTATTTAGCTTGTTTACCTGGACTAGCTTGTTTATGCATGGGCTTAACTCAAAAATATATTTTGACAGCTCGTAGAATCATTCAATCGGTCGCAAATAAATATTTTTATAATCACTATCTTTGATATTGTATAAGAAAAGTTTTCCTCTAACTAAGGACAGGCAAACAAGTAGTGATGCGAGCGCCTACAGGATTTGACATCTGGTTGGGTACAGAAAAAGTAACAAGCTAAACAAGTAATGTGATTTTGTGAGCGAAAATGCCCTTTAATATTGTGGAAAGATTTTCCCGATACGTATTTTAATTACTACTAGATTTGTCACTTTAGCCGAAAGTCTATTATTTATGTGATATTTGAAATACATTTTTCTAATTCCCATTACAATTTGTTCAAGCTTAGTATTGGCAAAGTATAATGTTTTCGTTATACTTTGGCATGTTTAAAATCGGCTGTGGTTTCTAGATTTAACCAGTCACCCATCTCACGTTTCATTCTAACTTTTGCTAGTAAGGAAGAACTGTCAAGCAAGATTTTAGATTTCCATGTTTTATTTACCACTTCATTACTCTTTCAAGTCGTTCGCCATAATCTCAAAGCTAATATAATTTCTCCTTCTCTTTGAACTTCGGGTGTTTAGTTCATACTATATAAAGGCACAAATGGTCTTTTCACCTTCTTCTTTCAAACACTTCACGTCATTGTTTTACTTTTGAACTTGCTCTTCTTTCTAATAACGAATTCAAACAATTATTCCATCCCTCGACTGTTTTTGTTGTCAATGACGCCTCTAATAACAGTTCTATACTTCTGTTGAAATATTCGGATTCTCCAGCCAACAAAGTGGTCTGAAATCAAAGCTCTGGCGATTCTGATACCTTTGAGTGAATCTCGATCCAGCCATCCTGCCTCTGATTTTAAGGATGCCAGTACTGTACACATGCTAATGTAGAGCCGAATATCTTCCTTATTCCGATACTCTAGTATAAAGCCCTAGTATTCATACTTTACGTGAAAAGCATTTTCTCAAACGAAAGAAGCATCCATTTAATTGTGTTGACGGGAATATTTTTCCAATAGCATACTTAGCTGCCACTTTAAAATCGACGTTGACAGTTTGTGGATTCTATTGCGGAACAGCTTCAACAATCAAATTACAAGAAGACTTTTGACAGTAAGACCTTACTCAGTAGTATGTTATGTCTCGAAAAATCAAGCAGTATGTTTTGTTGGCACAACTTGTTTTCAAAATCCGTCCAGTTGCTTATTTTGAAGTTGTTCTGAAACGCCAAGGCCCGGGAACAACATTGACTTTACAAATTTAAATCAAGTATTTCGAAATTCTCAACACACAAACAAGTGCAGCTTTTGAAAAATGGTGTAAATTTTAGTGTAAATTTTTATATTGGTTCCCAGATCCATTATAATAATTTCTCTGTACTGGAAAGTTAAAAAATGTTTAAACTGAAAAGCGGAGAAATTTAAAACTTTACACACATTAATTTTTATTAAATATGATGTTATGAAAATGACATACATATTTATACCAAATAAGTATAAGTAAACGTCGAACATACTATCTTTTTACATGAGAATGCAAAAATGAATCACAGAAAATAAATAAGGACAAAAAATAACTACAAATTCTATCCATGTAAGTCTATGCAAATAGATATGTTTATTAAAATAACTCCGTACCGTAGATAATGGCATTAACTAAATAGAATTAAGTTACAATAAATAATACAGTTATGTGTAATGAGGTATTAAATTATTTAAACCATCGCCATGCATTAATGTGTCATTAAATAAAATGTATGTATGTTAAATAATATACGGTTACCGGGCTACAACCGGGCTACGGTCTATATGAGTCTGACGGCTATGTGAGTCAAAGTCAGTGAATCTCCAAATAAAATGAATATAATAATATAATACACACACACACAAAGAGCATGTAGGGATAATAGTGAGCACTACTATATTAATTGTCTTTTGTGACATGTACAGTACAAGTCATAATGTACAAATATTGAAGAGTAATTTTTAGGTACAACTAAAAAAACAAATACTAAAGAAAAATATAAAAATTACCTCTGAATCTCTTTCGTAACAATGTGTTTTCTTGTCAGAGTTGTTAAGATATACCACCGCAATTTTCTCCATCTGGTGACTGTTTCTTATCTCAAAATTTGTTTCAACTTTAACAATATTTATTAACAAATGATTTGTAATTTACAAAATTTTAGACAGAGTGCACCAATGTTGTATTCTAAATTAAAAATAAACTTGCTAAGACGACTATGTCAAACAAAATATATTGATATTTACTATTTAAAAATTGTGGTAATAATGAATTATTTAGTCAATGAAAATTTTATAATCAAAACAATATTTTCAATCGATAAATAGGTAAACTTTCAGAATATTTAAAATTGTTTACAGATAATAAAAATACAAATGGCATTACCTGAACACACGATTTTAATTCTTTACAATCTTACCTGTCCTTAAAAGTAGACAATATAACACAATAAACAATATAATACAAATTATTTACAAATATTAAACGTAGAGAAACTACGGAAGGACGTAGAGATTATTCTGGGAGAAAATAAACTTAATACTAAGTAACCCTAATACTAATAATAAAAAATATTAAATCTGGATAACGCAAATGTATAAAAAATTATCATAACACATACAATTGCTTAAATACAAAATGAAATAAAATTTCATTAACTTACGTTTGAATAATTCTCACCGAAATATTATTGGTGTCGTAAATATGAAAAATATTTAAACTGTTAACTAAACTACATTAACATCTCCCGAATATAATCCGAACGTACTGTTATAACATAATTAAAAAATGAATAATCAAAAAATAGTTTTTAATGAATTAAATCACGGACAATCATCGTTACGAAACCTGACGGGCCAAGTAACTCGTGGTAATATTGTAACGTATGCACCGCCTACATTATCCACCTACAATTATATCCTATAAGACAACAGAAGGTTGCCTACTAAGTGACTGAATCTTGCTTCTCTCATTAAACTGATTTAAATAGCTTTTATGTCTTTGTTTGTATGTCACCTGCGCATTACCTATGGAATTTTCTAGATGTACAGATAAGAAAATGATCACCTATGATATTATATAACACATACGTACCATGAGTTAATTACTATATATTTTTAAACTGTATATGTATGATATGATAACATAAAATCGAACAGGGTTGGAGTGCGTATGTATTTTAAATGCTATAAATTAATTTTAAGAAAATTACATTGAAAATATTTAAGTAATATATATATAATACATTTAAGAGGGACCACTAGTGTGACGTTTTCAAAAAATTAGAAATTTTTTTTGCATGTTTCGACAGTCTATACCTTTAAAAATAACGTACTAAAATTTCAATTGAATATCTCAAATAGTTTTTGAGTTACAGCCATCCGAAGAGCGGATTCTGATTTTCATTGTTAACTTTGAGGTATTGAGAAATATATGAAGGTTGATAGTTCGGGAGTTTCTGGACGTGGCTGCCAACTACATGTTGTGAAGCTAGACCCTGGCACATTTAAACGACTCGTCTAGTTTTACTATGACCGTTACAGTGAGTACATTGTAAATAATTTTAGTAAAAGTTCTCAGTGGTTAAAACTAGAAGGTAAAATAAAGAAAAACTACATTTTCCAAATTTGCTGCAGTTAAAACTCGAAGACAAATCATCCGATCGATTTGACTCTTATCGCAGCTTCTTCAGTATGTTTTTTCGTACCATGAACCACCAGTTTTCCGATCGAATAAAAAATGTAATTTTTGCAGTCCAAAAATCATCAAATTTTCGCGCAAATTTTGAAACTTTTTTTAGAAAACTCCACCATTTTGTTAAACTTCAACTTTTTTTCTTTCGATTGAGGTGCATGGTACGGGTAATATTTTCTATTTTAATAGGCTTTTTGGTTTTTTTGATTTCAGGCACTGTGAAGGTCGCTATCACTGCAGCAGTGGGGAAACTTTTTTTGGAGCCTTGGAAGATCGCTTATCATGAATTTATTATACAGGGTGTAAAACAAATAACTCTCGTCCTTTTGTGGGGTGACATATATATATATATATATATATATATATATATATATATATATATATATATATATATATATATATATATATATATATATATATATATATAGGGTGTAAGGGCAATAACTCTTATCCTCTTATCCTTTTGAGGCGTGACGCGACTGTTAATTCCAAAAAAATTCCTGCGGTTTTAGTGTCTACAGGGTGCTATGAGTCACCCCACAAAAAGACGAGAGTTATTTGTTTTACACCCTGTATATCAACGAATATATCCTTAAAATATTAAAACATATCATAAGTAGTTTTCTTTAAAAAAATTTCCAAAAATATCACCCCTTTTTTAAGGCAGTACACTAGTAGTCCCCCTTAAAATACCTTTCAGCAGGGTTGTATCTCCCTTATTAATGAGGTTTGGAAAAAAGCATACATGAAAAGGTGTCATTAGTTTTGAACATACTATCAGCTCTGTGAACTCACGAACGAAAAAAAGCGAGGCAGCCGTGGCGCCCCTTGTGATGCTTGCCGGCGCATTGTTTGTTTGGAAACCCCTGGCTTACAGACATTTATATGAAGATATTAATTATTCCAAAGACTGGCTAAAAACTTTTCCCACGTACTGTATAGTATGAACATACTGTTCCAGTAAGATTAAAATCATATTATAGTCAACTACATGTAGATTCAGCTATTTTAGTCTATACACAATTAGCTGTACAAAACAAAATGGTTGTACCTACAAAAAGTAATTAGTTGTAAGTAATAACATTATAACAGAACTGCTGCTCTCAACTGACAGCGAAATTATGCAACTAATAAGATTGTCATGCCTGGCTATAGGTACCTATGTATGTGTAGGTAATATAAATTCAAATTATCTATTCATGTACCAATTATTATCAAATAATAGGACAAGGAACAAAAAAGAGAAGGAGAATGATTATATATCGTAGATGTAATTTTGAATTTTAATTTAATTAAAAACTACTAAATACTATTTAGTGTTGTGAAAATTATTGAATTTTTTACTTGACTGACGATCATTTTAGTTATCAGTAGCGCTAGCAATTAATTAAAAGAAATGTGATCGAACTATAAGAGATCATTTTGTATATTATTTTTAAATATAATAGTGCAATACAGAAGCACTTATGTTTGAAAAATTAATTAGTGCTTACAATTAGTTCCGTACATATGGATATTTATAAATTGCAAGTTCCTTTACACCAAGGACTGTATATATACAGACTGTTTCAAGCAAATAAGAACATACATATTTCAAGACAGGAATTTATTTTAATCAAGAGGTACTCTATTTTATTCTTATTAAACATTTTATACGACAACTCTAAAATGATATTATGAAATTAGAATAATGTTTGGAAATAATTAAAATTCAGTATATGTATAATTGTATATATACAGCAACTTTATTGAAATAATCATACATAATATTTAAACTCAGTGTTGCCTTATAAAATAAGCTTCTATAATTCAGCCTTACGTAATAATGTATTACTTACCGAGAACCGTAAGGTTTATTTTTGTGACCTCGGATACAATCTGAGAATCCGAGGGCGAACCTTACGGGCCGAGTATGAGTATATTATTTTTTCAACCGAATAGCCGGCGTCTATAAATAAAACTACTTTTATAGAAAAATCTATTTATTAATTCAGAGTAAGCGAGTACTCGATTATTACTTAGGTTTCTAGGAAGGTAAGTAGGTAAACTTTTATGACCGTTATTTTTTGTAACTATGGTAATCAGACAACAGGACAACAGAATGGTGGTAAGTGTTGCTTACACGAAAAGTGTATGCAATATATATATATATATATATATATATATATATATATATATATATATATATATATATATATTTATTTATTTATTTATATATATATATACTTATATATATATATATATATATATATATATATATATATATATATATATATATATATATATATATACCAAAAACGATAAAAAGCATATAAACACCAATCCTCATATGTAGAATGATATCATATTTTATATGTTCATCAACGTGTTTAATTAATTGCGAAAAAAATGAAAATTTGTTAAACAAATCAAACGGGAAAATTTATCATCATATTTTTAATTGTCAATTAGAGATATAAATACACGAAAATAATTTAAACAAAATATAAACAATAAGCAATTTTTAAAATGGAATATACAGTAATTGTTCAATTTAATTTTTGAAATGTTTTTGATAGTAATAATTGCAAATATGTATTTAAAAGGAGGGGTATCGATAAGGCTTTATTTTCGCCCCATCCACTCCATGAATTCTTATATGTGCATTAAATTTATATGAAGATAAATAGTAAGATGGAATAAATATTATGCCGGAATATTTTCGTTTATAATTTATTTTTCAGTTGATCTCATTATTATAGGAATGTTTTATGAAAAGGCAAAATTATGAAATTAGTCAACTTTTTTTGAATAATTCCGAGAGTTTCAACATTTTTAAACTTTATACTCCTTGTCTAGTCTTCATTCTCGTCACTCTAATAGCTTGCAACATTTGCGGGCATTAAAAATTTTTTGAAGTCGCATTGAACTCTCCGAATAGTATGATCTTGGTATCAGTTGTAACTTAAGTACCACATTACGGAGGCAATATGAGCACAACAACCAAGTCTTTCCCCTACTTTGCACTGACAGTACCAAGTTAGTACAGTGGTGGAATTGTACTCTATCCAAAGGGAGTATATTTTGGAAGCTGTGTGCTTAGACTTAATTTTTATACTTAAAATATCACTTGAATCTTTATGTAAAAATATTTTATCAAGACCTTGGTGATCTATGTAAAAGTGGGAAATTTCCATTTTTGTCACTCCTATACGCCGTCAAGACGACGAAGTGATATGTTCCAACAAGTTTGTGTCATGGGCGTGGTGGCACTTCAATAAATTTATTTTATGCATTTATATAATGACCAACTTTTTAATTGTAAAATCATTTTATTTGTGTTTACCTATGAGCGCAAAGCGGAAGCAACGTAATTTTTAAATAAATTATACAGTAACATGAGACCATTAAAATAACATAAAAAAGAAACTGCTTCCTCTATGCGCTCTATATAAAAAAAATTGAAATGTTATTGAAAATGTGCTCTTTTGAACGAAAATCGCAGTTAGACCAAAGGTCGGCGTTCAACCGGTAATACCAATTGTAGTTTTTTTCCTTTTATGTACATGTTTTTTTGTCAGGCATATAGTTTACTTTCAAGATATATAACGAAAACATTAAATCGTAGACATTTTTTTTCGTCATTTTTGGGGCATAAATAAGGCCTTATCGATACCTTTCCTTTATAATAATATTTTATACACCTGTTTATAGATAACAACAATAATTATTATATACCGAAATTAATTAATTAGCTACGAAACGAACCATCTCGACATACCTAAATATATACCTAAGTTATATGGATTTATTTCACGCCACCAGTGCCGTGTACTCGTAAGTACCTAATCAAGTAATTTAATTTACTCTTTTAATGCCTTTTAACCCCTTTAAAATACTTCCGTATTCATGTACCAAAAATTAGACCATTTCTGAAAAATTTTCGTATTTAATCTTATATAACTATATATAAAAGTCAAATACCACTTACTCACTCACTCACCTATCAGGAAATCTCCACAATTATAATATATACAATCTGAAAATTTAATACGTAGATCCCTGTAAGGTAAGAGTTTTAAATTTTTTTAGCCTAACCTAAAGTAGATGAAGAAAGGTATGCCGACGCGCAGATTGTGATGACGTAGATGGCGAATTCGGTGAATTTCTCATAGCGGAAAATTTAAATAATAAATAATTTGTCGTAATTATGTCGTAGATGGCGAATGGTGCAAAAAAAGCTTATTTTGGTCTCAAATGTAGCGTACGTTTCTCTATCTACTTTGGTCTAACCGTAGAAATTTATGAAAAACCGCAAAATGTCAATTTTTGCTTCCGATACTACTAAAGTAACGGAAGCGCCGCACTGTGTGGTGTTCAGTACCTACTAAAACCTGGCCAAAATCATTTTCAGCATCTAATAACTACAAAATCAATTTTTATTTAAAATAAAGGGTAAGGACTGTTAGAACAAAGATTTATTTAGATGTTATTTTTTTTAATCATCACTACTATTTTCAATATATTATCATTTATAGTGTCACTTTCTAATAATAAATTTAAAACTTCGGCAATAAACGGTTTCCTCTTCTTTGAAATACTTTTACTTCTCATGGGGTCCCACGTTAATAGAAGCCTTCTGAGCGTTGCCTAAGAGCATAAAACTCATTTCAAGTTAAATGCCTTAATTTTTGTGATACTGTAAACGAAATAAACAACTGCATATTAGTTAATTATGGATACCAACAAAGAAAAATATCGTTAAAAAAAAGGGGGCGGTTTGGGGCGGCTGATTTTTTTATAAATGTTTTCTATAATAAGTAGTTCATTTTTTAAAATAAGTTTCACACATTAGAAGTGTTTAGAAATATAACAAAACTCTTTTCAAATATTAAAAATAAATATTTGTGCAACAGTTTTTAACACCATTATGGTTCTCCATTTATCATAAAAATCAGCTGGCTATTCTTTAAAAAGTATAACAACATATAAAGTACATACCTGGCTGAGAACAATCCATCACAATAACAACCACTTAATTGTATGTGCAATAAATCACAATAGTATAAAAACAATAAAATATGTCCTTGGGCAAAAGTTATAAAACACTGTTGACAATGGCTAAATTCCGAATGCTCGTATATTGCGCTATGTTACACTAGCTCTTTGCAGATATCTCCATTAATTGCGGTAGTTATTAAGCTTTTTATAAAATGACAACAAAGGATAGCCAAACTATTTTCAAAAAATCTCATTTTTGACCAGGTTTTTATACAAAATACCACACCGTGCATCGTGATCACTTTGGAAATACAAAAAACTTTTAAAATTCCTGAAAAATTTTGGTTCCGTGTCTGTCTGTTCGTCTGTGTGTCGCCAAAATCAGAGTAATGGTAGCCACAGCGCTACTATGAAATCCTATTAAATGTGAAGATCTTACTACCAATCCTACGTCGCTCAAATTTTCAGAATATTTCAGAGTTAGTCCATATTTATAATCCCCTATAAATTTCAATATAATTGGAGTCATGATAGTTACCGTGCATGCAAAAACTGAAATAGAGAAATAGGGACTTGAGGACCCAAAAAGGGATCCATGAAATAGGGACTTGAGGACTCAAAAAACACTTAAGATAGACGGCTGGTTGATTCTTAATCAAATTTGGTAAATATTATTGAGACTCTGAAACGATCAGAGCTCTTCGTGAGTTTAGAAATGTTTTCCTCAAATTGAACCTCAAAAAGGGTCGGAAATTAAAGTATTATCGGAAGTGTTAAATTATCACTATGTGCATTTATGAAAAAGTTTCATGGTAATGAAAATGATAATTATGAATATAACTACTTTAGAGTCGCTGGGTGACGAAGGTGAAGCACTATAAGGAACTGATTTTGCACAAAATTTCAGAATATCAAATTCAAAGGAATGTATGGTCAAAATTTCTTGTTTAAAATATTTAAGACAAGAAGCAGTTTAAGCATGAAATCATTTTAATAATTTTCTAAAGGCCTGTTACTAATACGACGAAGCTGTGTGCCATACCGCATTGGTAGCGTATTTGTTATTGTATACAGCTATCTAGGATCTGCAGACGGGCGAATTTAAGGAAATTCTTGACTTTTCAAAGTTTAGTGTAAGTTTTAGTTGTCTCAAATAGGCTTACTTCGGAAATGTTCGAGAATATTATAAGGTGGTGAATGAGAAACGTTTTCGACTAAAATTTCTATACCAAGAATTAAATATTATGATTGTATATGCATAAAAAAATTCATATTTTAAATGTATAATTCATATCGGTTTTGATTATCTAAATAACAAACTTTTAATAACAAAAATGTACATAAAACATATTGCTGCCTATTGATTTTCAGATATGTCAGTGAACTAATTAACATTCGTATACAACCATTAATAAAAAAAACAAAAAATGATTCCAGTTGAATGAATTTTCAAAAATATTTGCTAAAATATGCATTGAAAATATCTGTATTTTTAATGTATTTAATTAACATTTTTGAATCAGAATATAACTGAAATTAAAAAACATTTTACCAAAAATACGTCGTAAATAATATTCAATTATTTCTATAAAAATGTTTAGTAATTTTTATGCATTATTCCTTTAATAATTTTAAGTAGTATGGTTAAGAAGGGTGAAAGATGTTAGACTACCTATGTGTTCCGATACCTGAAATTTTAGAAATTAAGCACTGCATACCTGTACATTGCGCTAAATGGAAAATAAAATAACAAACTTAATATCAAACAGAACTAAAAAAGGGACATTAATATCGAAATGAGGTTTTGCTCCGTACTCACTTCTTGGATAGTTTCCTCCTTTGTCTCTTGCTTTTTAGTTTTCGCTTTCTTTTACAATGTTGAAAATGTCTTGCTTCCCACGATAAATTTCGTTTCGGTACATACCATAATCAAATAAAGATTTCCCTTCTGACCATTCCAATTGTCCTCAGGTCTCAAGTACCTACCTGCGTCTATCACGTAATTTAAAAAAAGAAAAAATATATAAGGAAAAGAAGAAAAAATGGCTAAACTGGCTAAATTGACATGAAATTGGGGGCTTCACGGGAGTCTCATAAAAAGGAAAATTTTGAAAATATTTTTATCTTTTTCTGTGAAAAAGATCACTTTTATTGCATACTCTTATTATACGTAAATTACTTACGTAGGTTATATAGAAATATTTTTGACATTTTCTGGAAAAGACCTATCAAAGGTCAATTAGTCAACCTACTAAAACTAATATTATTTTATGGAATGGAGCTCTCGCAACCTTACAAATTGTTCTAGTTTTAATGGAGTTTTTTGTCGGAACAAAAAATTTAAATTACATTTGGGATTTCCGTATATGTGATAGGCGTTACGGACCTACTTATTTATATAGTGCACTTATAAAGAAACCTAAATAACTGTGACCTCAATTTTCTATTTTATACTGGCTTTATTCAACTCCATTGAATAAACTGATATTAGTTTCAGTAGGTTGGACTTTAAAATATTTTCATTTAACGATTGTGAAGGAAACTGGATTAGGTGACCGAACAGTAAGAAAAATTTCCAATGTATTTCGGAACATTTTAAGTGTTTGGTTAACTGAGTCCAGTCTAAAATTAGGAGGAATCAATCTAGGGCGGGTAACAAAACTAAGTGGGTTTTAGGAAGAATTGAAGGAGGCACTTCGAAGTGTTTCTTGATGGTGGTAGCTAAAAAAGATGTGAACATTCTAACTACCACAATCTTAGGTTACATAGAACCCGGTAGAACAATTGTGACTGACAGTTGGCAAGGTTATAATCGTGAGGTACTAAGAGCTTTGGGAAAATTATGGTAAAATACAGCACATATTCCACACATGTCGTTTTGTTTTTGTTCTCAACCAAACCAACAAACATATTAACGCGCTTTTGTTTCGACGTAGACAAAAAAATCAAAACAAATAGGTGGAGTTTGCAAATGTGTTTGCGAAAGTGCTCATATCTCCACACAAACTTGTGTTGCGTTTACCATTCTGTTTATGATGTGTTCTTTATTATTCAACGCCATGTTTAAGTCTGAAAAAAATCATACAAAATTAGAATTTTTCCAGTGATGCCAAAAAAAAATTTCATTTTCAAAAAAGTTAATGATTATTAGCCTAGATGGTTCAAACATTTTCACAATATCACCTTGTGGAATTGAGAAAATTATTTGTATAAACTGTTGAAAAATTGTAAGTGTCAGTCAATTATATAATATTCCGGCTAATAAATTATTCAAAATCAGTCAGTTATAAATTTCTAACTAATTTAATAAATGTTACTTATCAGTTTAATTGGGAATGTCATTTAGGTTAACATGGGTAGATAGATATGAATTTGGTGTAGGTACATTATATTGGAGGTATTTTGATTACATTGTACTATTCACATAGTTTTACAGAGATTACCAAGAAAGGTATCAAATAGTATGCGTGGGGTTTTTATATTAACAGGAGGATATATTATATTCTATAATGAAAGTGAAAAAAAAAAATGTTTAAATAATCGACTACGGAATGACAATTAAAGTACTGTTGGTTAATCGAAAATATTTTTGAAAAAGATAATCGTTTGGGACTGAGAAAATTAATTTTATCACAAATATTTTTAGAAAAATCAAGACCAGAAAAATTTGAAATTATTTTTGTTTTTCTGTTTTCTTTTTTACTGTTCTTACTATACTTTTGATCTGATGTTACCATATTTTCTTGATTTGAAATAGAGTAAGAACCTTAATTTTGTACCTTTGAAGCGACCGATACTAAAAGAAAGAAAAGCACTGAGTTCCTCGAGGTCTAGAGTTGTCACAACGTTCGAAATAGAAAGCACTTAAAGGATTACATCTATTTGAAATTTTTTTAGCAATTTTTTTTATTGGCTTAAATAATGTACAAGCATCTTAAAAATAATATACTGTAGCAATTATATTCCAAAATTTTTTTTAAACAGTCCTCTGAGCTAAATTTTTGAATCAACCTCGCAGATGCTCCGAACACTTGGCGTATCTATAATAGTAGTTTGGGGTAGATTGGCTTAGCCAGTACTTTTAGACATGTTATTCATACAAAGTATAGATGGCAGTAGTACTAAAGTAGATGTACTAAAATTTAATGGAAGTATACCCACCACAGCAATAGAATTAGACGCGTACTAGAACGCTATTCCACAGCACATGTGTATTGTATATCGTTGATTTTTTTAGCGTAGAAATACATTTTATTTTTTCAAAATAAGTAAAATGGTGTGCAGTAACAAGACAGGTAGTAAAATATCCTACCGTAGTAAATGTAGAGGTATAACTAATCATTAAAAGCTGCGAATTGCTCACCGTCGAAAACGAGAAAAGACGGTGAGCTGGACATAAAATCCTCAGTTAAAGAAACCGAGGATGAAAATCGTAACTTGAAAGGAATGCTTTATGATCACGGAATCGCAAAGTAAAGGTAAAAAAATAAACAAGCTCCTATTTTAAATTTTTCATGTATTTTTCATCGATTTCAAAACTTTGAATTTATAATCCTGGAAACCATGTTTTTCAAATTGGCTGACAAATAACTTTTGCAATTTTCATCCGATCGACTTAGAATTTGAGCCGTTGCTTCTTAGATACCTATATTTTAAAGAGAAGTACAAACGATTTTAATGATTGATTAACAGTTACGTTTGTTGTAAGTGTTAAATGTCAATTTTTTGTTAAAAAAAAAGTTCAAATTCATATCAATTTGTGAAAAATGATTCTTTTTTATAATCACATGTACTTCTCTAGTAAATTTAATGTAAATTACAAAAAACAAATTTGTCCTAGGTGCAAATGAAAAAGTTTTAGTTGTCATACCGGAGACCTCTTCCAAAAAAACGCATGCTGCTTCAAACGTCTGTACTGCTGCCATTTTGAAATTTCGGCATCCAAAAAAATTGTTTTCTACACCTCATTATATGTATAACAAACCCTCCAAATTGTTTTTGATTGTTTTATTACATTACGACAAAAAAACTGCACAAAAAACGCCTGTTTTTCGAACATTCAAACAGATGTAACCCCTTAAGTATATTTTTATGATTTACTAGCTGTTACCCGCGGCTTCGGTGGCGTGAGTTTCGTAATTTAGTAAAATTAATTCTTTTTAGGTAGTTTGCTAAAATATTTAGCTTCTATTTTCTTATCATAAGCTGAAATGATAGGCTTTATTTATTGATAAGCTCACTCATCAGTCATCTTTATTTTTAGTTTCTCTCTTTGCCTAGTTATCGAAGAACAACTGAAAATTTTCAAAAACTAATTGGTCATTTCTGCAAGCATATAACTTAGATTAAAATCAAAAGTAAGCCTATTAAAAAGGTGTGAACGAATTTGGTTTAGAAGTAAAAAAAGTATGTTGATATAAAATACTTAAATATTATATATTTTCAAAATCTTTAATATTTTGTAGACTTTACTCTAAATAAGTATCCTCGCTATTCCTATTGGAAAATTTAAATCCCTTGATCCCCTATAAGTCTGCTTGCATTATATTTGAACATTTCCTAAAGTAACTGACTCATTGTTAGAGACGCTAGAAAAGTAGGTGTTGAAAATGTAAACTTTGACCTCTCCCCCATTTTTTTGCGTTTATTCCCTATTTTACTCTTTACAGGATTAATTTTCAAAAAGTGTTGAAACATGTATTCATTAACTTTCTTTTTCACGACTATGCCCTCCATAGTTTCATTCGTGTAAAATTATCTTAACTGAGAGTAAAACTACTTTAAATTAGTTATCCAAAGCAAATCGAACAAATTTAGTTTCAAATCAGTTTTTTAAAGTGCTTCGCTTCGCTCGCCAAACAGTTCAAAATTTTATAAAAGGTTAATACTCCGTGTAATGCTTCGCTCCGCTAGCCAAACGACTGGAAAGTAACACTTTCACACTTTGAGAACTTTTCATAGAATTTTATATTGATGGTTTTAGAATTAATTTAATTTTAGATCATTTTCGGGATCCGAGAAGCCTGGTGAATTTTTTAAAATTATATTCAGTTCCTCCATAATTAAACTTTACTATAATCCTTTTCTAAAGCGAAATTTTAGTAAAAAAGTTTTGAAGCTAAGATTTAAATTTAAGTTGTCGATGTTGAGATAGTGAAGCGTCTAAGGAATAAATCTATAAAGTTTCACTGAAATCTGTCCCGTGGTTTTTGTATCAGCCGTGCCCATAGAAAACCAAACTGATCACTTTATTACATAAATTCTATGTAATTTCCAAAATATCAGTTTTAGGTATAAGAATGTCTTATAGTAATAGATAGACTTTACATTTTTCTACATAATTATGATCAAAAATATAGGTGATTTTCATTTGAAAAAAAAAAAAAAAAATTTGCACAATAAGCAAAAAATATTTAAGAAAAATGCTTCACGACTGTATCAAGTCAAAAAGCTGAAATATCACTGTCACATAGAATATTTTAAACAATTTCCAGCGAATTCAAATTTGCTGTTAAAAACACTTCAAATAACAAATTTGATGTCAACTTCCGGTATACCTGGAAATGGAACCAAGTTAAAAATATTTTAATTAAAATCTTCATAATTGAAAACTTCTATAACCAAATTTTAAAAAATTTACTTTATTAAGAAGACCATAAATTTTTAATGAAGATTCTATTTGAATCATCCTGTATATAACCATTTGGGAGATCACATTAAAATGTGGCTAAGATTGATTGAGAGGTTAATATCTGTATTGCTTGTAAATTTCAACTCAATGACTTTAATAATTTTTTAGTTAAATCGATTCGTACAAACAGACAGACAGACAGACAGACATACAAAAATTGTTTTAAAGTTATATTTGGTGTATAATTATGTCGAATTTGCTTACTAGAGAGCATACTAATACTTAAAAATTCGAAAATCACAGACAGACCCTTCTGTTTTATTTATAGGTATTGATTATAAAAATACATACAGATGTCATTCGATTTATACACGTTTTGGGTTACAGGTATGTTCGCAGTTTGACTCGATTTATAGTGTACTAATAAGGTCCCTTCATATCTGCAGGTACTGAACGTCAAAGACACGTACTATACTATAATTATACGACAAATATTGCTTAATGCTTTTCTTATGAATACATTCATACGTATAGACAATCCGTGTCTGTTACGTTACGCTATATATGAATACATCCATAAGAAAAGCATTGCAATATTTGTCGTGTCTGCCAGCATAAGCGTTTGTGACGTTCAGTGCCTGATTTTTACTATAGCCAAACCGTTGATTTAATTGAGAAATTGTTCAAATAAGAGTTGCAGATATCGACCGGGGGCCACCGATTGCTATAGTGCAGGATCTTTATAGCTCTTATCAACGGTTTAGCTATAATAAAAATGGTAACTCTCAAAAAACTCACCTGTATAAATATAATAATAAGTAATTGTAATGTTGTCTTTTTCTAAAAATTCAAATATGTGACGTATTATGACGTAGATGGCGAAATGCGCAAAAAAAGCTTATTTTGGTCCTAAATGTAGAGTACCTATATAGTCTACTTTGCGATTCAACGATCCGTAGAGAATTTTCTAAGGAGAAATAAAGTAAAGGTTAATTCTAACCTTTATAGTATAATACGTGATTAAGGTTGCAAGCTGCATTATTATACACGAGCGAAGAAATTACGTAAGAGTTGCGAAGGGCGCGTGCGTAATTACGCGAGTGTGTAATATGCTTTACAACCGAGTTACGTACTATACTTTATCTGCGACTAACATGAAATTTACAATAAATAATAATATAAATCTGATACGAATACAATACATTAAAATGGAGGATTAAGAAACGAATACAACACATTAAGTAACTTGAAAGTAAAAATTTTGTATATTGTTTTAATACATACAATTTCAGTTCTTATGAAATTATTTATACTCAAAAAAATATAACTACCTATATCGAGATAACAAGTACAAGTAAACCTTCTCGAAAGTTACTATCAGTATTTTCAAGCTCTTAAAGACGCTAAATTTTAAATATATCGGTTTAAAACAAAGTGCCTTATGCCATTTTCAAACTAAACTGCACTTATAAACGTATAATTTAAGCAGCCAGTTACGGCCAAATCCCGACCTTAATAGTATTCTGTAATATAGTAATGGATGGTATCCGTAGTAGCGTTTTCAAATAATTATTGTAAAAGTATAATATTGATAATAAAATTTTTCTTTTTTGAGAAGAAACTGCAAAATCTTGAAAGAAAAAAGTGGTATTTGCTTTATTTTCAAAATACGTACGTATACAAATTATGTCCTGCAATAATTATTGTCGCATTTGCTTAAAAATTGACATTATATGATATTCCTTGAATCTCACTCAGTAGAATGGCTAGGCCGATTCTGGAGCACCGCAAAACTAAGCAACTTGAACCCCTTTGACGATGTTTGAAAGCGTGTGTCTTAGGGTTCTATTGGACCCATTTTACGGTACTACAGATTCCGAACTGATGAGTCATCAAACTGTATCGATGTGCAAACCTTAACCTTTGACCCGGCACGTACAGAGTACATGTATTTAAAATTTGTTGTTGACATTTGACCCCAGCACTCTCTCATACTGCTGGCCTTGAAATTCCTAAGAGGTGAGTCATCACCAGCAACCGAATTAATTTATGTTAACCCATTATGCGTCACCACAATTTAGTTATCACATTTTAGTTTTGTGTGAACCCATTACCCGCCATAGTTTTTGAATGCAAACCTAACGCATGCGCAGACTGAATTTAAGTACACGACGCATGCGCAGAATGAATTTTAGGTTACAATTTGATAGATGGGGTACACTATCGCGTCAAAAATGTGGGGTTACCCTAACTCGGGGGTGGTCCCAAACTTTTGACACCGTACTGTACTTAAATTTTTGGTACACTACCGTGTCAAAAGTGTGGACCCCCCTGGCCAAAAAAGGTATCCGATCACTTTTTGAAGCGTACTGTACGTGCAAACCTTGACCCCAACACGCGCTTGCCTTAATTGCGCCATCTTAAACGAACTATCACGTCAAAAAATGTGGGGAATACCCTAACCCAGGAGTGGCCCCAAACTTTTGACGCCGTACTGTACTTAAATTTTTTGTACACTGCCGTGTCAAAAGTGCGGGCCCCCCTGAGCAAAAAGGTGTCCGATCATTTGTTGAAGCGCACTGTACGTGCAAACCTTAACCCAACACGCGCTTACCTTAATTGCGTCATTTTAAACGAAAGGTACATTACCAAGTCAAAAATGTGGGGAATACCCTGACCCACGGGGTGGCCGCTAAATTTTGTGGGGGCACTGTACCAAGCGCTACCGCAAAACTAACTTCAGACTCCAGGGTCCAGATGTCTGACCGCTACTGTACTGCCGGAAATTTGGGTGTCAATTGTAACTCAGGGTTTTTTTTGTATATTTAACCTTGGAAAATTCCAGGAATTTTTATCAGTTTTAACATAAACAAACAACTAATAATTAAATGTTTGTTTTAGCTGAATTATGATCGTAAGACTCATATAAGGAGTTTTTTTGGTATAAGAAAGATGACGTCATGGAATATTAATGAGTTAAAAAATTGTTTATTAAAAAATATCACCCATTGTAGGCCTCAAGCAAGAAATTATTTTTATCAGTTTTAATACTTTAACATTTAACCTACAGTGACCAATTTTTTAGTTAACTAACAGAAGTTCTTGAAATTTTAACAAGTTACAAAAAATATTACTTCTTATGGTGCACAACATTTTTGAATTTGACTGTAGCACAAAACTGTTTCTATATCAAACGAAAATTATCTGAAATAATTCAGTATGTACATATGTATTGACTCTGTATATTAAAAATATTTTATGTATACACTCTGTATATTGAGAATAAGAAAGAAAATTTGTATATAATTTTAATTTTTATGAATACTAGTAAACGAATTGTATAGCCATTTATGAATAAGTATTAAATCTAATTATAAAATAATTTAGAAATATTGCAAAAAATTTGTTTAATCAGCAAAATCAATGTATATCATTTTAATACTGATACATATTTATGTTAGGGTATAATAGTATTGTATTTAACATTTTTAAACAGAATAAAAGTTCAATTTTTGGTTTTAAATTACTATAAGTTAAACACGTCGCTTAATATAAAAATGATAACAGCATTGAGTTTTACTAAATTTTTAAGTCTGTAAAATCAAAATTTTTTATAGACTAGAACATTTTGAATTTGCTACTCTATCATTAACATACAAATAATATCATGTATATATAACGGGTGTATATTTAGTATTTTTAATAAATATTTTAGTATACAGGGTGTATCATGAAATATGCTTTTCAATTAGAACAACAAATTTCATAAGATTTTTGTTAATACTTTTATAGGTTAACGAAAGAAACTTTTTGCTGTAAAAAAATAGGGGAATGCAGGGTAATAAGTAAATAAAACGTACATATTTTTTTTTTTAAATTTTATTTATAGAATATGTATACAAAAAATTAAATTGCTTAAATCTATATATTACTTAAAATCTATTTATTTTCCATATAAAAGTTTTTTTAAAAGAATACAATTTTCTAATGAACAAATTTTATCTGAATGAAGCATACAGCGTCTTGAATAATATTCATCTCGCAGAATGGAAATCTTCGGTACATCAAATATTTCTTCCAAATTCAAAATCCACGGCTGGTTTTCGGTACTATCAAACAAACTTGATATCCATTTCTTCTTTTCACCACCCTTGACGTATATAACATCATACTTCTTTAATATAGGTTTCAATATGGTATGAAGTTTTTTGTATCCATACGACCAAGGTATCCCATGCCAATTTCGGTAAAGCCAACTGGCTACTCGTTGATATTTCTTCGGCAACTCGTTGAAATCAAACGGTGCGTCGAATATAAGATGTAATATATCATCCGAATTTTCTGCAGCAATATCAACTTCTTTAAAATAAAATTCGTTGTTAGCTCCTTGATAGCCTTGTATGTCAAGAAACGCCATTTTTTACCGCCACCGTAGAACTGAAATTATTCACACAATCCACAACTTTATATAGAATAATTAAAAGTGGTGGGGGTAGTTAGTTAATTTGTGGAACGTATTCGAAAATGGCTATTAATAGCTATTGCTAGTTTACCATCAAATTACAAACTGTTAATAATATTTAGCACATTTGTAAGTACCAGGTTCTTTTCACTTTAAGACCTAGTGATTTAAGTAATGCTAAATTTTCAGGTGAAATGTGTTGTTGCTCAAAAGTTTTACGTTTAATGATCTTAGGTTTCGAAAGTCCTTTGCTAGGTTCTCTAGCGGTGGACTGCGCTGAATTGTAAATTAACATGGTTCCAAAATGTAATTGTTTTACCACGAAAGTATAATTTTCAACGAAAGAGATGTTATCTCTTTGATAACCACCGGTAAATAGATAATATTTTATGTAAGTTCAACTATTTTATACCCTTCAACCATGATAAGGTGTATAAGCTTGAGTATAACTCAGCAAATTATATAGCGGTGGTGACGTAACACACAAATGCGGTGGTTGTGTTGCGGTTGTGGCGGTGGCGGTGTTTGTGTGGCGGTTGTGTGGTGGTGGCGGTGGTGTTTGTGTGGCGGTGGCGGCGGTGGTGGTGGTGGTGGTGGAGTATATAAGTAATCGCTAACACAATTCTGAATTAATCTTGTAAGACTAGTTGAGCTTTACACATCTATTATAATGTTCGAGTGTACGCGGTGCTATAAAAGCCCTACAATGGGTGATATTTTTTACTAAACAATTTTTTAACTCATTAATATTCCATGACGTCATCTTTCTTATACCAAAAAAACTCCTTATATGAGTCTTACGATCATAATTCAGCTAAAACAAACATTTAATTATTAGTTGTTTGTTTATGTTAAAACTGATAAAAATTCCTGGAATTTTCCAAGGTTAAATATACAAAAAAAACCCTGAGTTACAGTTGACACCCAAATTTCCGGCAGTACAGTAGCGGTCAGACATCTGGACCCTGGAGTCTGAAGTTAGTTTTGCGGTAGCGCTTGGTACAGTGCCCCCACAAAATTTAGCGGCCACCCCTTGGGTTAGGGTATTCCCCACATTTTTGACTTGGTAGTTCGTTTAAAATGATGCAATTAAGGTAAGCGCGTGTTGGGGTTAAGGTTTGCACGTACAGTACGCTTCAAAAAGTGATCGGATACCTTTTTACTCAGGGGGGCCCGCACTTTTGACACGGTAGTGTACCAAAAATTTAAGTACAGTACGGCGTCAAAAGTTTGGGGCCACTCCTGGGTTAGGGTATTCCCCACATTTTTTGACGTGATAGTTCGTTTAAGATGGCGCAATTAAGGCAAGCGCGTGTTGGGGTCAAGGTTTGCACGTACAGCACGCTTCAAAAAGTGATAGGGTACCTTTTTGGCCAGGGGGGTCCACACTTTTGACACGGCAGTGTACCAAAAATTTAAGTATAGTACGGTATCAAAAGTTTGGGGCCACCCCCGAGTTATGGTATTCCCCATACTTTTTTGATGCGGTAGTGTACCCCATCTATCAAATTGTAACCTAAAATTCAGTCTGCGCATGCGTCATGTACTTAAATTCAGTCTGCGCATGCGTTAGGTTTGCATTCAAAAACTATGGCGGGTAATGGGTTAACACAAAACTAAATTGTGACGAAAATAGTGATGATGCATAATGGGTTAAGATAAATTAATTTGGTTGCTGGTGATGACTCATGTGTTTGGAATTTCAAGGCCAACAGTATGAGCGAGTGTTGGGGTCAAATGTCAACAACAAATTTTAAATACATGTAATCTGTACGTGCCGGGTCAAAGGTCAAGGTTTGCACATCGATACAGTTTGATGACTCATCAGTTCGGAATCTGTAGTACCGTAAAATGGGTCCAATAGAACCCTAAGACACACGCTTTCAAACATCGTCAAAGGGGTTCAAGTTGCTTAGTTTTGCGGTGCTCCAGAATCGGCCTAGCCATTCTACTTCACTCGTTTCACCCTGTTACCTGTATCAGGAAAAATGGCTACAAGCTGGCTTTACGCTTTGTCTAGTAGTATAATATAATAGTGTTCATTGGTCTACATTAAAATCAAAATATTTACATACATATATTATGTAGGTACGCAGGTATGTAGGAGTGTAGGTAAACAAGAAATTTTTATTATTATGGATGAATTTTAAAAATAATATCATAATATAGGTAAGTACCGAGCACGAAGCTATGAAAACGTGCTACGAATGACGTAAATGGGGGATATCGTCAACACTTACATAATGCATATGAACGTGTAAATCAATCTATTTATAGATATCAATATGATAGATATCAGTATTCTATTTACGTGTTCATTATTTATTCTAAAGTTTTTCTCAGAAATGTACTTGTAGCTTTTACGTTTAATTCACAAAAATTTTTACAGTTTTAATACAGGTATAAGTTTAAGGTGATTTATACAGCTATAACTAATTCTGATCTTTTTACAATTTTAAGTATATAGATCAATTTTTCAATATTTTTTATAGCTCTTGCCTATAGTAGCAGGGTACTGAAATACTGACTTGTACATTCTAAATCAGGGCTTTGCAGCCTATGACCTTGTTTCAATTTTATGTCCTTTGGATTTCTTTTTTCCTTAAAAAGGGCGTCTGCTGCCTGTTTAAAAATTCTGATAGGAAATCTTAGTATTCGTGAAAATGGAAATATCACTAACTCGAAACATCCTGTTATTCGTCACATTTTGGTTGATTTCAACTTGCAAATGAAAAGCTAAACCTATTCTAAAAGACCGTATTTTTTAATTTTTTGTCTTAAACTTATTGTTACGTCATTAAATTATAGAAAGTAAAATAATATCATCATCTGATTCATCATTTTGGAATCTTAGCAATCATCGTTTGCTAAAAGATATTAACGATATCTTTAAGGATTTTGACTTTGAATTCGTAATCTATACAACCGGAACAGAGAATCTATGGGAAAGTAATACGTTAAATAATGATAGATATATTTATTGCGTGGGTATTAAAGCAGGTGTAAAATTAATATTTATTGCATAGCTACTATACGTACTATGTAATAATATTGCAATTACATTTATCATAATTTATAAGCTGGGTCCGAAATGGTGTTAATTTTTGTAGTACCTACATTTTTGGCCATTTTTAGTGATTCTAAATTGGTTAGAAAATTGACTAGAATTCAAAAAATTGTTTTATTTATTTTTTCCCTATCGGAAAAAAAGTAAAAGCTTACACAAGATAAGCTTTTCATACATGACACCTACGTTTATTGTTTCAGCGCTGTAACTTTTGATAATGTAGAAGTTGACAATAATCTAATAAGTCTCTTTTTTGGTAAAAATTTGAATACCATCTAGACAGATAGACGTTGACGCTGACATCAATTAAATATCGATTTGACACACTAGAACCGGTGTATTATAGGTGTCATTTATGATATTCACTTGCTAAATTTGTCCCATAACAGAGCCTTGTCGTTCAAGGGTTAAAATAAATGCTTCATCGTTTTTCTCATTACAATAATAATATTTATACTTGTTCTATTTTTCAAAATAAAAATTAACCAACTTTCCAAGTACGCGTAATCACCGATTTTGAAAATTTATTCACTGTCAGAGAGCTAAACTATTTTATATGGATATAAGTTATGTTATGTGAAGTCCACCAGGGTCTGGGATCCCAAGAGCGCTAAAAATTAGCTCCCCAACCGATTTTGAGAAATTTTTCACCTTCAAGAAGTTAAACACTTCAAATGCATACATAACTTTCATTACGCAATCCACTGCGACCAAATTGCTAAATGAGAAAGTCAAAGATCACGGGCGTCAATGTTTTTGATTTATATATTTGTATGATTTACTGTTACAAACTATTACTTAGACATTCAAACATATTTTCTTTGAAACACGGAGGGGTGTCATTATACACATCTTGTGTGCGGCGAAATTGTTAAATGGGGGTGTGGAAGCGTGCTATGTATATGCTGTACTATATGAGATCCGCCAGGGGATCCAAAAGCGTCAAAAATTAATTATTCAATCGTTTTTGAAAAGTTTTTCACTGTTGGAGAGCTAAACTATTTGAGATAGATAGGGGTTGCTATATGACATCCGCCAGTATCCAATCTTTGGAAATTCGCTATGTTATACAGATGCTGCGACAGAGTTATTTAGTAAATAGTACCTACATGGGTACGTATATTTTACTAATAAAATGTAAGTTACAAATGAATTTTAAGAATACTTGTGAATTCTTTCTTAATTAGCTTACTATCATTTTTCTACAATTTTCTGAAATTTTAAAAAACCCAGGCTTTAGTCGGGCATTTTTAATATTTCAATATTAGCTAGATTTTTATTTAATACTCAAAGATTTAAACAAAAGAAAGAATATTAATGAATGATTCTTTTTTGTTTTATTTAATTCACATTAGAATAAATGGATGGCAGTGGTACCAACGTGAGATGTACTTACCACGAGATAAATAAAGAATTCTTCTTGCTAAGTATTTCTTTGTTTCCTATATTCAAGAATGTCGCTCGCTTCGTATCCTCATACTCATACAATATCGTCGTTTTCTATATAATATTTGTTCCGTTTCTTTTCTTCATTTTATCTTTCTTTCTTAATGTAAATTATCCGCATTGTCCATGGAAACTTTACTAGTAAATATTTTTGCGTTCTACTAATTATTTTTTATAATCTTTTTGTTAAAGATAATTTTTTAAATATGCTGAAAATTGTATTTAATTTTATTTAATAGCGTTTTAAATATGTTTGCGTGGGTATAAAATGCCATTAATGTTATTTGTAAAAAATATGGTGGGTATTTTTTTTTTTGTTTCGTCCGTTGAACTAGCAGTCATATTAAAATTAAAGTAAAAAATGTTTTAAATTAAAATTATCTTTAACAAACACAAAAAGATTTTCTATTTTTTTCTCACATTTTGAACAGTATGTTTGATGTTTGATGTAAGATGGGTCCGTATTGTCAATCTAAATAGAGTGTATCCGGTATAAGTAGGTACTTAAAAAAAGGTTTGATAATTAATGAGTTGTAGCACTGAATCGTGGAGGCAATTTGTTATCATCTAGCTGTTTTGTACACCACAGTAAAATAAGTCGTGCAAACGCTGCAAAATATATCTTGGGTGGAATTAAAAAACTTTGAGGGTAGTATTAATCTGATCTAAAAAGTGTGTTTGATTAGATTAAGGGATCGTTCATAATCATAGAATTATATCAGTTTATCACCAACCACAAAAAAAATATATTTAGTTCTGTCCATTCTTAATTTAAAATATGTCTATATGTTGGGCGGGTGATTTCAGATACATTATTCTTAGACAAAATGTAAGAGTAAATTAACCATAAAAATCTATTAGACTGTTGGACGGTAATATGAAAGTGTTTACTCATCGCATCGGTTTGAAAAAAAAAAGTCAGGGCCGACCTAGAAAAGTGGTCAATTTTTCGAGACCCAATTAGCTATTGAAACCCATTAGTTGGAATAATATATGGTCGTGTAATATAAAAAATCGTTTTTCGTCTATCATGGAGCTCAGATACATATCGACACCTTCTTAAGCACTAGAGAAATATTTAAAAGCTGCTCTTTTTTTGCGAATTTCCATTCTGTAAATTCAGCTATTACAGCAGCTCTTATGGTAAGACCTAAGTCCGGGATTATGGTAGAAATTTGTTTTGGAGCCTCTAGAACCCGAAAATCTACTTCACTAATATATATATATATATATATATATATATATATATATATATATATATATATATATATATATTTATGTGTGTACACGATAACCCTCCAACGAAACGCTTAATGCTTATGAAATTTGGTATGCTATGCGTGCTGGAATCAGGGCAGGCTCGGCTAAGTTCGCTAGCCAGGCACGTTGGATGCCCAGAAGTAGGTTTTTTGGCCATTTTCGCCATTTTTCGCCATTTTTAGTGTTTTTTTTGCAAAATTTAGCTAGAATTCAAAATTATTTTTAATTTTTTTTGACACCATCAAAAAGGGCGTAAAAAGTTCCATAAGATAAGCTTTTAAAACATTGTACTAAGTGAACTAGCTTTCAAGAAAAATTAAAAAATTTACTGAATTTTTTTACAATAAATGTTTCATCGTTTTGGCAATTCTTTTCTAGATAAAACAAGTGCTGGTTACTTATTCAATATGTATGTATGTGTTATAATAACAATAGCTCTGTCTCATCTTTTTAGCGAATTTCCAAAACTGGAAATTCAGCTTTTACGCCAGGTGTCATGTGCGACCTAAGCCCGGGACCATATCAGAAATATGTTTTGAGGTCCCTAGAATACGAAAATGATATTCACTAAAATTATATATATATATATATAGATATATATATATATATATATATATATATATATATATATATATATATATATATATATATATATATATATATATATATATATCCGCGCGATAACTCTCGAACGAAACGTTTAATGCTTATGAAATTTTGTGTGCGAATTCGATTTTCCAAATCGCTGGATGAGTTCGTTAGCCAGACACGTCGGATGCCCAGAAGTAGGTTTTCCGGGCGTTTTTTGTCAACAAAATGAGTTTTTTGCCAGAATTAAGCAATTTTTCAAATTTATTTTTACACCAAGCCCTAGTAAAAGGTAAAATGCATAAAAAATGTTTTTATACCATTGCTCTAAATTACTTACTTTTCGAGAAAAACTAGGAAATATGTCGTTCTCCATTTCACTCGCACTCGCATTCTTTTTTTTTCTGTCTCATTTTTTACGAGCTAAATTCGAAAAAAACCGCTTTTTAAGTAGCGTGTCATGATTTTTTTAATCCAATTTAACGATTCGGCTATATTCTTTTTCTTTGTCAGTTAAATGTTTTTATAATGTATCTCTATTCCATTTTTTTTTAGATAAAAAATCACGGCGCAGTTTTTTATGTGATATGATCAGAATTTAGATGATGTTTACACCTTCCTAAAATTAATAAGAGCTTGCTACAATCGCATAAAAATTACGTTAAATCATATTCAAACAATAATATTTTTACGTAATTTTCTATCCAAATGACAATACTACGTTATAATTATATGTATAAACCCATCATTTTAGTGGTAAATAAATTTGCACATTCAGTTTTTTTTTTCTTTTGACAACAAAACAAATAATTTTAAATTTTGACAAGTTGTATCATACATTTTTGAAAATATTAAATATTTATTTTTTTAAGGCAAAAATGTATTAAAGATCTGAAATTTGTTTAACAAAAACCATACATCTGCTCGTTTTACCTTAAAAATCTCGGAAAATAGAATATTTTTCAATAATTAACTCAGAAAAAGCATATATGAGGTAATTTTCATGATATTTTTTTGAAAATTTCAAAATAGTAGGGTTACAATGTTTTTTTTTTAAATTATTTTGTAGAATTTGGTAAACACACATCGTAAAAAGTACTCGCCTTGAAAAAATCAAACAAGTATTTAAAAAAAAAAATACTATTTCTTAAAGAAAATATTAAAATTATGTACAAATGCCGTCCTGACCAACTGATATATTGGAACCGATTTTGAGCAGCTGGATTTACTACAGGCAAAAGCTCATAGTGAATACACACATTTTTTAACATCCTTTTGAATTTTGTAATTCAATCATTACAAATAAAATCTAAATAAAAAAAAATCTATATGACCTGTTTTTTCTCAATTTTCTAGCATCAAATCTAGCGATAATTAACTAGCGGGTGATTGTTTGAAATTATCTATCCATTTGAAAATTGGGATCCAGTGATGTTGTACATTGGCACTACAAAAGTGTGGGTGAAAAATTTCATTTTCACTTTTACTGAAATTATGTCATAAATTCATATTTTCAGAATTTATTCATTTGACAGAAAAATTCTAAATTATTAAAAAAGCCAAATAATTAATAACAATTAAAATATAAAAAAAAAAAGAAAACATTTATTTATATTTGCATTTTTATAAAAACATGTAGGTATTATATTTTATATGCACTTTAACTAAAATGTCAAATTTCACACATTGTTAATTTTCAATTTCACTCATAATATGCTTAAAAATCAAAACTTAAAGTTTATAACATTCACAATCCGTGTAGTGTCCATACGTCTTGGTTTTCCCGGATTTGTCACGGTTCTAGCTCCGGTGTCCCGACAGACTTTTGACTTCGATTTGTTCCGGTTTTTCAAACTACTAATTTTTTCTTTTTCATCATCTAATAAGTACACAATTTTTCATTTTAAATAATGAATAGTTCAGTATCATATTAAAAGATCAACAGTAGATTCATTTACAACCAAACCTAAAAATATTTTTAAAAAATTAATTACTAATTAAATTTTCCAAGTTTTTTCGATTTTACATTAAACACGAACTTCCAAAAAAACATTTTCTTTTCTTAACTTTCCATCATATATGTATCTACATAAATAAATTGTAATATTATTTTGCTTGCTTCTATGATACTGAAGTTCCTGAACAATTAAAAATTAAAATGACTGGAATTTTATTCGAACTGTTAAATAAACTAGTTAACCAACGCGGACAACTGATAGCGCCACAATACAGAAATTGCCAACATTTAAATGTTCATGTTTTAATATATTTTCTTGAAAATAAAATTGTCTAAGAAGCTCACTTTCATAAGAAATTTTATAAAATTTAAAAAATATATATTTACTAGAACAGAGGGCAATTTATTTTAAAAAAAAATTAATATTTTATATAAAGGGCCATTAATAGGTAATCTATAGATATAATACAAATGTAACGAGACCGTTTCTGTATAGGGAATATTTTTTAAAAATTGTGTAGATACTGTAAATAGTTATCGATGTAGATATCAAAACAGCGATTTTTAAAATTTTTGTCTGTCTGTCTGTTCGTCTGTTCACGCATCAAACAAAAACTACTGGATGGATTTTAATGAAATTTGGTGTGCTGACAACTTATTACCCGGATCAACATCTAAGATACTTTCTACTTTCTACTTCGAGAAAAGGTCTCATTCCCACGGGAAAATGGAAAAACCATGTTGAGCATGTGCATACAGTACGCAAAAACTATTGAACGGATTTTGATGCAATTTGGTGTGATGATAACTTATTACCTGAGTCAGCATCTCAGATACTTTTTATTTCGGGAAAGTGGCTCATTCCCACAGGAAAATAAAAAAAAACTTTTTGAGCATGTGCACATATTACGCGAAAACTATTGAACGGATTTTTATGAAATCTGGTGTAGTGATAACTTATTACCTGCGTCAACATTTAGGATACTTTTTATTACGGGAAAATATTTCCTTCCTTCAGGAAAATTCAAAAATTATTTTGCTTATGTGCATGTATACTTAAAACTATTGTTCTATGCGAATGCTTTATAATTACTATACTTATATACTTGTCATTTATTAAATTAAATTTACCATAATACAAAATTTCTGGAGACTAACTCTATTTTAAATTAATTTAGAAATTTCGAAAATTTAAGTGCCTATATTTCCGAGAAATTCATTTTGGATGAAACTTGTTATATTTATAGGATAGATACTAGTTTGGGATGCAAATATAATAAAACAATAAAACGTTGGAAGTCCAAAAATTTTGTATGATTTCTCCAGTCAGACACGTCCAATTCCAAAAACCTCAAAAAAATGAGTTTTTTGCAAACAATTTGCCAAAATTTAAAAGTTTTTCCAATTTTTTACATTGTGGTAAAGAACCAAGAAAATCACAGAAAATACATTTTGAACCATTATTCTAGGTAAGCGGGTTTTCGAAAAAAAGTAACTTTTATGATTGGAAATTCGCTATGTTATGCAGATACTGCGACAGGGGTATTTAAATTAAAAGTAGTCAGATTTTTTAAGAGTACGTTTTGGAAAGGAAATTTTTGTATGATATCCTCCTTTAAAGAGAAAACATAATTTATATATATATATATTTGCATACCTAGAAAAAAAATCGAAAACTATAGTTGTGTAATGTAATATGTTGTTAAATGGATATATGCTACACTATATGAGATTCGTTAGGGTCTTGAGGACCCAAAAGCGCCAAAAATTAACTACTGAACTGATTTTGAAAGTTGTTTCACTGTTAGAAAGCTAAACTATTTTAAATGAATACAGATCGTAGATGAGACCCGCCAGTTCCCAATATTTGGAAATTCGCTATGTTATGCAGATGCTGCGACAGGGGTATTTGAATTATATTATTGTATTCTGGAATCATTTTCGCCATTAATTAGAATAACATTTAATCGTGTAATATGAAATGTCGTTTTCAGATCACTTCGTCTACCATGTAATTCAGATAAATATCGATACTTTCTTAAGGGTTAGCCAATTGTTTAAAAGGAATTATTTAATTTGAGACCGAATTTTTGTAGCCCGAAATATTTTGCGCCATTAGTTAATATAACATTAGGCTATGTTATTAGGAAGCGAATTATTTTAGATGGATGATATAGATTATTTTACATGAGGTCCGCCAGGGTTCTGGAGTCACAAAAGCGCCAAAAAACTGGACAACCGATTTTTAAATTTTTTTTACTGTTAGATAGGTAAACTATTTTAGATGGATACTGGTTTTGTTATAAGAGATCCGCTAGTGTCCAATCTTTGGAAATTCGTTATGTTATACAGATGGTGCGACAGGAGTTAGTCCGACTTTTTAGTTTAATTCAAAAGATATTCGAACATATTAAACTAAGATGCCCATATGTTTAAAAATAGCTATGGAATAACAATTTTCCGCTAAGAAAACCAAATAATGTTCTTCAATTTATCAACATTGTGACATCATTTGAACAACAAATGAACATCACGTACAAATTTTATAAATAACACACACACACACACTTTTAGTCTGCTCTTTCCTGTCCCGAGATGAAATTATACTTTGAATTAAGTTTTTTTTTTTTGAACAGTTTTCTGAGAAGGGTGTTTTTGATGTTATTCTCAAGCTGATTAATGTATTATCTCTACATAGATAGAGTTTTGATGGCGTAGAAACGTGTGAAATTTCCAATAAGAGAAAAATTTGAAAAGCTTACGTAAATAAAAAGTTTCTCTTTGTTAATAAAATATCATTTCTAAAATTCTATGTCAGTAGTCTTAAGTTTTTTTTTTTCTTTTTTTTTGAACTTCAATATTTTCGTATACGTCTTGTGTAAAGAAACTTAAATATAACATCTCTGGGATTTCAAATAATGATACTGAATATTAAATATTGAAATAACAATTAAATCATAATTACATTGTGTAATTTCACTATAAAAATAATTTTAATTTTTTAATATTAAATTATTTTAACAATGAAATTTCACAAAATATATCTTTCAACAGTCAATTATTCTGAATATTATTTAAGATTATTGTTTTTGCTCCATATATTTTAATCATAAAACCCTTTTTTTTTTATTAAAAGTATAAAAAGTTTTAATAATTGCAGCTTTTTGTCTGCGAAGAAAGCTTAGACTGAATTTATTATAATTTATCTTTCAATTATTTTTCTTTTTTTTTGCTACTAGGTACATAACTAAATTTCGATTGTAACGACTATGCAGGAATGGGCTGGTGAATTTAGTCAGTATATGTCAAAGTCGTCATGCGCAGATGTGTAAGTTCATAAGCAAATATTATATAGGATTTTTTCAAAATTTACATGATTGCATACTTTGACACATTCATCTTTTTAGCCATCGCATCGGTTCATTTTTTATAAGCGAAATGCTTCCTAACTCACCATTTTTATATGCGCAAACAAATATGGACATGTGTACATACAAGCTTGAACGATTAAGGTTGGTTTTCAAATACATATTTTTGTGCGTTTGGTGTGCAGGTATTGTACCTATTAATTAAACTTTTGTTAAAACTGTATAACTTAAACCTTAAATAATAGTATATTATTCAATGATAGCTATTACTCATGAAGATGAAAGTGCGACACGAGCTAAGTTTACGAGACGACGTCGTAATTAATCTGGGTGAATTATAGCCATTATACGCGAGTAGAATACTATACTTTTTCTACGAATTTTTCCCATTTTGATTAAAATAAAATTGAATATAAACTTGAAATTAAAAGGATATGTTTTTTAATCTGTCTCTAATTTCATCAAATTCCTCCACATCTTTGAATAATACCTAACTTTTTCAACATTTAACGAATATATAATGAGTATGTTCTTCAACAGGAGTAGAAAAATTATTTTTGCTAATATTTCCATGGTGATTAAAAGCTAAATTACCATTAAATTTACCACAAAAATTTGGTTTGTTATTTCCATATAGTTTAATTTGTTGTAATGAAATGCTAAAAAAAAAACTTCGAAATGAACCACAAGACTTGCTCAAATTTTTATGAAACTAATAATATATTTTTCTATAACACCAAGACTATAGATAAGATATTATACCCAACTAATAATTACGGTACACTACGAAGAGCTATGACTGTTGTGCTACGTATGATTATGTTTGCTGTACTAGTATTGTCTTCAAGAAAATAATAAAATTAATATAATATTAATAGATTTGACCGTTACTTTATGCTATTCCATATTTGTAAATAATAAACAAATACTTTACTTTGCAAAATACCACTTTTATTTTTGAAACTGTGGTAATATTGTTTGGAACTGTGAGTTCATTTTCAGACAGAATATTTTGCAAAGTAAAGTATTTGTTTATTATTTACAAAATTAATATAGATATTTTAAAGGTGTCTCTGTCCTATCACTCTTTTCCTCTTACGTATTTTATAAACAACTCCTTTCGGGAAATGTCTTAAGAAATGAACAAAAAATTTTTTTGAGGTATATTAAGGGGAGAAATACCATTAGGCAGGCGAAATAAAGGCAAATTCGGGAATTTTTCAGCAAGAAAAAATATTTATATATATATATATATATATATATATATATATATATATATATATATATATATATATATATATATATTTGAGGTTTGGCATTTTATTTACTATGACCTTAAAGTCTTACGGCATATTTTTTTAATAGGTATATTGTACATAAAAATGGCGACTACAGCAGTCTTTTATTTGAGCGTATCACTCCACATAAGTTCCCAAATGGCGAATACTCTAGCAACCATAATTATTATCTGAAAAATTTAAAAATTTCTTTCAATGTTGTTAACATGATACATATATAGAAATTCTGTAAACCACAAAATTTCAAAAAGTAAAAGTTTTCTTTAAAAAAAAAATCTAAAATTTAGGGATTTAAAAATGACAAATTCTATTACATATTCATGACAAATTCTATTACTGAGCTCGTTTTATGTTTAAAGACCAAAACATGTGAACGACTTAGGTAGAATATCCCTCTGAAAATTTGGGGGTATACTCTTGGGAGATTTTACTAACATTGGATGAAAAAAAAATATTTCAATTATTTTTTTTATTCAAAAAATACTTTTCCCCTTAATTGAGATCTTCTTTAGTATGTAAATGCGAAAATTCATGGCCACAAATTGAAAGAGGTAAGCATCATGAGGTGATGACAAACAGAAAGACGGATGGACATGACGAAGTTTTACAGAAATCCAAGATATTTTCTTCGAACTTAAAAAAAATATTCCATTATTTATGTATTTTTTAATTTTGCGATCCGAGATCATTAGACAAAAATTGTCTCATGCCCCACAAAAAAGTGAAATTTAACAATGATTTAAAAGACAAAGTTAAGAAGTTGTATTTTATTTTGTTTTGCAAACACTTACGCCGCCACACACGCACTTACACACACACGTCTGTCGTAGTATACAGAAATTAATTAATATAATTAATTAGTTTATGCAAAACAATTTTGTTAAGAATAATCGATTTTTAACTATACAACATAAAAACGGACGACATTGTTTAGGATGTTCCGTTAAAATTAAATTAACGTTAGTGCAAATAGGAATAATAATTAACTCTTATAAAATGGTTTGTAAATATTTTCACGAAAAACACTAATTTCGCAAAACAACGAAATATACGAAAAATTTAGAAATAATGTCTAAATTTAAAAAAAAATGTAACATTGAAATATAAATAGAAACTGAATGCCTATTTTAAGAATTGTCATTCGATTTGTTGTTAAAATATTTATCTAATTGAAAAAATGTCTATACAAAACATATTGGTACTGGAGGGGGGCGTTCACGAAAAATATTTCCAGACTTTTGAGGGCTTACAACTTTTTTGGAATAAAAAATTTTTATGAAAACATTTTGTTTCATGAAAATGTCGCATTTAGACACATAGTAAGAAATTAACTGAACAAAAGTTGTAAGAATTGAATGTTTTAAAGCAGTTACTTCCCACCTTAAGATGGAAGTTATGCTACATCCGAAATGTGAGATATAGTTGTGGGTTTGGTTGGTTATATAATTAGTCTCATTGGAATATTTTGCAATTTTTTATTTCTGCATGATAAACCATGAACCTAAGGAAAATTTCTTTACAATGTTTTTACAGAAAGAAAAGACTGACTAATTTTAGTGAGATAGTGTCAATCGTCAATACTGTTCACAGTTCAATGTCCAAATCTTCTATATATCTTATAAAGCTTCATACCCTGATTGATTTATCAATTCCGAACCAAAATCATTTATGCTTGAAATTTGAAATTTGGAAAGCAGTTTGCTTGTAATGTAAAACACCCAGTAAGAAAGGGTTTTTAAAATTCTTATTTAAACTCTTTATTACATTACAGTACAAACACCTTCCAATTATTAAAAAACAACCTTAAAGGGGTGAAATGAGGTATGAACGTTAATTTGTACCGGGAGTCCTGTTAGTTTTAAAGTAAAAATAAAGAAAAACTACTTATTTCTTGTAACGAGAAAAAAAGTTTTGTGCCTTGCAGTGCAAATAATTAAGTGTACCTTGAATTTTTTTTCTTTTTGTCTGGCCTTCCATCTGCTTTTGTAGGCCTGCTGAATATCACATGTAAATTTTGTAATTCAAAACGATACCAACAAAAAAAAAAAAACTATAAGTCCCACTGGATTAAAATTTGATGCATATTCTCTTTACTATAGTGTTTCCTGTAAGACTATCTAGAATCAGCTCATCAGACCTCATATTTTTTTAGCGTTATTTTGAATAACAAAATAAGAAAAGTTACTCTATTTTTTGACCTTTCAGACGTTCTAAAAAATCGAATTTTTGTTATAAAGGCTGATTCTAGATAGTCTTACAAAAAACACCATAATAAAGAGAATGCACCAAATTTTCGTCCAATTGGACCTATAGAATTTTTTGAATCATTGGCACCCTTTTTTGGGGCCTGTGACCTTTTCACAGGATTACAAGACCAGATGGCTGATCAAAAATAAAAGAAAAAATATTCAGAATGCACTTAATTAATGTACTTTAATGTACAAATTTTTTCAAAAAAAATTCAAAAATTGCTTTTTTTTATAGCACATCACTTGTAAAAGAACCCTTAAATTACCGGATTATATAAATAAAAGAAAAATTAATTTTTTCGAAAAGAATTCAAATCGCTCTCGCGTTACTATACAAGTACGTTCTTTAACGGAAATTTCCTATGATAATAAACTGGCAACAAACTTTGCTCTTAACTGTTACATAATATATAATTTATAGGTACCCATTTCGATTGTTCATAAGCACATCATAGGGGGGTGGGTGGACTGCATACTGCGATCATAAATCGAACAATATACTTAAAAATTGGTAGCACGTAACTCAATATTTTATATTAAGTAATAAATGTAACAAATTTCTCAGACGAACATAATATATGTAACTTATATATACATGTGCATATGAACATGTGTACACCAATGTAGGATTGTAGTTATACGTATGTATGTAGGTACTACTATATAAGTGATAAAAAATTTTATTGACTTTGAATATTACGTTATCAGATATAGGTATTTGTACAATATTAATAATGTAATATTGATATAATAAAATGTATAAAATAAAAAAATATGGAATTTAGTTTTACTAAACGGCCTAATACCTTACTATAGGCATTCGTTTATTAAATAAATTGTAAAGTTCACTTATTAATTTTTAGGAGTTGTTCCACCGTGGTTTTGTTTGAACTATTTTTTATATGGTTTTCAATTATTGTGTATTCTTCTTTATTAAGTTTATTGATAATTAGATTCTTTATTTTGTCTAAGTTATTTTTGGTTTTATTGTATTTATAGTAGTAATTTTTAATGTACATATTGTGAATTGTGTTTTGGAATTGTTTAATTTTATCAGAGAAATCCTTTATGTTTATAATTTCTTGAAAGTTTTTAATGTTTATTTTATGTGGATACGTTTCAAATTTTTTCAGTTGATTGTAATACTTAGCTTTATTGAGGTATTTTTCAGTGGTGATTTGTAAATTTTTCATTTTATTTATTAGTTTCTTTGTGTGTTGACCATATTTCATTTTGATGCGTTTTACCTCCATTATTATTTGTAGTTTATACTTTCTAGTGTTTGTTTGGTGGATTTTTGTGTAAAGTTCACTTATTAATTTTTAGAAGTTGTTCCACCGTAACCACGGTGGAACAACTCCTAAAAATTAATAAGTGAACTTTACACAAAAATCCACCAAACAAACACTAGAAAGTACAAACTTAAATAAATTGTATTTAATTTCATATTATGAAGAATATAGAAATGGAGGTTAATAAATGTTTTTAAAAGTTTAAAGAATTACTATGTTAATTAATTAATTTCTAGTTTATATTTGAGCAAACGAAATGCACATTTCTTCGCAGGCCTTTAAAGAAACCACAGGTGGGACGTCTAACATGTAAGCTTCGGATTGCACACAGATCACGGCAAGACTCCAGAGCAAAATAATTTTAGCGGCATTGGAAACGGCAAAAATAAACTTCAATCAGTAAAAATTCTCATTTAAATCCAACAAAACTTTTTTTTTTAAAATTCTTTTATCTCCTTTCTTTCGTGTATTGAGAAATCGGCTGCAGACATACACCTTTCAGATCCTAGCCCCCAACCTCACTTTCCTTGTGCTCCACCGACATATATAATGTGTAATGAATATATAAAGTATATAAATAATGATGTGAGTAGCGTCTGTTATAGATGGAAAATCTGAAAAACGGATATTAAACCACATTATTTATTATTATTTATTATTGGGAAATCATAAAAGTTTACTTCTTTTCGATAGGTAGATCTTTATGATTTCGATAGGTAGATCTTCCTTACAAATCTTTTATTGCTAAAATATCTTTAGCCAAACACCTATTTGATAATTTCAAGTGATCCACTTGAATGAAATCTACAAATGAATGTCCATACAAAACCCTTATTATGTACGCTTCCATTCAATAATTATGCCATGTGTATAATGGCACCCCTCCGTGTTTCAAAGCGAATACGTTTCAATGTGTTAGTGTGTTGTTTACGTGTTAGCTCTTGTGCGTCTTTTATATTTTTTTACCTACTGTTATCTTGTGTTAAGAAATCAAACAATGATAAAAATTTATGTATTGAAGTTTTGTCATCTAAGTAATACTTTGTAACAGTAAATCATGCAAATCTATAAATCGGAAACATTGACGCCCATGACCTTTGACTTTGTCATTTAACAATTTCTCCTCCAACGGCCAACAGTGGATTGCGTAACGAGGGTTTTGTATGTATTCAGGAATAACTATCAGAGCTAATTTAAGAAGTAGCTATTTTGATTTGAGTATTAATAGTAGGATCATCTGGTATCTAATTTCAGAAATGTGCCGAGTCCTATTTATTGCTTCATTATAAACCCAAAAAAAAATTTTTTTCTTAAAAATACCTTGCATCTTGAGAATTATAACCATAAAAACATTTGGATTTAAAATTAGCCGCGAAAACGTTATCAAATTTTTACCAGCTGTCAAATGAAATGAATGACGTCATTGTACTTGAACGAAGCAAAAGCTAGAAATTATGTATCCTGAACGTTATTGATTTTTTGAAAATATGAGTAAAATACTCCATTACTAGTGCTGCTTGGTGTAGTTTTTGCATTTTTTCACATTTCTGGATTTTATAGTACAAAAATTCGGGTTTGTAACAAAAAAAACTTGCTATCATCATAGTGTTAATTCGTGAAAAATTAGTGCTAGATGCTTTAACAAATTATTATTTCATAGTGAGAAAATATTTATTCCATCAAAAAGGGTTCTATAAAACAGGCTCAAAGTCAAAAAATGAATAGCTTGGTCGAAAAAAGTAACGATATTCTAACTGACTGATTGATTCATTTTCTGAAATTATGGTAAAACTAGACGTATAAATCTTGGATGACAGTTTATTTTTATGACACAGAAACACACTAAGATAGAATATATTGAAAATCTATCCCTAATAGGCTCGAAAGCATCTCTAAACGATAGCTTTTAACAAATGTCAATAAAATGAGTTTAAACTTTTATGGTGATTGTTATTATTGTAACTATAGTAACCATACTTTCATCATAAAAATGTATTACATTTCACGATTTTTTACATACAGATTTTAAACTTCCATTTTAAAAGTGAACAGTATAAAATTTTTCGTTATCTGATTTTTATCTTTATTTATGCTTCAAATTCTACACTTCTGTCGAATTTCATCAACCTAAGATTATTAGAAGTGCTTTATATTTTTGATGATAAGTGAAAAAGGTAATCTGTCACTCAGTGACAAAATTATTGTTTTTTGAGGTATTCTAGCTTGAAAAGAATAAAGTAATTAACGTTTGTAAATTGAAGATTTGTTTGAGCTTCGGAATAAATCGATTTGGCGCCAATAAACTCAAAAAATCATTTTATTTAAAAGCAATATTTTATACAATGAATATGTGTCAACATATATTGCTTGAGTTTAATGACGTCACACGCCGTCTACTTCGTGATTGGCGTTTGCGACTAGGTAAAAAATAGGTTAAAAAAAACAACACCACACAAACAAAGTCACAAAATTTACTTACTTACTGGAACGGGCCCTATATTATTTAGAATGTGCTCCTCATAAAATGTCGGTTCAGACTTTTAAACCTGATTTCATATTTTTAAAACGTTAACAATTTTTATTGTTTTGAGAAGAAAAGAAATCCTTAGTGTTTAATTTTACAGACCACTTGGTCATAAAGACGAAATTTTCGGTTATCCAGTAATTTGATGGTAAAAAAGATTTTCATTGAAAATATATATTTTTAAAAATTCTCTAAGAAAAAATTTCTAATATACTTTCGAAGCACAGTTTCTATTGTAGTAATTTTACAGTTTTACGCAACTAAATAAGCAATGTACCCAACCCAATAAAGAATAATTTTCTTATCTTGAACTATTTTTCTGCTCAGAGTTAAAATCGATTTCGTCACTGAATCATTCGATTCGATGAGTTACAATTAATTCAGAAAGAATTAATAAAACAATTTAATATTTAAATGATTTCGTAATTTGCATTCGCACCATATATCTGATGAGGAAAAAAAATGAATATTTATTAACGCGACAATAATTTTTCCAATCTGACAAAACGATCAATGTGCAAGAAATACTATGATTTTTTGAATTCTATGATGCAGGAAAAATAAAATGTATTTTTTTTTTAATTAGAACTTTTACCTTCGTATTTGAAAATCCTGAATAGATGCAGTTTAAATCTAGGATTATTTTATACACCAATACGTTTTGAATTGCGAACAAAATATGCATGATATTAACACATTACAATCCAATGATATAGCATCTGTGTCATAGCGTGAACAATCGTAGAGGCCAGTCGCGATGAAGTGATCACATATGTGTGATGTTACCATGGACAGGTAGCATGGATAATACACTCTTAATCTAGTGAGCATTGCTTTCATATCGTACCGCTCACTTGATGCACGCTTTATACAGAATAGCGTTCGTTCAATGAATATGCAACTTTGATTTACCAAACACAATTTTTAGGGAAGTATCTTTTCTTTCATATCCAAAGGCTTCTAGTTTATGAATTATTACAATTTTAAATCAAATTAGTAAACTCTTTCTAATCTTCGCACTGTATGTTAGGAAGCGCCACGGACTGAACAGATTAAGACTTTTTACAACTCTGTTAATCGAATATTATTAGGCTAGGAACTTACCCTTAAAAAGATGCTTAGAAATTGAAAAAGTGGTCACGAGCGTTCTATATAGTGGCTGACCTCTTTTTTAATCGATTCAGAATTTAAAATTAAATACCCAATTCAAATACTATTTTCTGATTAAACTATGGCTTTAGTGCTAAAAATTGATAAAAATAGATAATTTCACAAGTATTCTTAAAAATGTTTGATTTTAGTCTACGTATTCATTTTAAAATAGCATAACTCTCAATAGTTTTTTCTCTCTCTAAAAAAATGTTATAATTTTTTTTATACATCAATTTTGCTTATAGAATACTACAAATACAAAATTTATACATGTATCCTACTTACTACTTTCATTAATTTCAACTTTTTACAGTGACACCGGCATTTGGTAAAAAAATAGTATTGAAATTTTTTTATTCCTTTTAGCGAATTTCGAAAACTTGAAATTCAGCTATTACAGTAGGTCTCATGACGCAATCTGAGTCCGGGACTATGGCAGAAATCTGTTTTGAGGTCCCTAGAATACGAAAATGATATTCACTAAAATTTATATATATATATATATATATATATATATATATTTATGTGTTCCCACGATAACTCTCGAACGAAACGTCTAACGCTTATGAAATTTTGTGTGCGGACTGGATTCTGAATTGGCTTGGCTAAGTTAGCTAAGCCAGACACGTCGGATGCCCAGAAGTAGGTTTTCTGGCCATTTTTTATCATTCGATCCTATCATAAGACAGTTCGATTTTTACATCGTTGAAAAGGAAAAAAAAATTATGAAGAAAATGTTCTTATAATTTTCTTTCTATGTTAAGTAGTTTTCGAGAAAATCGTAATTTTCACTATTGCCTTATTTTGCTCTCTTTGTCATTGTAATAAGTAATTTATATTTCTATCTCAGTTCTTTATGAAGTATAAAAATATTTCCCTTTTTATGTACCGAACCAACTTCGTGTAAGTTCGGTACATAATAAGATTGGATTGTGTAGAATGAATAATTATTGAGTTTTACATCCATATTGAATAAACGCAAGAGGTATTGCTTGTGTATTGTATGTATTTCATGTACCTGTGAACTCTATAGTTCGATTAAACGATTAAGATTTGTAACAGTACTGCTATCTAGCGATGTATATAAGTATTTAAAAGTAACTGGTATTGTTCAAAGTAACTGGTATTGGGGACGCAAACCCCGAGTAAGTAGTGAATAGTAATGACGAACAGAAAAAGGAGTGATGAGAGGAGAGAGAGAGTAAAAAAAAAGTTTGAAATGGCGGATTGATAATGAGTTAAGTTAGAAACTGTTTTGGAAAATTAACAAAAAATTGATATTAAAAAAAAATATTTAAAAATAAAATAATATAAAAAATAATCAACCAATATATTTGAAATTATAAAAACAAAAAGAAAACCTATAAATAAAATATTATCATTACTTAAACCAAAAGAAAACAAAATTAATAAAGTACATGTGCTTTCGTGTTTAACCTACAAGAGAATATTATATTTTTTTTTTTAAAATATTCCCTGTGTTTCATTTATCTACCTTGGAACCATAAAATCTACATCAAGAAAATCTTCCAGTTACGATAAACTCATTAGAAATAACTTTTGTGATGTAATAAATACGTTGTCTTTGTAATTTTGTGTTTCTAATAAAAAAAATCGTAGTTAATATTTTTTAAACCTTTATTTATTTCTAATTTTTATTATATACATAATTAACCCTAGAACGACAAACTTATTTTTTCTACTCTTAAACTACAAACTGGGGTATATATTTACCCCACGGGATTTTTGGTCGTAAAATCGATCTGACAGCAGCAATTTCACTTATAAGAACGCGAATTTGTTCGTTTTTTCATGCTGAAGAGAATGGTGAAGAGTAAATTCAATTTAATCAAAGCTTAGTCGGTGAAAAATCTATTTAAATAGCTAAAAGTGTTCAAAAACGCTCAAATTGTCATTTAATAAACAAAAATTGATAACTATTTTTTCTAATGAACCGATTTTCAAATTTCAGACGGTATTTTAAAGAGGACACAAGGGACTTCAAGCATACAAATGACATCATGATGTTTTGCCAAAAAAGTCGATTTATTTTGGATTTTGAAAATTAAAAATATTGGGAATTTGATATGTGGAAAAATCAAACAAAAATGCATGAAATTTTAGTTTTTAAGAATATATTTCATTTTTCTTCATACAAAATGTAAAAAAAAGGAGAATTTAACTTATTCAAAGGCACTACAATCGCTGCAATATATATTTCCATGATTCTCGCAGGTCGGTCGCTTGCACTTCGTGCAATATATTCACGTTTTGCGGTCTTCCTCGAGGACACAAGCAGCATCGGGCTGGCTATATCTAATGTTTTGTTGCAAAATAAGGTCATTGTAAGTGAATCCAAATTATTTTAGCAAGAAAAATAAAAATAACTTACCTAAACAAAACACTGACGTAAACTACAAACTGGGGTACATATCAACCCCATACTAGCTCCACGTTTTCCCTTCGTCACAATAGACAAGAAACCGCAGGGTTTCCCGACCTCACTCTACTGTTAGAACCTTGAACTAAATTATGGTATAGGTGTTCAGTCGATAATGTTACTGACTAATTTAAAAACGTAGTTTAAAGTTTACCTGGGGTAGATTTCTATCCCAGTTTGTCGTTCTAGGGTTAACTTTAATAAAAACAAGTCGTCAAGTGCAAGTTGTACTTGCGCTAACAGTGTTCCGTACAATTAGTTGTTTCTAGGAATTTTTTATAACGGGATGTGAAGGTGGATAAAATATTTTTCCTAATAAATAAATTTTATTCCTAAAGTATAACCCATTTTTTGATTTCAGAACGATCGTGTTCGTATGTGTCACATCGTGAACGTATGTGTCCGGACTGTTATATTTTAAGAAGTTTTAGTTATGACCACTGATGGAGAGGGACATTACTTAGTGCGTGTCAAACACGCACTTGACGAATTTTTTATTAAAGAATTTTGTGAGAACAAGTGAAGTATATTCACATACATGTGTTATAACACACATATATGTATAGATTTTTGTTTCTCATTTATTGCATAAGTAAACAAGAAATTGAAGATTATGTTATGATATAATATTATTAAATATATGAAACAAAACAAAATATGTACAATGTACAATATATGTATGCACGGAAAAATATTTTGAATCGATTTTGAAAATTTTTTCACTAATAATTAATAATGTTAAAAAATTAAACCATTTCAAATGGATTTAAGATATTTTATGTGAGGTCAAGGTTTTCGGGACCTAAAAAGGCCAGAAATTAATTAACCAATCGATTTTAAAAATTTTTTCACAGTTAGTAAGTTAAAGTATTTGAATTAATTAATTAAATGATGTCCGCAAGAAGCTTACGGACTGCCATAAGTTATATGAGATCCTTAGAACCCTTTTCTTACTGTCAGAGTACTAGACTTGTATGAGTTTCGCCAGGATTTACTGATCCCATAATTGTAAAAAATAAACTAAACGACCAATTTTAAAAATTTCTTCACTGTTACAGAGCTAAACTATTTTAGATAGATTTAGAATACATTATGTAAGGTCCGCCAGGGTCGACAGGACCCAAAAGTGTCAAAAATAAACTAACTGACCGATTTTGAAAATTTTTTCACTGTTACAGAGCTAAACTATTTTAGATAAATATCGATTACGTTATGTAAGGTCCGCCTGGGTCCATAGGACCCAAAAGTGTCAAAAATAAACTGCCTGATCGATTTTGAAAATTTTTTCACTGTTACAGAGCTAAACTGTTTTAGATAAATATAGATTCCGTTATGTAAGGTCTGCCAGGGTCCATAGGATCCAGAAGTGTCAAAAATAAACTAACTGACCGATTTTGAAAATTTTTTCACTGTTACAGAGCTAAACTATTTTAGATAAATATAAATTACGTTATGTAAGGTCCACCAAGGTCCATAGAACCCAAAAGTGTCAAAAATAAACTAACTGACCGATTTTGAAAATTTTTTCACTGTTACAGAGCTAAACTATTTTAGATAAATATAGATTACATTATGTAAGGTCCGCCAGGGTCCACAGGACCCAAAAGTGTCAAAAATAAACTAACCGACCGATTTTGAAAATTTTTTCACTGTTGGGGAGCTAAGCTATTTTAGATACATATAGATTACGTTATGTAAGGTCTGACAGTGTCAGTAGGACCTAAAAGTGTCAAAAATAAAATAACTGACCGATTTTGAAACTTTTTTACTATTACCGAGGTAAACTATTTTACAGGTATTGTACAGGTTGTGTTATCTGAGATCCACAACTGTCCTGCGGATGCAAATGCGTCGTAGAATGCTACACAACGGGTTTTGAATATATATATATATATATATATATATATATATATATATATATATATATATATATATATATATATATATATATATATATATATATATATTATATAATTATATATTATATATATATTACATAAAGTCCGCCTAGAATATACGGTCGAGCTAATTTTTTAATGAGGTCCACCGGGATCTTGCAGATCCATAAACGCCCGTAATAAGCTATCGAACCGATGCTAAAAAATTTCTCACTGCTAGAGAACTAAATTATTTAAGATGGATACAACTATGCTGCACTAAATTCGTTCGGGTTCTTGGGTCCCCAAAAATACCAAAACTAATTACCCAGCCGTTTTTAAAAATTCTTTTACTCTTAGAAAGCTAAACTATTTTAAATAGGTACAGGTCTTAGATGAGATCCCCAAGTGCCCAAGATTTGGAAATTCGCTATGTTATACAGATGCTGCGACAGGGGTATTTAAATTTTGAATCGATTAAAAGAAAAATCCAAGCCACTAGAACGCTCGTGGTCGCTTTTTGTTAAACATTAGGGTTAAGTTCCTACTCTATATGGAGACATTTTATGTAGATTTTATATGATTAGGTAAAAGGCAGTAAACTTCATTTATTGCCTTTCATTAATTTTGATGCTGTTAGGTTTTTTAGAAGAGTTTGTCAATATTATTCATAAAATTAATCATTAAGAAAGTTATTTCAATATAATACTAATTTTTTTAAGTTTATCGGATATATAAAATCAGTTACTGATGTACCTACATAAAATTAGGGTTACTGCTTCAATCAAAATGTGTCTGTCTTCCAGTTTAATAAGGAGATGCGCCCCTAGTGAAATTCACAATTTTGATGAAACTTCGCTGGTGTGTAGAAAAGGCAAAGTAAGGGACCGGTATTTTTTTATAGGCCGTCTTCCATTTTTACGGAGTGAAAGTTGAAACTAGCTCCTAAAGTTGGCAGTTTAAATCGTATTTTTAAGGTATCTCGAAAATTATAAGAGATAGAGGAAAACTTAAAATCCACGAAATGTGCTACTCTTTGAAAGACCCATCAACCTGTATAGGTTAAACTAGGATCGGATTCATAAGAGTGACTGGAAGGGTGAAAATGGGTAAATTATCTTGTACAGCTTGGGTGGTTTAATGTATTGAATTTTCACCAAATAAATAGAAAGAGCACCAAAAATTAGGGGATACGGGTTTTTGCGTTTTTCCGAAATATGTGGGGTATACAAAATATATAAGGAAGAACAAATTAGGGTAGATTATATTTTTTTTATTATTGATTGCAATTACCTTATATAATTTTTTATTTTTATGTTTATTTTATCTATAGGCATAATAGTCGGAAGTAAACTCAAAAAGTACTGAATCAATTTTGAAAATTTTTTTACTGTTAGAAAGTTAAGCTATTTCAGACTAACATAGGATATGTTATATGAGGTCATGAACCCTAGGGACCTAAAGTGCGCCTAAAATCAATTTTGAAAATTTTTTCACTGTTAGATAGTTAAATTATTCCAGATTAACGCAGAATATGTTATATGAGATTTTGAAGTCCCGTGAGGCCCCAGGAACCCCAAAAACATCCAAAGTAAACTTTCATCCAATTTTGAAAATTTTTTTACTGTTAGAATGTTAAACTATTCCTAATTGATGTAGGTTATGTTATATGAGATTATGAGGTCTTCTGGATCCTAGAGGCTCAAGAAGGCTCTAAAGTGAACTACCCAATCGATCTTGGAAATTTTTTCACTGTTACAAAGTTAAACTGTTCCAAATTAATATTAGTTATGTAGGATGAGATCCGTTAGGGTTTTGGGAACCCCAAAAGCTCCTAGATTAACTACCCAACCGATTTTGGAAAAATTTTTACTGTTGAGAAGCTAAACAATTCCAAACTGGCATAGGCTATACTATATTAGGTAACCCAGGATTCTGGAGCAATTTCCCCGCAGATACTACTAAATTATGAAAGAAGTTAACGTGAGGTTAAATTGTCCATCAGGGTACTATAAACCTAAAAAGGGCTTAAATTAAACAGCTAGACGGAAATTGGGTAGTAAAATCATTGTGATTATGGACCCCTGAGTAGTAAGGTCATAGTGAATGTGGACCACTGAGTAGAAAGATCACAATAAGTATGGATCACCAGGTAGTAAGGTCATAGTGATTATAAACCACTGGGTATTAATGTCATATTAATTATGGACTATTGGATAAAAGTCTAAAGATTAATGCGTTCAATAAGCGATTAGTGATCAACTGTAACAGTTTCTTTTTTTATACTGGTGAACGCATTTTAAACGACGACCATGACAATTGACATTTAACAAGCAATCAGCCAATGAGTGTTGACTATGTTCGATACACATTACGCTTCTTTACAGCGCACTTTAAATATAATGCAAAACATGGCAACCGCTAAATAAACATATTGCAGCCCAACGGAAAAATAAGCACCATTTAGTAAAAAATCATAAACCGTTTTGCAACTGTTGCGTTCTGTTGAACGCATAGCCATAGTGATTTTGGACCACTGGGTAGTAACTTTGTAAGGTCATAGTGATTAAGGACCACTAAAATTGCGAGATAAATTTTGACTCTGTAACTTTTGAGTGGAATGGTCTTTTTCATTGCGTTTTGTTCTTGGTTTTTATACCTAAATACTTACATATTAACCCCTTATCAACTACTAACCCCAATCCTTCCTTTTCGTAATGGACGGGAATGGGACAAAAAATTACTTCTGACGACATTTCTATTTTAGAGTCATTTAGCAAGCGAAACCATTCACTATAGATAATATTTCGTACAGAATTCCGGAATATCTAATTTTAAAGTAATTAAACATATAGTTCAAATATAATCTCCCTATGTTGCAATACAGTTTTCACAACATTTAATTAACGCTTCTATGTCGCTATAAAAATATGCCGAATCTTTACTGTTGACATGGTCGTAAACAGCTTGTTTTTTTTTTTTTTCATCATTGGCAAATATTGTTGTTGCATTATTGTTCCATAAAATGGGCATGAATCAGTGTACACGGCAGTCATTCTTTCTTTTATTTGCGTTAGCGTTAGACCTTCTTTAGTTGAAAATTTAATAACTGCACGATACTCAAATTTGGACATTTTCAAGAATCACTTGACTACAAAATGTTTAAAGTACTCTCAACAATAAAGTTGCTATCGGAATAAGTTGAAACTCAGCACAGTATATCACTAGACTTGTATTTGCATTATAAAGATTAAATATTTTAGATAACTAATGTGAGGCTAAAAACTTTAGGCCGCGCTACGTATTTTTAGGCAGACGAAACCGTGGATTACGGCTATAAAATATGCATAATAACAGTTGTAAAATGTAAAGTGTGTATGTAGGAAATTATATCAAAAATACCAAAATGAAAACCAAACAGATACCTGAACAGAGCCAAGTTGGGCTGCTAAATGGGTTAGAGGTCTTGAACAGTCACGAAAATTTTTTCGTAGAGTCTTTGAATACTACTATTTTAATATTACTATTAATTAAGTAATTTCAATATATGAATCGGTTTTTTTTTTTTAAAAGGGCGTATATCACAAAAACCAAATTTTTGGGAAAATGAAAAAAACTTTTTGCATCCATGTTACTGAAAAAAATGTTTTTAAAAGGTTATTAGTTTTTAATTTAGCTAAAATGGGACAAAATTTCGAAAAATTTTTCATGCTAAAATTGATATATTACTTTTTATGAGCTTTTAAAGTTTGATAACATCCGCCCTTTTAAAAAAAATTAATTTAGATGTTCGAGGGAAAAAAGCAAAGAAATCTATTGAATTTGGTTTAAAAATTTTAATAAAAATGAAATATTTAGTTTATTACATGCCATAGAATCTTCATAAATGAAATAAAAATTAAAATACCCCTATCGTAGCATCCTGCATAACACAGCAAGTTTCTGTTTACAAAAATCAGTTTTTTCGGAAACCAGTTTAGATAGAAAAACTTTTTTAAGTGATTCTTTCGTCTCTATCCAATGGTATAAAAAAGTGTAGCAAAAATTTTTGAAATTGGCGAAATTTTGGCAAAAAATTTATTTGCTTTTACGAAAAATACCCAAAAATCTGTTCCGGACAGCGGATGTGTCTGACTGAAGAACTCATACAAGATATATTAGTGAATGTCATTTTCGGTTTCTAGGTACCATAAAACGAATTTCTGTTATAGTCCCGAACTCAAGTCGCGTCACGAGAGTGGCTGTAATAGCTAAATTTTCGACTCAAAAAAAAAAAAAAATTCGCTAAAATAAAAACTTTTTTGTTTCTTGAAAATTTTTAATTTTGATCACGATCGTTGTCATTTTTCATTGTTGGACAAGAAAATATTTCGCTGTAGAAATTGCTATATTATTGTTCTGGAATATAATTTCTAATTTTTAACAAATCTTTGATTTTTGCCTCTTTGACAGGTATTTTTTTTGTAGGGATATGAAATAGATGTTTCATATTGGGTATATTATTTATCAAACCGTATTTCGCAGCCAAACGTTTAGAAAAAAATTAAAGACTACTTTGCAGAGAGAAAGATGTGCCCGTCTTCTCTTTCAAGGACTTTCATTGTCCACATTGCCACTATCACTCATTATGAAAACTAATTGATTTCTGATTTATTATTCAACAGTGAATTTTTAGAGACAAACTAGAAGACTATTTATTGTTGATAAGAGCGTTATTGCCAAACACCAACAACAAACTACGAGATAATAATAAAATTTATTATTGTCTTGTTTAAATTTAACTCAAAAATGAGTTGGTTCCACTACATGCTTTTTTTTTAATATCAAATATAAATTGAACAGAATGCATGACAATAGTCTTTTCAAAACTAATTTGTGGAGCTATTTACCTAGTTTTTGAAATGCGTAAAAACTCAAAATGGATAAGTTAGTGAGGTACGCCCTTTTAAAAAAAAAAGCCAATTCATATATTCCAGGAAATGTATAAATATAACAAAACACATCTATCAATAGACGATGGTTAACGAAATCATGCTCTATTACATGGCTCACATAATTTAGGCTTACATATTTCGATTATTTCCTGTGTATCCATGCGCTGTTTTATACCAGGTTTCGCCGGTATAGGGGAAACCGGGGCATGTTGACACAGTTTTTAATTTTAAATTTTTCTAATTTTTTGTATTACAGCTATTTACATGCTTTTTATATTCAAATATAACTTGATTATTAAGTTTCATTTTGACACCTATAAAAATTTTCCTACTATCATACCTTTTTAGATACTTAACTTTTTCTTGAGTGATGTCGCCTGTATAAACATGCTCCCTTTACGGGGCATGTTTATACAGTACCTAGGGTAAGTTTACACACTTTCTAAAATGGGAAAAAATAGAGCTAACAACTGTGAAAAAAAAAATAAATATGCGAATCAATTTTATTAGCAAAAAAAAGAACACGAAACTTCAAATTCAAATACCAAAAAATATAAAATAACGAAAAATTCATAGGATCTACAAATCAATTAGGATGAGTCACAGTCAAAATCACTATCATAGTTCATGCACACAAAAAAAAGAACACAAAGCTTCAAATTCAGATACCAAAAAATATAAAATACCGAATAATTCATAGGATCTACAAATCAATTAAGATGAGTCACAGTAAAAATTACTGTCACAGTTCATGCACACAAAACAAATTGCATCAGTTTCAATAGGCCTACACGCATCATGTGCCCATCTCTTACATTGTGTGCCCTGTATCCAATGTGCACCAGGTTTAGAATTTTTGAATTGCTTTAAATAGGTTATGCAAGCACAGTTCCCATCGTCATTTTTATTGTATGGTCAGTATGAATCGTCATATTTTGGTTTCTTAAAAAGAAAAAACCTAATACCAAATGTTTCAGCGATGGTTTACCCAGGAGGCTAGATATAACACACTTGTAGAACTAGAAACCGATTGGTCAGTATGCAAAAAACTCGAAAGTGCTGCGGAAGTAGACGGAGCACATTCGGAAGAAAGCGCTGATAAATCAACAAATAAAACACGATTTAAAGAATGTGTAAACATACCCCATGCGCCTTGTGTAAACTTGCCCCTTTGGCATATTTTCAACAAAATATAACCTATAAATTACCCCGGTCTCCCGTACGTTTAAAATTTCATCAAAATTTTTTTTATACAAGATATTATTTTTGAACTACAAATTATAAAAATTTTCGCATTAAGCTTCTACGCAGTAGTTTACTAGATAATAAACAAAACTATTTATTTGAATTGTTTTTTTTTTCTATTGTTTAGATGCACCACAACTAAGGTGATACGCATCGTTTTGGTATATGTTATACTATTGCTTTTTGGTGTTGATATGCTTGCGGAGATGATTGGTGCGGTATGGTAATTTGATGATGATGTATCTCCCCCGACCGGTTTCGAACTTACGATCTTATCAGTCAAGAGTGGAGTTGCTAACCACTAGACCAACTCGGGGTCAAACAAGTTTAATATTCCCCATTTGATACACAGTGTACACAAATTAAATAAAACTTGTAAACTAAAGGTGAAGATATATTACCACTGTATTTGTAACATGTAATGTAAGTAATGTTGACAAGTGTGTACCTCCCTGTCTGTATCAATAAATAAATTGCTATAGGAGTATAGGTTTATGTATCGAATAAGTATTGTATCAACTACCCACATACAAATGTACCCATTTCATCCGCTAACTGAGTGTTTGATCACATTTTCCTATCCCTATCACGCCCCTTTTAAAATGTATGCATGTAACACTATATCTCCTAAATACGCAAACAATACTGTAACAATAATTTCCAATCGTATGTTGTTACGATGTTATACCACTGTTGGTAGGTATATAATATGTTACAATATATATGTTTAAGTAGGTACTTGTTATATATGTACATATAAAGTAACAAGAAGTCATTAAGTACTTATTTTTACTTTGAATTTAGTACGTGGTGAAATAATTCACCACAAAGTTGGTAAATCAGTTTACTTCCTTTCCATTTCTATCTTACTTTTCACTTGTGAATACACTTGTGTATATTGTATAGATATAGGTAGTTACTTACGATTTACGTATACATACGTAAGTACTATTTTGTTTATTTTGTTTTATGGTTAGAAAAGGATGAATGTACTGTACGTACAGTACAGATTATGACGGTTGTTTAGTAGTTGTGTAAGTTTGTTACAAGCAATATAACAACTAGATAATAATCGTTTTTTAGAAACAATTTGCAATTTTATTGTACGATTTTCTGTATAATTTCGATATAATTTAGGCCTAGATTCTCTTAGACGACTGCGCGTATTTATTACACGTACACATATTAGTTAACAATGTACTTTTCCAAGTTCTACTAATATAAAAAAATCTTCTTTATTCATATGTTTTGGTAAGCAATTTTTTCCCACTATTTCGTTAAAATCATACTTTTTGTCCTTTACTTTTAACTATTTGCATTTCACATACTCACACTGTTACTCTTATTCGAGACTCAATCCCGTAATTTTAATTACGTTCTTACTTCATTGTTTTTTCTTTCCACGTTTTTTCATTTTTTTGTTTTTCTCCTCTTCTGCTTAATTCTTTTCTCATTTTTTTTTTTAAATAATATTCTTCCGATATTCATTGAAGAAATTTGAACGAGATTTAAATTTACGGATTCTAAATTCGACACATAAGAAAACTAGTCTATTTAAGAATTTTACTTTAAAAAAGTTGATAAATTATTAGGTATATTTCACTAACTTTTTATTAGAATATTAATCTATTATACAGTCATAATTTACTATAATTTGAAATTTGGGGCTTTTGTACTTGTAAAGAATCAGACACTTATACCTATTATTTCTGACATTTCGAAAATAAATAATTGATCATTAATTTTAGTACTGTATTTGTTAAAAATAAACCGAAATATAAAAATATTTAATGTTTATAGATACTTACCTCTCAAATACAAAATGGACGTTTTAAAAACAAATTTTTTTTAAATTCTTTAAAATAGTATAAATATGTCTGATTTTAGGACACTGTCTGATTTTGGGTCATTTACCTTAGCTAGTTGCTCATCGAAGGATTTTTAATTTTTTTAGGGCAAAAAAACCGAAAATTTAACCCCTTGAAGAAAATAAATCTATTATTAAACCGTCGACATTTTCTTAAAAAATTTCAATTTTGACAAATGCTTCTGGACAAACGATTAGACAACAAAACATACTAACGAAATTTTTCTAAAATTCTGATTTCGGATAAACCGTTCTCGAGTTATCATGGTACTAATCGATGTTGTTCACAGTTTTTAAATAATTATTTTTTATGCTGTCGAAAAGAATCGAGAAAATGTCTTTGTTTCGCCCGCCACAATTGTATATAACCCCTCAAAGCTCATAAAAATTTATTTAAAATATTTAAATCATATTTTTTTGAGAAAAGGTCCAATAAATGTGTTTTAGATCTTGTACTTCGACGCCAATGAATTATGTTTACTGGGAAAGTGTAAGGTCTCTTTAATTTATGTTGATAAATTAGCAGCAGCTGCCCTTTCGAGAGCCAAAATAACTCGTGTTATTGAAAATTATGGTTCAAAATTGAACTAACAGAATGTGATTTATAAGAAACTAGCCGACCAGGCCACGCGTTGCTGTGGCTCAGTAGTTATGATTGATTGAATTAATTTTTTCTTATCATTTCAAACGATACACTGCACAATTATAACACAATACACAGTATAATTATAAAAATCATTGACATCGTGAGTAATAAACAAATATGACGTGGAATAGAATGTATAATTTAGAAATCGAAAGACAGCGCCTAGATGTCAAACGATGTTTGATTGAATTATAGGTAAAATTTATAGGTCAATTCAATCATATATTCCAAAATTTTGTGCAAAATCAATTATTTATGGCACTTGATCCTGCTCGCCCAATGACTCTAAAATAACTATCTTTATATTTTATTAGCATGGATAATTTCCGCACCGTAAGAACTTAGTATGGGTACCTATACCATCAGTTTTATAATTGTTTCTTTTTCAGACCCTTCAAGTCATGAAGACCACGGGAAACCATTTTTGCGTCACTTTCATCTTTCACAGAGATCTCAACAGTAATTAAATAAAAATTGTCAAATTTCTTCACCTTTTTATTTTGCTCCCTATTTGGTATAACTGACGGACAATGTGACCACACGTTCATTTAAATTTGATATTCTGAAATTTTGTATTAAATCAGTTCCTTATGTGCTTCGCTTCGCTCGCTCGGCGACTCTAAAGTATTATTCATATTTCATATTTTCAAATCATATTCATATTTTTTTAGCATATCTAATTTTCATATGTATGGAATTTGCTGAAAACAGCAGAAATGCAATTCATGATAACTGGTCAATCCAGTTGTTTATTTCTTTATAGGATGCAAATAGTATTTTGTACAGTAAATAAATAATTTCATAATAGTCGTAGGTAAAAATATTATTGGTGGTATCTATAGAAATACTTATTAATACTTACAAAAATTCCAAAATTATTTTTCTCCAAATGCTTGGCAACAAATTAATTTGCATGATTTTTTTATAAATTTTTCCACAGATATCTGTATAGAGTAATAAAAAATTGATATTTTGCGGTTTTTCGAAAATTTCCACGATTAGACTAAAAATTTTGGGATAAAAACTATCCGATCTTTTAAGTTGGATTAAATTATAGATAGTTACCAAATTTCATCAAAATCGGTTTATATATATATATATATATATATATATATATATATATATATATATATATATATAGATAGATAGATAGTCGTGATAGACATATTATGCCTCTATTAAGTTTCATACACTAATCTTAAATTATTTCCTTTTTTATCCATATAATTAAAAACTGTAACTTCAAGTTATCTGTAGGATTCTAACAAAATTTTCGTCTCATATGTATAATATTTCTCTTGTCTTTGTAATTCTTTTCCCATTTTTAGTCATTTGTACTTAGAATCTTAACATTGATTTATATGGTCAAAACTTCATACTATATTCTATAAGTGCTAGATTATTTCAGAAACTGACTCGAGTCTTCTAACGAAATACAAAATTTAGGATATTTTCGTTATTTACAAACATAATATTTTGAATTCTTTATAGATTCTAGTTTCAACGGCTGGTCTAACTTTTAGTGAATACTGTTCACTTTTGGGTGAACTTACATGGGTGACTTTTCTACAGATTATAAGTTGATAAACATATGGTAAACCAAAACGACTGGTTTGTACATTTCGGTTTTTTTCTTGTACATCACTCCATTTTTTGGGGAAACTTTTCGGAAAAATTTTTAGAAATTAAACCCTATATATTAGGTAATCTCAGTTGGGTTAATTCCAATTCAAATAAAGGTGGAAATATTTTCTTTTTATCTCTTCTGTCGTGTAACAAAACATAGATATTGACAGTGATAATTATCTGACGCTGTTTTCTATTTCTTTATGCGTTTGTTGTATTTACATATTTGAAATATCGCACTGGCGTTCTTGTACCTGTTAGTGACTTATGTATATATCGTGTATAACTTTCATAGTAGCCTGATGCATATAATTACATGCTTTAGTACATATTTATTATGCTTATTTATTAATTTGTAAAATTGTACATGCAACAAAAATAAAATATCCATATTTCAGTTGTATCAATGCAAGTATTTTCGATAGTATTCCAAATAAAATGAGTGTACGAACCCCCCTCTTATGAACCCGTCCCTGATTTAACCAACGCAGGTGAAAAGGTCTTTCAAAGAGTAACATTTCGTCAATTTAAAGTTTTCCTCTATCTCTTATAGTTTTTGAGATATCTTAAGAAAAACGATTTGAACCCCTAACTTTAGGGGCTGGTTTCACCCCCTAAACGTGGAAGATGGCCGATAAAAAAAAATACGGGTCCCTTATTTTTGCCTATTCTACACACCAGCAAAGTTCCATCAAAATCCCGAATTTCATACATCCCAAATGCTATCATACATTCATACCTTCTTTTTTGTGATTTCGTAGTTTGGACCACAGTTAGTGAACTACGAAATCGTAGTTAGTGCGTGTGTAATATGCACTTGCCGAATTTTTTCGTTTATAGTAAGTAAATAACATATTTTTATTTGCATATTTTCTACAATATTAACAATTTTTTGTAAAAATATGTCAAAAATAAATGGTAGTATTACACACGCCCAAATGGTAATGCCATTTCTTCTTTTACTACATATACCTAACTTACTGAGCGTTTATTTTAATTCATTTCACTTACAATACCGCAAAGATTTTCCATAGGTATTAAATAAAATATACTGGGTGCTTCAAGCAACTAAGAACATATAAATTTTAAGACAAGCAGAATTCATTATGATCACTCTTTATTTTATTATTATTAAATATTTAGCAAAACTTTAAGTAATTTCGTGTCAAAATAATGTTTAAAAGTAATTAAAAGAGAATAGCAGTAAATTTATTGAGATAACTATAAATAAATCTTAATCTAATGTTGAAATATCTATTAACAAATAATACTGCTTAGTAGAAAATTGGACACCTATTGTTTTGTTTTCAAATGTACTTTTTTGCAATTAAAGAAAATTTTAATAACTATAGATACTTGTATAAAAATCATACCCATAAAGAATAAGCATACTATGATTCCAACAATTTTTTCCTATGTTAAATTTTGTATGTTCTTACTTCGCTGAAACAGACTGTATGTATGTATGTGGGTATATGATACAACATAATATATCCGCCTTGACTGTAATATTAATATAAAATTTTTAAAATAAGCTATCAATATATTTCAAGCAAAGAAGGAAGGAACTGCCATCATATCATGTACCCAGTACATGAAACATCACTTAAATCTGTATGGAAATTGAACACTGTTTATACAAGGCCTTATTGACTGACGGTGAACGGATATGCATTATTTTTATATTTACTATTATTGAATAATTTTATAAAATGTAAATGTTGATTAGAAAGTGGGTTACCGACACTAATGACCACCGTCGTCGTGTACCAAACTTGTAAGAATATTTAGCAGTGATAATAATAGAGTAATTATCTGGTTACGGGAGCCCCCCTCCAAAAAAAAAACTCGTAGACGTGAATTTTGATGGTTTTTTCTATTTATAATTATAAATTTATAAGCTTTGTGTATAATTTACGAAATATATTCTAGTTTCTATATAGTAGACATGGGTAAAATGACCTATGAGTAAATAAATTTTGTGGATTTTCTTGGATTGAATTTCGACATAAAAGACAAAGATAATAGGATTTTCTAAGAGGCAAGTAATACACTTAGACTCATTAGTCTAAATGTAATAATTTACATATAACTTAACGATAAAGTATAGTAGCGGTCCAAGTTAGTCACTTCCAAGATAGTCACACTTCGAGTGAAATAGACATATACATACGTCATCCACATACTATGTTTACTCTTGTCTATACGCACATGTGCGTCACATGTAATACTTGCATACCCACTACACACATACCCCGTGTACCTGCCGTGTGGTACTTTGTGAGGTAGCTACCGTGTAATGTGTGTCGTGTGTGATACGTATGTACGTATATTAGTCTACAGTGAAGACACTGGTCCGCACAAACGAGATCACACATTTTTTATAGTGGGCTCTAGTACACACTACGTCGTCAAAAGTATGATGACACCTTGACCCAGGGGGGCACACTTTTGACGCGGTACTGTACTTAATGTTATGGTACACTGCCGTGTCAAAAGTGTGGGACCCTTCCCCCCTGGGTCAAGGTGTCGCCATACTTTTGACGACGTAGTGTGTCCTAGAACCCACTATAAAAAATTGGGAACAAGTTTGTGCGGACCAATGTCTTCACTATTCATACTAATTTAAATAATAAATATTTGTAATGTTGTCTTTTTCTAAAAATTCAAATATGTGACGTAATTATGACGTAGATGGCGAATTGCGCAAAAAAAGCCTATTTTGGTTTCAAATGTAGTGTACCTTTCTCTGTCTACTTTGACTTGAACATAATTTTTAATAATAATATTGTTGAAAAAATTCCAGTTTGTTATGTTAACTAAATATTTACCCCACCTGACGGACGTCTATGACTTCCAAGATAGTCACTAGAGGAACATTTGTGTGACTATCCTGGACGGCTACTGTAAAATACGCGTGAATCAAAGAACGGGAGGCAGGACGCCGAAATACAGGATAAAATATATCTAAAAGTAAACAAGCTGTTAATATCTTGAACACCATATTATGAGATCAGAATAGGTATACACACAAAAAAGGTTGGCATCTATATCTACTTTAGTGATACAAATTATTACAACTTACGAAATTTGGGCAATGACGGGAATCCATAAAAATAAATTCGAAGCTTTAGAATTGGATTATCTAAGTTATGAGATGTTCAGTAAATATGTCCAGAGTTAAATTTATAGTTCTAAAACTTAATTTTAAAATTAAAATTTTCAATTGCCAGTTTTGAAAATGTTTGTAAACCAATTTTTAGCCAACTATCGAACCATGAAAACAGATTGAAAGTTACTTGGTTCGTGTATATCTGTTTTTGTGATAAACCGTAAAAATAAATGTCTTATATTTTACTCCGAAAGCAATAGGAAACTCTAGCTGCTGAAAAACATTGACTCAATGTGTGGCCAGTACGCATTTGGCAAACTTTTTATTGGTGCTTGCTCGTACTTACATAAAATTACTACTCGTCTAATGAAGTATAAATATAATTATTATTTTATTTTAGATTTATTGTGGACATTTTAATGATAATATAAAGTTTATCGGAATTCGAGTCCATCTGAAGCCATATAAGCTTCGTTCGTAATTGGACAGGGTGGAATAAAAATATTAGTTTTAATAATTTTCAAAATTCTCCCTTCCCCATTTGCTGGTACTACTAAAACAATTATCAAATAAATAATTTATATAGGTACTATTACATTGTGGCAAGCATATTCAACGAAACAATACAACGGTAATAAACAGCAATACTTGAACTCGGCCAAACTCAAGTGGTATGTAAACACACACAGATAATAATGTGCTAACAAAAGAGAGGGAATAAAACAATAAAACAATTATGAAGCGACTAGTAACAAACAAATGACGACGAAGAGCTATGGCTGCATGACTCAATGTTGTATAGTTTCGTTATTTGGTCCAAATCGTTTTCACTGTCGTATCAGATGAAATGTAAAATCAAATCAAATATAATATAAAGTTTGAACACATTATTAATTGTTATTGTTGGAAACTACTCCATATATGTAAATATATACAATAGTATTTTACAATATAGGTTCGGTAAGTTGCTCCTGCTGTTCGAGAAAACGAGGCCCACAGGGTCGAATTTTTGCAATTTTCGAGATCAGTAAATGCACTTAACGCGTCGTGTATTGTATAATATATTTTGCACGATCGATTTAAAATAATTAAAGAATAAAAATGTATTAAATAAAAAATAAAGCTCGGATAATATAGCTGAAATTTATATTTCTATGTTATGACATAGAATGCCATGAATAAATATTATAAATATTTATAGCAACTAATACGAATCTTTGTAGTGACAATTGACAACTATATTTGTAAATAAAAAATTAAGTGTCAATATTTCATTGGCCTGAATATTTTTTTTGAATTTTCTATTAAAAAAAAAGAGGAAAATAGTTTGTTAAACTATAATATTAGTGAGAATAATGAAATTGATGAGGCATTTTGTTTTTGGCTGCAAATTTATTCTCGTAAAATGAAAGGAAGATTATGAAAACCACAGAAAATTTTAATGTTTGAGCGACCTCTTGAAATGTCAATAAAATATGAAGACCAATGCCAACAACAATAATAATAATACTTTTCATTTTAATATAAATAAATAATTACAATTATTTTTGAGCTAATTTCACTTACCACACTGCTATTCACTTACCACGCATCTATTTCACTTACCGCACTGTTATTTTTTGGTTTCCATGGATATAAACAAAACGTTTGGGAAATGTAACTTACCAGCATTGTCAGCAGTATCGGTAAATGCATGAAAATACACGATTGTGCAAAAAATATGTTACTCTTGACAGAATGTTGGTAAAAGAATTTATTTAACCAAATAACCTGCTAAAAATATATTTTGCACTAGGACAACCTCAAACATTGTAAGGGTTATAAATATAAAGGTTTAGATGACTATAATATTGAAATAATGGAACATTAGGAGTGGAAGTCATCAGGAAAAAATAAAATGAAAGATTAATTTAATTTAAAAATTGCGCAACCGGTTTCGGAAGAGCTAGTGCTTCCGTCTTCAGGCGTATTCCTTTAATAAAAATAAAAACAATATATAAAAATACAGTGCATATTTATGAAATTAATAGTAAACAAATACTTGTCAAAAAACATGCAATTACTTACATGGAAAAAAATTTATAAAATAATATCACAAAAAGGTATTTTTTATGAAATTAAAATTTAAAATTAAAAACTTAACTTTTTCTTTTATACAACAATGTTTTTAAGTTTTTAATTTTAAATTTTAATTTCATAAAAAATACCTTTTTGTGATATTATTTTATAAATTTTTTTCCATGTAAGTAATTGCATGTTTTTTGACAAGTATTTGTTTACTATTAATTTCATAAATATGCACTGTATTTTTATATATTGTTTTTATTTTTATTAAAGGAATACGCCTGAAGACGGAAGCATTAGCTCTTCCGAAACCGGTTGCGCAATTTTTAAATTAAATTAATCTTTCATTTTATTTTTTCCTGATGACTTCCACTCCTAATGTTCCATTATTGTAAGGGTTATGTTTCATTCCTAATAAGAGTAGAAACATTTATTGTGAAAAATTTTAAAAAATGATTAATTTTGAGTCTCTGACATACCGAGTAGAATTTTTTAGTTGATCTTACCGGCGCGGCGCGGCACTCTAAGGAAAATTATTTTTGTAGCTACCTTTGAAACATCCAATTTAGACGCCTTAATCTACTAACAATATGTAGGTAATAGAAATTATAAGTAAAATTTTCCAAGGACAGCTACAAAAAAAAATGATTTGGTTTATTCTAAGATAATACATTTTGAGAATATTATATTAAAAATAAAAGCAAAGTTGAACGAACGAAGTCCGTTTTTGGCCGATAATAACATTAAAAAATAATAGCTTAAATTTAATATTTGAAATTTTATTATATTTTTTGGTCAATTTTCGCGAAAACTCAGCCTTAAACAAAAGGTAAAGGAAACAAACGAATCACTCTGCTAGTTTGCAGAGACTAGTTTACCAAACTGTTACTTAGGCAATTTGAAGCAATTCACATATTCACATAAATATTTGTCTCATTTTCTGGAAATTCAAAACTCAGTTTTTTAATTTCTTGGAAATGAATATCAAAGTAATAAAAATACTGAAAGAATATTCAGTCGAAGAAATAGGGCAGATAATATTGTGGAGGATTGAAGGAAAAAATTTACGTAGTACTAGACATTTATTCAGAATTAAGTATCCTGATCGTCCGATACCGTGCCTCAGGACAATTTAATGCATTTTAGAGAATTAAAAAAAAAACGCCGTGAGCAGCGGGGCCCCATCACGGTAGTCGAATTTTCTCCTTCATCTTCGGTATTGAATGTTTACAAGCGAAATGTGATTGAAAGTCTACAAGCGAATTGTCATTTTGTTGGTTTCAAAACTGGTGACGAGTGTTCGGCTGATCGAGGCTTTAAAAAAAGGTTTTAAGTATTTAAGGGCTGTATCTCAGTAAATTTCAATTTTGTGCCGAAAACAGGTAGCAGAAAAAAAAAACACAATTCGTACGAGGGCATTCCTGCCCATGTTTATCCGCTAATTGCCTTTATGTTTTAGTTTTAAATATTAAAAAAGGACCTTAAATAGTAAACTGGATGGCCTTTATAAAGATATTTTTTCTTTCAAAAAAAAAAAAAATAAATAAATAAAAAATAAAAAAAATAAAAAATTATTTCTTCGGTATTGAGTGTCTACAAGCGAAATATAATTGAAAGTCCACAAGCGATTTGTAATTTTGGTGGTTTCAAAACTGATAATGAGTGTCCGGTTGATCGGGGCTTTATAAAAAGATTTTAAGTTTTTAAGGGCTGAATCTCAGTAAATTTCAATTTTGTGCCGATAGAAGTTAACAGGGAAAAAGCCAACACAATCCGTACGAGGGCATTTCTATCCATGCTTATCCGCCAATTGCCTTTGTGTTTTACTTTTAAATATTAAAAAAGGAACTTAAATAGTAAACTGGAAGGCTTTTATGAAGATATTTTTTCTTTCCAAAAAAATCCAAAATTTCTATTTTATAAATAATAAAAATCCAAAATTCCTAAATAATAATTAAATAAATAAATAAACAGTGACTTTAATAACATTTGCAAATTACTTAATATGTATGTATTTCATTTGTTAAAAAATTGTATTCACTTTTTTTTAAATTTTTTAAAATTACTATTCGCCTACTTATATTTACAATAAAAGTAATGCATTTAAAACACATTTAACAATAGCATTCAATTCCGATGTAAAAATGGAAGAAGTGGGGGGAAAAGTAATATGGACTCACTAAAAGGTACTAGCTGGATACTAACTGAATACACGTACAAAATTTCAGCCCTCTAGGTTTCCTTATGGAGTCTCTAGACGTGTTAGAAAACAAGCAAAAAAATTAAGGAAATATTGGCGTAAAAATCGTGGGGGTAAGGGTTAAAAGTTGAAACCTCCAAAAAACAGTGTCTGGCTATTAGCTTAACCTGTACACCAAATTTCAGCCCTCTAGGTTTATTTGGGGAGATTTTGACCCGAACGAAACTGTTAAAAAACAAGAAAAATCATGTTCTTTTGGGTATAAAAATGGTGGGGGTAGGGGTTAAAAGTCGAGACCCCCAAAAGGCACCCCCTTGATACTAACTCAATCCGAATACAAAATTTCAGCCCTCTAGGTCTATTCGGGTGACCTGTGCGAGTGGTACAAACTTCGAAAACGTCGAAAATGCATGAAATTGTAGCTTAAAAATGAGGGGGGTGGGGGTAAAATATTAAAACCTCCAAAAAGCACAACCTAGGTACGAGCTTTATCAACACACCAAATGTCAACCCTCTACGTTAATTCTGGGGGGCTGGGGGCCTGTTAGATCCAGCGAAAATCGTTTTTCCCCCCTCTACTCCCACCATATCATCCTAGGAAGCTGAATTTTGGATATGTTGTAGATAATTGACCGAAACATTATTTAAAACCGATTTGGAAAAGTTTTATTGCTTTGCCGCCCCCCACCACCCCCTTAAAGGTCGGGTCCGAAAAAAAATTTGCCCAAAATTTGACCCCACTTTGATAGTATTGTTGTGCATCGGAATAAGCCCCACTTACCAAATTTCATCTCTTAACTTCCATAGGGGGGCCCTACACATATTAAAAGGTTGCGGGAAAATATATATATATATATATATATATATCAGACATCTTTTTTTTTTACATAATCGTGTTCTACGGGTCCGAAAACGGATAGCGCCCCTGGTCTCGCCTCTCGCAGCTCTTATCGTATAGACTGTATAAGTCTAATTTTTCGGAGAAAATTCGACTAAAAATAGGAATGTGTAAATAGATGACATAAGAAGAAGACACCTACTACAGTTAGGGCAGAAGTTGAAAATACAGTTAATGTGCCAGCTGCCGTAGAAAATAACTCAGATCTTAGTTTAAGAAAAATGGAAAAACTAATTTCATGTCAAATATGTTTGAAATTTTATTGAAATTAGCTTTTTCTGATTTTATTTATTTGTTTAGTTTTTATAATAAAATAAACTAAATTATTTTATAAAAGAAAATTAACAAAAATATAAATTACTCAAAGCACTCTTGTGACATACCTAACTTTTTCCTTATGGAAATCCAATGTTATCAATTAACATGTAAATCGTATGTATACATCTGAGGGGCACACCCAGTATATTTTCTGAAATTCTACAGGAAACAAAAAACGTCTCAGTTATTAATGAATGGTAACTTATCCTCGAAGCTATAAATTTCGACTATTGCTGTGGTGTTGTGAGTTGATGCCTATAGTCTAGTTCACAAGTTAAAAAACGTGAAAATGAAAAGTAAAGCTCTTAGAAATATGAGCAATAGCTCATTCGATTCGTAATGACCTATAGAAAAATGTATTTTAAGGATTTTACAGCACATTAAAAATTGCAATTGTTATTAACAAAATAAGATGAAAAAAAACGAGGTATTCAGTTTTTTGTTAATAACTTAAAAAATATTAATATTTAAGAAATGAACCAAAAGATTCTTAAAGAGGAGGAAATTTGCAATAAAAAAGTCCCAACTCTCGGAACTCTACCTCCATTATTTCTAATTTTAATTTAATGCCGAAAATCGGGTTGCGCGTGCCAATTATACTACAGACGCAGCGACGGTGAAAAGAGCATGCCACCAGAAATAATTTTTTTTATAGTAGTAAATGTTAATTAAAAAATTTAAAAAAATTATGTTGTATTCAAAACACTTCAAAGAATAAGATCCAGTTAGAAAAAAATTTTTATCCGAATTTTTCATAAAATTATGCCATTGTTAACCAATAAATAATTTACGGATCTCTGCTTTCATAGATAGTTACATAAAAGTTTAAATAATTATATTAAAATTTTTTTGCCTCGTGGAACCCTTCTTATATATATACTTAAGAAGATTATGTGGTAAAATTTATAAAAATTTTTTATTTTGTTTATTATAATTTCTTCAAGTTAAAAATTTAAGAAATATGAAGGAAATAACAATAAAAAAATTTTTTTTTAGCAATTTTATTATTTTGACGTTTTCTTATCTACCCATGACAACAATTAACATTTGTTGCAATTTTTTTACGTCATTTGTTAATAAATTTTTTATAAAGAAATGAACAAATTTAATAGCTAAAAAAAAAATTTTACCCATTTGTTGTCATGAAAAAATAATAATTTTTAAACAAAAAATTTTTTCTTAAAAAAATTTTTTAATTGTTTAAAAATTATTTTTTAATATTTCCTTTGTTTAAATAATTAGTTAAAAAATAATTTTTTTCTTAAAAATCATTGTTTGCATTTCTCAACACGGTAACTAAAAAAATTTTTTTTTATCAATAATTTAATTGTTTATCAAATAAAAAATTTGTTATAAACAATTTCATTTTGTTTTTTTCCTAAATAATTGCAATTCTGAAAACAGCCATATGTAACAAAACATGAAAAACCGTTTTCAAAGACAAAAAAAAAATTTGATTGAAAAAAATCTTTTTTTCAATATTTCTATTAATTAAAAACTTAAAAAAATTTAAACAATTAAAAATTGTTCAGCATCATTTGTATTTCTCAACACGGTAATGGTTTTTTGTGTTTTGTTATACATATGACCGTTTTCAGAATTGCAATTACTTTTAGGAAAATACTAAAATAAAAATCAGAAATTGTTTAAAAAAATTTTTTATTTGATAAACAATTGAATTATTATTAAAAACAATTTTTTAGCTACCGTGTTGATAAATGCAAATAATGATTTTTAAGGAAAAAATCATTCCTTAAGTAAATATACAAACAACGGAAATATTAAAAAAAAATATATATTATAAACAATTAAAAAATTTTAAACATTATTTGTATTTCTCGACACGGTAACGGTTTTTTGTGTTTTGTTACATATAGTCATTTTCAGAATTGCAATTACTTTTAGGAAAATAATAAAATAAAGATCAGAAATTGTTTAAAAATTTTTTTTATTTGATAAACAATTAAATTACTATTTAAAATTTTTTTTTTAGCTATCGTGTTGAGAAATGCATATAATGATTTTTAAAGAAAAAATTATTCCTTAACTAAATATTAAAACAATAGAAATATTGAAAAAAAGATTTTAAACAATTAAAAATTTTTTTTTTGTCTTTGAAAACGGTTTTTCATGGTTTGTTACATATGGCTGTTTTCAGAATTGCAATTACTTTAGGAAAAAAACAAAATGAAGGTCAGAAATTGTTTATAACAAATTTTTGGTTTGATAAACAATTAAATTATAGATAAAAAAAAATTTTTTTAGTTACCGTGTTGAGAAATGCAAACAATGATTTTTCAGAAAAAAATTATTTCTTAACTAAGTATTTAAAGAAAGAAAATATTAAAAAATAATTTTTAAACAATTAAAAAATTTTTTTAAGAAAAAATTTTTTATTTAAAAATTATTATTTTTTCATGACAACAAATGGGTAAAATTTTTTTTTTTAGCTATTAAATTTCTTCATTTGTTTATAAAAAATTTATTGACAAATGACGTAAAAAAATTGCAACAAATATTAATTGCTGTCATGGGTAGATAAGAAAACGTCAAAATAATAAAATTGCTAAAAAAAAAATTTTTTATTGTTATTTCCTTCATATTTCTTAAATTTTTAACTTGAAGAAATTATAATAAACAAAATAAAAAATTTTTATAAACTTTTACCACACAATCTTCTTAAGTATATATATAAGAAGGGTTTCACGAGGTAAAAAAATTTTAATGTAATTATTTAAACTTTTATGTTACTATCTATGAAAGCAGAGATCCGTAAATTATTTATTGGTTAACAATGGCATAATTTTATGAAAAATTCGGATAAAAATTTTTTTCTAACTGGATCTAATTCTTTGAAGTGTTTTGAATGGAACATAATTTTTTTGAATTTTTAAATTAACATTTACTACTATAAAAAAAATTATTTCTGGTGGCATGCTCTTTTCACCGTCGCTGCGTCTGTAGTAAAATTGGCACGCGCAACCCGATTTTCGGCATTAAATTAAAATTAGAAATAATGTAGGTAGAGTTCCGAGAGTTGGGACTTTTTTATTGCAAATTTCCTCCTCTTTAAGAATCTTTTTGTTTCATTTCTTAGATATTAATATTTTTTAAGTTATTAACAAAAAACTGAATACCTCGTTTTTTTTCATCTTATTTTGTTAATAACAATTGCAATTTTTTATGTGCTGTAAATCCTTAAAATACATTTTTCTATAGCTCATTACGAATCGAATGAGCTATTGCTCATATTTTTAAGAGCTTTTCTTTCCATTTTCACGTTTTTTAACTTGTGAACTAGACTACTAGTATTACTGACAATGAGAAGCTCTTAAAAGCAAAATTTCAAAATTTAACAAATAATCGATTTACCAGATTTGGAAGTTCAACCATCGCATGGGTACATTTTGTTAGTATATAGCTCTTCTATATTTATTTTACATGTTGTACGCCTATGAAATAAAAGTATCGTAAACAAGTATGTAACTGTGTCCACTGTACATAGGTGTATCCAATATTATCCAATGTTTACTTGTTTCACTTTAGGCTTGTTCCAGCAAACATTGGAATTTGCAATTCTAGTGAATACTGGAGGTATATTAAATTTGATAATATGGAATGGTATCCTTATAAAGCGAATTTTATATAACGCAGTATGAAATTTCCACAGATCTCCTATAGACCTATAACACGGTCTCCATAGAACGCAATTTTTGTACAAAAAAATTTTAACTCAAGTGACGAAAAAATTATCCATGCTGATGTGTTAAATTTTCGAAGTGCCACTGAAGTCGGTCTATCATAAACTGTAGCTGTTTTTTATAATGTTTGTTAGTAGAATAGCTGTACGGGTACGGCCGCACCGGTTGTCTCAACAGTTTGGCAACATCCTGACGCAACATGTACCCAGTACATCCTGACGCAAGATGTACCCAAATTTTTGAGACACACTGTACCTCGTGTATGGATTGATCTCTGACCCGGCACGTACCAGGTACATGTATTTAAAATTTGTTGTTGACATTTGACCCCAACACTCGCTCATACTGTTAGCCTTGAAATTCGTAAGAGATGAGTCATCACCAGCAACCAAATTAATTTATGTTAACCCATTATGCGCCATCACAATTTACTTATCACAATTTCATTTTGTGTTAACCCATTATGCGCCGGCACTGACGTAGATTTTGAATGCAAACCTAACGCATGCGCAGATTGAATTTAAGTACACGACGCATGCGCAGACTGAATTTTAGGTTACAATTTGATAGATGGGGTACACTACCGCGTCAAAAATGTGGGATTACCCTAATCCAAGGGGTGGCCCCAAACTTTTGACACCGTACTGTACTTAAATTTTTGGTACACTACCGTGTCAAAAGTGTGGACTCCCCTGGCCAAAAAGGTATCCGATCACTTTTTGAAGCGTACTGTACTTATTTTTTATGTGTACATGCAAGCCTTAGCCTTTAATCTCACTTAATTGAGTCATCTTAAACGAAAGGTACACTACCACGTCAAAAATATGGGATTACCCTAATCCAAGGGGTGGCCCCAGACTTTTGACGCCGTACTGTACTTAAATTTTTGGTACACTGCCGTGTCAAAAGTGCGGGCCCCCCTGATCAAAAAGGTATCCGATCACTTTTTGAAGCGTACTGTACGTGCAAACCTTGACCCCAACACGCGCTTGCCTTAATTGCGTCATTTTAAACGAAAGGTACATTACCAAGTCAAAGATGTGGGGAATACCCTAACCCACGGGGTGGCCGCTAAATTTTGTGGGGGCACTGTACCAAGCGCTAGATTTTAAAACCAGACTCCGGGGTCCAGATTTCTGACCGCTACTGTAATGCCGGAAATTTGGGTGTCAGCTGTACCTCAGGGCATATGTGGTCAGCACTTTATAAGTTGTTTATTTATTAAATAAACTCGTGACTTTTTATATGGCTTGAGTTTGTTTATTTAAGCTTTTTTAGCTAACTATTTGTGATTTCATGATATGTTTACATCATAGTCGGAGGGGAATTTTATTTAAAAACATGTCACAACTTGTTGAATTCAAATAAATTTGTTTACATTAGTGTCCTCATAAATTATTAATATAGCTGTGTGTTTATTTAAGATTTTGCTGACTCATACTCAGATATTTTTTTAATTTATTTATATAAGACATGTTTTAATTTTAAAAATGTTTATTTAAGATTTTGACAACACAGCAATTTCTTTGTTTGATTTCAAATACGAAATAATTTTCTCGGAATTTTTAATTTATGGCCTAATAATAATCGGGGGTTTTTTCAATTTGTTTATATAAGGTTTAATTTTAAAAAATGTTTATTTAAAATTAGTTAGCAATTCTTTTATTAGGTTTCAAATGTGAAATAAATTTCTCATTTGAAACCTCGGAATTTGACATTTGACCTTCGGTTATTTGCGTTGTAAAAATTCTGAGCCAGCATTTTTTGTGATTCCCCTCCAGAATTTTTCGAGCAGTCAAAATCGTATAAATTGAGGTCTGCGTGCCCCCTCAAATCACTTCTTCAGCAAACTTCAAGCAGTTAATATTGTTATTGTTGCAAGAATTTGTATCGAGATTTTTTTAAAATTAAAATACAAAAATGGCTTCATTAAACGACGTGACAACTAGAATGGTGGAAAATGTACGCAACGCGCTATCATTACTGGAAATGGATACCCGGGATGCAGATGAACTGGAAAAATGGATGAAACATACAAATACCAACATAAGACTAATCAACAAGGCAATTCGTGGAGCGGAAAACTTGGGACAACGCAAACATTTTGAATCATGTGCGGGAAAAATGAAAGGATTTCGAATCAGAATGAAGGCGCTACGAAAACATGGTAAGTTTTTTCAAATATAAATTTATTTTTTAATGATTTTTTCTATAATTTTGATATATCAACATGGTAAGTTTTTTTAAATAAAAATTTTTTTTAATGATTTTTTATAAATTTTATAAACCATTTTTTTATGTTGATTGTTTCAGGTGCCGGCATGAATCGAAGTCAACGTAAAAGATCTGATAGAATTCAATGGGCTGACGTGGAATCCGCATTTGCAAGTCGAATACGAACGGGAGTGGTTACCAACATAACACACATAGAGCCAAAGGACTTTTTAGACGACGCTACATCGATGTTCACTCGGCGAATACAAAATATATTAAAAAAATACTTAACGATAAAAGTCAACACAACGTTTTGCGGGTTATTTGTGAAAACTGATGGTGACGAGGATAAATACGACATGAAACATTTCAATACACCGAATATCATAATAGATCGTGGAACAAACCTAAAACAATGCTTCGTGGAACACGTACAGGAACCAATTCTAAGAAAACTGAGCGAATTTGCCGAGTCGGGGAGCGGGTGGGCATTGTCCTCCATAATTAACCTAGCCGTGAACGTGAACAAATACACACCTTTTCGTGGATCAAGCTACATCGAATTGTCGCAGGAAATAAAACGAAAACAAGCATGTATCAACATCCAAAACTTCAACGATGACGCCTGTTTCGCGTGGGCAGTGGTATCAGCACTTTATCCAGCTAACAACAAAATTGCTCAAAGAACATCAGCATACCCACACTACTCAACGGTGTTAAATTTAGACGGGATACAGTTTCCAATGACGATTCAGCAAGTGAGCAAATTCGAGAAACAGAACCCAACAATATCAGTCAACGTGTTTATACTAAAAAAACAAAATGGACATTTTGAAACCGTACCTGCTGCGCTAACGAGAGAGAAGAAACAAAACCACATAAACCTTTTAATGATCCAGAACGAGTATTACGAGGATGAAGACAACGAACGGGACAACGACAACGATCAAGATTTACGCTACCATTTCTGTTGGATTAAGGACTTATCGCGACTTGTGTCAAGACAACTAGCAAACACCAAGAGTAAAAAATATATCTGTGATCGATGCTTAAATTACTTTCATACGGAGAATAAATTGATAAAACATACTGAAGACTGCGTGAACATGAACAACTGTCGGGTGATAATGCCGGAAGGGAAAAGCAAATACATATCGTTCAAGAACTATAGCAACAAGAAACGTGTTCCATTTATAATTTACGCCGACGTGGAATCATTCCTACAACCTGTGATGGATAACGAAAATCGGAAAAACACTACAACATATCAACAACATCGGGCATACAGTATCGGTTACTACTTTCACTGCTCCTACAACAACCAGTTAAGTTACTATAGATCATACCGCGGGTCAAATTGCGAAAAATGGTTCGCGGAAGAACTGGCAACGTTACGTGAAAATATCTTGGAACCCATATATGACAACATAATACCAATGAACGAGTTAACACCAGAGGAACAACAGCAACTTAAACAACGAAGTACCGGGTGCCACATCTGCGAGAAACCATTCAAACCTGAGGATATTGTGGTTCGTGATCATAACCACTTCACCGGCGAATACAATGGACCTGCGCACAAGGGATGCAACTTGAATTATAAGGATTTTCATATGATTCCTGTTGTATTCCACAACTTGAGTGGTTATGATGCACATTTCGTAATAAAGGATATAGCAACAGCATTCGAGGGACGTGTCGACTTACTACCAATCAACAAGGAACGATATATTGCATTCACTAAACATGTTACGGGCAGCGAAATTACATTTAGATTCATCGACTCTTTCCGATTTATGGCATCAAGTTTGGATAAATTATCTTCATATCTCAACGAGTTCAACATAGTTAAATCACAATTTCCGGATACCGACTACAAATTACTTACGCGCAAAGGTGTTTTTCCGTACGACTACATATCAGGCTGGGATAAATTGGAAGAAACATGTTTACCATCACGGGAGAAATTCTACAATCGACTCAACGACAACGATATCACCATGGATGACTATACACACGCACAAAAAGTTTGGGATACCTTCAACATACAGACGCTTGGAGAATACTCGGATTTATATATGAAAACGGACATACTACTACTCGCGGATGTTTTCGAGAATTTTCGGGATACGTGCATGCGCACACACGGATTGGATCCTGCTCATTACTACACGACGCCGGGACTTACGTGGGATGCAGCCTTAAAATATACAAAAGTAGAGTTAGAACTGATATCTGATGTGGACCAATTATTATTCATTGAACGTGGTATTCGAGGTGGATTGAGCCAGTGTAGTAACCGATACGCGACAGCAAACAATAAATATATGAACACCTACGACCCGGATGAGGAATCAAAATACCTGATGTACTATGACGTGAACAACTTATATGGATGGGCAATGTCACAATACTTACCAACGGGAAATTTCAAATGGATGGATAATACCGAGATAGATGTTCGAGAAATAAGCGACGAGTCACCTACAGGATACATACTTGAAGTGGATTTGGAATACCCGAGAGAACTGCACGATAAACACAACGATTTACCATTATGTCCAGAGAGAATGTGTGCACCCGGTACTAAACAGGAAATGTTATTGGCAACGCTATACAACAAACAGAAATACGTGATACACTATCGGAACCAGAAACAATGTCTACAACACGGGATGAAATTAAAGAAAATACATAGAGTGCTACAATTCGATCAATCACCATGGCTTAAATCCTACATAGATTTAAACACAGCTCTAAGACAAACGGCGGGAAACGAATTCGAGAAAAATCTCTACAAGCTACTCAACAACGCGGTCTTCGGGAAAACGATGGAAAATGTACGGAAACACTCGATTGTGAAACTGTTAACGAAATGGTATGGACGATATGGTGCGGAAGTTATGATAGCGAAACCGAATTTCCACAGCCGCACCATATTTGACGAGAATCTTATTGCAGTCGAACTACGGAAAACGGAAGTGTTTATGAACAAACCAATATACGTCGGGCAAGCAATTCTGGATATTTCGAAAACATGTGTCTACGATTTTCATTACAACTACATACAGCCAACGTTCGGGAACAACAGCAAATTACTCTACACAGACACGGATTCATTGACTTACGAGATAAAATGCCCAGATATTTACGAAATAATGAAACGTGATATTCAATACTTTGATACGTCGGATTACAGCGCGGATAATCAATATAACATGCCAAGAGTCAATAAGAAAATACCCGGGTTAATGAAGGATGAGCTAAATGGTCGAATCTTTACAAAATTTGTGGGCTTAAGATCGAAAATGTATAGTTGTCAAGTGGACGGCGAGGATCACACGAAGAAAGCGAAAGGTGTAAAGAACTCTGTGGTTAAGAAAACGATAACTTTCAACGATTACGTGGACTGTCTAAAACACAATACAATCATAAACCGACAACAAAACCTGATACAATCGAAAAAACATAACGTGTATAGTGTAACTCAGAACAAGGTGGCGCTCAGCCCGTACGATACGAAACGATATATTGTGGAGGGGGAAACGGATACTTTAGCATGGGGACATTACTCATTAAATTAGTACGCAAGTGGAAATGGCATCGTCATCATCGGCTTACTGGAAACGGCTACAAATATTTTCAAGTGAACTGGATAAACTACGTAAACGGGTTGATACCTACGAAAAAACAATTGATGCTATTGTAAAAATGCAAAATTTGAAATTGTCTGAACCGGAATCAATGGAGTGGGACAAAATGGATGTTTCAATTGGTGAATTTTTCGAACGTGAACCAATGCTACTGAACGAACTGACTTTGGAAACATTTCTTCAAATCTACAAGTGGATCAGTTTGAATGTGCTGAAAAGTTATGGTGCGAAAATCATACAACGCGCCTGGATTTGGTTACCATCCGATTATCGAGCCATGTTTCAAGAATGTGAACCATGTTTTGAACATTATAATCGACCACGGCAACCAGATCATATTGATGGACCACCTGGTTTGAAAATTCGCTGTGAAATGTGCAAGAATGGTGTGAAAATGGAGGAAAACTTTCAACCGCCCGTTGGTGAACCATTGACATTTGGAACACGGATTTCACACGTTGAAGACATATTTCTGACTCATCCTTATTTGTATACAAAAGTCAGAAATTTCGATATGTTATTATACTTAACAAAACAACTATTGAAATATGATATTTGGGTGCAACATCTGTATGCATATATGATACCCGAATATGCATAACGAATTTGTCAAGTATGGGATCAGTTACCTGAAAACATGAAACAATTACGTTCGGGTCTTATTGAATATATAAACAAATCATACAATTTTTAATATTTATTTATTGTAAAAAATATTTCATATACATTTATTGTAAAAAAATATTTCATATACAAAACATTTATTGTAAAAAGTATTACATATACATTTACTGTGAAAATATTTTGTATTCATACTTATATTTTAAAAATAAAGAACAATAATTATTTACATATATGTGTTATTTATTCGAAAAAAAAACCTTTTTATCTTACAGGGTTAAAAAATATAAAAATAAAATATACACTTCAATGAGGGATAACTGCTGCTTCTTATACGGTGGTGTTCTTCAAAATTCAGTAAATTCTTAATGCGGATAATCAATTAATCATCATCATCATCATCATAATCGCTAGCATCTTCTTTATCAGTTTCATCCAGATAATCACCTAGTGGTTCAATAACATCAGCCTTTTGAAGTTCGCGAAGTATAGAGAATATTTCTCGACCAACAGTAGTTTCTTTTAAAGCATTTAACTCTTTGATTAAATCTTCTCGATCGTAAACGTTAAACAACAACATATTTTTATTTTCCTCTAAACTTCGAATAATATTGAGTACTTTTTCACCAGTCTCTGAAGTCTCGTATAAACGTTGTAATTCATCTATTAAAGTATTAGGATTATGCCAGTATTTTATTTTTTTCGATTGTATGTTAACATTTCTAGACTCTCTCAAGTTGTCTTGCTTAAAATGCTTAGCTAAGGCCCCGTTTTCGACATTTTCATTTGAAGCTATATGACGTTTTAAGCTTATTGGTTTAACCTGATTGACAATTTTCGCTTCATTTTCCGAGTCAGCGTTTCGAACCTCTTTTAACATTATAATATCTAAAGCAGTTCCTAGAAGTTTAGTTAGTTGTGAAGAGGAGGTTGTTTCATTGCAATTGTTATTAATTGCTGTTAAGTGATTTACTTGCTTACTTTCATTAGACCAACTATCTTTCTCGTTTTCAGATTGACGACAGTTTTCTCCTCTTTTCAAAGAGTTAAATTTGGTTTGAATGGCTTCAGTTGCAGCATCTATCCTTTTTTGGTCAAACGGATTCAAGATTGCTTCAGAGTAATCAATATCATGCTGTAGTTGAGATGTATTTTCATCATCATTATCATCAAATCTAGATATAGAGATATCATCAGGTGTTTTATTATTAGCATCATATGGTATGAATTTGCTTGATGAGTTATCATTCTTTCCAATCGTACCATCATTAATATTGCTTAACGAATTATGTTGAGCATTTAAGTGTCTAGAAAGATTAGACTTTCGCGTAAATGCTTTACCACAAAAATCACAATTATACATCGTTCAGCGGGAGGTCTGAAGCGTTCGCTAGTAAATGAATAACTGTTCAAAGATTTATTGCTTCTCTACTTATATATACTTAGCTCATTTGCTTCACCGAGCGACTCAATTGACTCCAACGAGTGACTCACATGCTCCCGGAGTGACTCATTTTGCTCCCGGAGTGACTCATATTGCACCCGGAGTGACTCATTTTGCTCCCGGAGTGACTCATTTGACTCCAACGAGTGACTCACATGCTCCCGGAGTGACTCATCTTGCTCCCGGAGTGACTCATTTGACTCCAACGAGTGACTCACATGCTCCCGGAGTGACTCATCTTGCTCCCGGAGTGACTCATTTTGCTCCCGGATTGACTCATTTTGCTCCCGGAGTGACTCATTTTGCTCCCGGAGTGACTCATTTTGCTCCCGGAGTGACTCATATTGCTCCCGGAGTGACTCATATTGCTCCCGGAGTGACTCATATTGCTCCCGGAGTGACTCATTTTGCTCCCGGAGTGACTCATTTTGCTCCCGGATTGACTCATTTTGCTCCCGGAGTGACTCATTTTGCTCCCAGAGTGACTCATTTTGCTCCCGGAGCGACTCATTTTGCTCCCGGAGTGACTCATACACCTTATCATGGTTAAAGAGCTCAGACACCTTATCATGGTTAAAGGGCTCATACACATTATCATGGTTAAAGGGTATAAAATAGTTAAACTTACACAAAATATTGTCAATTTACCGGTGGTTGTCAAAGAGTTAACATCTCTTTCGCTGAAAAAACAATTTCGTGGTAAAACAACTGCATTTCGAACCATGATAATTTACAATTCAGAGCAGTCCACCACTAGACAACCTAGCAAAGGACTTTCGAAACCTAAGATCATTAAACGTAAAACTTTTAAGCGACAACACATTTCACCCGAAAATTTAGCATTCCTTAAATCATTAGGTCTTAAAGTGAAAAGAACATGGTACTCAGTAATGTGCTAAATATTATTAACAGTTTGCAATTTGATGGTTAACTAGCAATAGCTATTAGTAGTATCCATTTTCGGATACATCCCACAAATTAACTATCCTCACCAATTTTAATTATTTTATATAAAGTTGTGGATTGTGTGAGTAAATTCAGTTCTACGGCGGCGATAAAAAATGGCGTTTCTTGATATACAAGGCTATCAAGGAGCTAACAACGAATTTTATTTTAAAGAAGTTGGTATCGTTGCGGAAAATTCGGATGAAATACTACATCTTATATTCGATGCACCGTTTGATTTCAACGAGTTGCCGAAGAAATATGAACGGGTTGCTGCACGTTGGCTTTGCTGAAATTGGCATGGGATACCTTGGTCGTATGATTTATTCCGTACAAAAAACTTCATACCATATTGAAACCTATATTAAAGAAGTTTGATGTCATATACGTCAAGGGCAGTAAAAAGAAGAAATGGATTTCAAATTTGTTTGATGACACCGAAAACCAGCCGTGGATTTTGAATTTGGAAGAAATATTTGATGTACCGAAGGTTTCCAATCTGCGAGATGAATATTATTCAAGACGCTGTATGATCCATTCAGATAAAATTTGTTCATTAGAAAACTGTATTCTTTTAAAAAATTTTAATATGTAAAATAAATAGATTTTTAGTAATATATAGATTTAAGCAATTTAATTTTTTGTATTCATATTCTATAAATAAAACTTAAAAAAAAGAAAAATATGTGCGTTTTATTTAATTATTACCCTGAATTCCCCTATTTTTTACAGCAAAAAGTTTCTTTCGTTAACCTATAAGAGTATTAACAAAAATCTTATGAAATTTATTGTTCTAATTGAAAAGCATATTTCATGATACACCCTGTATACTAAAATATTTATTAAAAATACTAAATATACACCCGTTATATATACATGATATTATATGTATGTTAATGATAAAAATTTGATTTTACAGACTTAAAAATTTAGTAAAACTCAATGCTGTTATCATTTTTATATTAAGCGACGTGTTTATAGTAATTTAAAACCAAAAATTGAACTTTTATTCTGTTTAAAAATGTTAAATACAATACTATTATACCCTAATATAAATATGTATCAGTATTAAAATGATATACATTGATTTTGCTGATTAAACAAATTTTTTGCAATATTTATAAATTATTTTATAATTAGTTTTAATACTTATTCATAAATGGCTATACAATTCGTTTACTAGTATTCATAAAAATTAAAATTATATACAAATTTTCTTTCTTATTCTCAATATACAGAGTGTATACATAAAATATTTTTAATATACAGAGTCTATACATATATACATACTGAATTATTTCAGATAATTTTCGTTTGATATAGAAACAGTTTTGTGCTACAGTCAAATTCAAAAGTGTTGTGCACCATAAGAAGTAATATTTTTTGTAACTTGTTAAAATTTCAAGAACTTTTGTTAGTTAACTAAAAAATTGGTCACTGTAGGTTAAATGTTAAAGTATTAAAACTGATAAAAATAATTTTTTGCTTGAGGCCTACAATGGGTGATATTTTTTACTAAACAATTTTTTAACTCATTAATATTCCATGACGTCATCTTTCTTATACCAAAAGAACTCCATATATGAGTCATATGATCATAATTCAGCTAAAATAAACATTTAATTATTAGTTGTTTGTTTATTTTAAAACTGATAAAAATTCCTGGAATTTTCCAAGGTTAAATATACCAAAAATCCCCATACGGTACAGTTAACACTCGATTTCCGGCATTACAGTAGCGGTCAGAAATCTGGACCCCGGAGTCTGGTTTTAAAATCTAGCGCTTGGTACAGTGCCCCCACAAAATTTAGCGGCCACCCCGTGGGTTAGGGTATTCCCCACATCTTTGACTTGGTAATGTACCTTTCGTTTAAAATGACGCAATTAAGGCAAGCGCGTGTTGGGGTCAAGGTTTGCACGTACAGTACGCTTCAAAAAGTGATCGGATACCTTTTTGATCAGGGGGGCCCGCACTTTTGACACGGCAGTGTACCAAAAATTTAAGTACAGTACGGCGTCAAAAGTCTGGGGCCACCCCTTGGATTAGGGTAATCCCATATTTTTGACGTGGTAGTGTACCTTTCGTTTAAGATGACTCAATTAAGTGAGATTAAAGGCTAAGGCTTGCATGTACACATAAAAAATAAGTACAGTACGCTTCAAAAAGTGATCGGATACCTTTTTGGCCAGGGGAGTCCACACTTTTGACACGGTAGTGTACCAAAAATTTAAGTACAGTACGGTGTCAAAAGTTTGGGGCCACCCCTTGGATTAGGGTAATCCCACATTTTTGACGCGGTAGTGTACCCCATCTATCAAATTGTAACCTAAAATTCAGTCTGCGCATGCGTCGTGTACTTAAATTCAATCTGCGCATGCGTTAGGTTTGCATTCAAAAACTACGTCAGTGCCGGCGCATAATGGGTTAACACAAAATAAAATTGTGATAAGTAAATTGTGATGGCGCATAATGGGTTAACATAAATTAATTTGGTTGCTGGTGATGACTCATCTCTTACGAATTTCAAGGCTAACAGTATGAGCGAGTGTTGGGGTCAAATGTCAACAACAAATTTTAAATACATGTACCTGGTACGTGCCGGGTCAGAGATCAATCCATACACGAGGTACAGTGTGTCTCAAAAATTTGGGTACATCTTGCGTCAGGATGTACTGGGTACATGTTGCGTCAGGATGTTGCCAAACTGTTGAGACAACCGGTGCGGCCGTACCCGTACAGCTATTCTACTTTTGTTTATAAATGATACTTTTCGTTATTGAAAATTTTGATCGTAAATGTCTGCTAAACCATGTATCGTATCGAAAAAATAACGAAATTTTTGAAGGCTTATTAAGTTAACTTCTATGTAAACGACAATTTATAATTCAATTACTTGAAAGAAATATTTTAACGCAATTAAATTAAAAACTTTAAATTTCTCCATTTGAAACAGAACAAAATTTAAATTACAAAGTTAAAAATAAGATATATTTTTAAGAGCTTGTTTAGGATTTGAACATACTCATTAAAACAAGAACTAGTTCCATCAATATTTGCTGGAACAAACCTCTTGTATTTTATATAAACACATTTCATATGATAATTGAATTGAAATCAACCGAACGGAGCTCATCAGAACTCACATGTTATCAATTGTGTTAACTGTTTATTATTACAATTTGGTTTTCTATTTATAGTCAGATTCCAAATATATCGGTAGGTATTGCAAATGTTTTAATAATAGTACGCCAGTATTCACCAATCAAATATAGAATATAATCAGTAATCAATAGCTGTGTACCTATACACCAGTAGTTCTCAAACTTTTTGGACTGCGATCTCATTTGTATTTGAAAATTTCAAAGAAAGAAATAGGTAGGGAATGTGTAAAAATTGATTAGGTACGTAATCTATAAACAATTATTTCTGCGACCCGCTCAAATCGTTTTCGCGACCCCCTTGGAGATCGCGATCCCCACTTTAAGAATCACTGCTATACACAAATGGAATGTTTGATGAACAGAAACATTTTCAGAAAGTAAAAGGTTCCCTCCTAAATTTTCGACACCAATTTTAAATTTGGTTCTGTCTACTATTTTTTCGTTTCTTATATATTATTAAGTAAGAACATTATAACCTTTACATATTACCCCGCCTAGATCTTTCGTAAAATTACGTAAATTTTCCTTCAATTCATTTTGTTTATATTAAAAAGTAAAATTTTTAGTGGTCTACTGATATTTTTTATTTAAAAATCGAATTTTCGGAGATGATATTTTTGATAAAAGAGGGGTATGGATAAGCTAAGAAAATGTATGACAAAGATCCCTAATGTGACAAAAAATTTATATTTCTTTTATATTTCTCTTGATTTTAGTAAAATACAGGACACTAACTTAACGCTACAACAATTTAAAATTAAAAGTGACTACGTTTTTTTTTTTTTCGCAAGAAAAACTTACAAACTGTCAAAACGCTTTTTTTTTTTTATTGGAAAAATGTAACCTTTTCTACTATATCGAATTTTTAGTCGAATTTTCTCCGAAAAATTAGACTTATACAGTCTATACGATAAGAGCTGCGAGAGGCGAGAGTAGGGGCGCTATCCGTTTTCGGACCCGTAGAACACGAATATGTAGAAAAAAAAAATGTCTGATATATATATATATATATATATATATATATATATATATATATATATATATATATATATATATATATATATATATATATATATATATATATATATATATTTTCCCGCCACCTTTTAATTTGTGTAGGGCCCCCCTATGGAAGTTAAGAGATGAAATTTGGTAAATGGGGCTCATTTTCGAGGCACCTCATACTATCAAAGTGGGGTCAAATTTTGGGCAAATTTTTTTTCTGACCCGACTTTTAAGGGGGTGGGGGGGGGGGGGGGCGGAAAAGCAATAAAACTTTTCCAAACCGGTTTTAAATAATGTTTCGGTCAATTATCTACAACATATCCAAAATTCAGCTTCCTAGGATGATATGGTGGGAGTAGAGGGGGGAAAAACGATTTTCGCTGGATCTAACAGGCCCCCAGCCCCCTAGAATTAACGTAGAGGGTTGAAATTTGGTGTGTTGATAAAGTTCGTACCTAGGTTGTGCTTTTTGGAGGTTTTAATATTTTACCTCCACCCACCTCATTTTTAAGCTACAATTTCATGCATTTTCGACGTTTTCGAAGTTTGTACCACTCGCACAGGTCACCCGAATAAACCTAGAGGGCTGAAATTTTGTATTCGGATTGAGTTAGTATCAAGGGGGTGCCTTTTGGGGGTCTCGACTTTTAACCCCTACCCCCACCATTTTTATACCCAAAAGAACATGATTTTTCTTGTTTTTTAACAGTTTCGTTCGGGTCAGAATCTCCCCAAATAAACCTAGAGGGCTGAAATTTGGTGTACAGGTTAAGCTAATAGCCAGACACTGTTTTTTGGAGGTTTCAACTTTTAACCCTTACCCCCACGATTTTTACGCCAATATTTCCTTAATTTTTTTGCTTGTTTTCTAACACGTCTAGAGACTCCATAAGGAAACCTAGAGGGCTGAAATTTTGTACGTGTATTCAGTTAGTATCCAGCTAGTACCTTGTAGGGAGTCCGCATCACTTTTCCCCCCACTTCTCCCATTTTTACATCGGAATTGAATGCTATTGTTAAATGTGTTTTAAAAGCATTATGTTTATTCTAAATACAAGTAGGCGAATAGTAATTTTAAAAAATTTTAAAAAAAGTGAACTTACTTTTATGACAAATGAAATACATACATATTAAGTAATTTAAAAATGTTATTAAAGTCACTGTTTATTTATAAATTAGGAATTTTGGATTTTTAGTATTTATAAAATAGAAATTTTGGATTTTTTTGGAAAGAAAAAATATCTTTATAAAGGCCTTCCAGTTTACTATTTAAGGTCCTTTTTTAATTTTTAAAACTAAAACATAAAGGCAATTAGCGGATAAACATGGGCAGGAATGTCCTCGTACGAATTGTGTTGGCTTTTTTTCTGCTACCTGTTTTCGGCACAAAATTGAAATTTACTGAGATACAGCCCTTAAATACTTAAAACCTTTTTTTAAAGCCTCGATCAGCCGAACACTCATCACCAGTTTTGAAACCAACAAAATGACAATTCGGTTGTAGACTTTCAATCAGATTTCGCTTGTAGACATTCAATACCGAAGATGAAGGGGAAAATTCGACTACCGTGATGGGGCCCCGCTGCTCACGGCGTTTTTTTTTAGACATAAGCGAATTTTTTTAGCATTATGATTTTTTTATATGTTGCTTTTTAGACGTCGGCGTCGCCAAATATAAAAATACAAAAATTAAAATACTAAAAAGATGCGCTCATGTTTAAAAAAAACTCAATATAGTAAAAAAAGGGACTGTATTTTACTAAAATAATGAGAAATAAAAAAAAATATAGTTAAATTTTTTGCTATATTAGGGGTTAATTTTTTTTAGCTTATTGATACCCCTCGTTTTCTAATACTATCGGAAAACTGAGTTATTAAAAAATTGGGTTATTTAAATTTTTGTTGGACCTCCCCGCAGATTTGTAGTTGTTGCGTCCTTGACCGCGGGAGATTTTTAGCAACTTCTTGTATTGGAACATAAAAATATGTAAACCACTAAAAAAAGAAAGGAACGTTTGTAAAATATTCATAATAATGTATATATATATATATATATATATATATATATATATATAAATATAAATACTCTTATAATTTATTTTTTAATAACAATTTTTCTTTAGAGCCACTAATTGCTATAAAACTTTTTTTTTCTAAATTTATGCCTAATGCTTTTAATGTAATTTTAGGGAAAGTATTATAACATTATAAGTATAATCGATTGAATATATGCAGTCCATATACCTATATTTATTTTAATTATCTCATTATTCTTTTGAAGCTATCAAAAAAAGCTTTATTTTTAATGAGTTTCATTTTTTCAAACAATATAGAAATTGTAGTCATCTATTAATTTTTTTTCAATCGCATAATTGATTTTTTTGTTTTCAATTTTATGAACCTTTCATTTTATTTCTCTTTTTGTCTTTGATGATTAAAAGTCTATTTCTTTTCTTTAGTAAATTTTTTTACAGTAATGTCTACATTGAAATATTATTCTTTCATAGACCTAAACAGAAATATCTAATTACAAACTAAAAATAGTTAATAATTTTTGAATATTTTTTAACATGGATAATCAATTTTTTATTTTTGATAATTTTATCATTTGAAAGTAGAGGAGATATGGCCGGTAAGGTACATTTTTATTTTGAGGATTTAAGACTTTTATTTTTTTATTTATTTATTTATTTTTTTTGTGGTAATGAATCGAGTAGTAACACTATATTTTTGTAATGTTAGGAAATCGGTTGACCAACAATATGCCAGCTCTAATTTTTTCAAAAGTTTTTTTTAGTTTAACCAAACCTGAACTTATATACATAACAACGAAGAAAAGACTTTTAAAACTATATGATGTTGCTACAAATGACGCGTTAATTTCTATCTGCTATAATTTCCAAAATTATCAATTGTACATAATAGAAATTTTTACATAAACTTAAATATTTTTCGTAAATACATATATTTCTGACTCGTTATTATGTTAACTGTGACCAAGCATAATTTTTTTATTAGTACAGTTAATCTAGTCAGTGGCAGTAGATATTTTTCTTAATGTTTCATCCACTGTTCGGTAGTATACCAACTTTTAGTGTTTTATAGCAAAACTAGCAAAACAGAGCTCTGAGCTATTGAAAATTTGAAATTTAGTACAGAGATAGAGTGTGATGACGCAACTGTCAACGTGGTGTTAAATTTTAATTCTTGAAATTGATTTCAGAAAGTTAGATGAAAAGTAAAAAATTTTTATGTCTAGGGTTATTGTATTTGGTGTCAAAATAAAGCTGGCTAAAACAACAATTCTATAATATATAATAATGTATACTTTTTTCGTTTTTTAAGTGTCGGAGGCGGTGATATTAATCTTTCACTTTTTCTTGATATATTCTAATGCCTGGCAGCAGTGTCGGGCTAAATTTTGGGAAATAAGGGGTACCATATGATGTTTAAATCAGTTCCTATAAATCTATGGTTAGACCTATTGACGGAAATTTTCAAAAAATGACTGTAAAAGTTTATGGTAAGAAGAAAGTTTAGCGGATTTAAAATACCTTCTTATTGCAAAACCATTTCATTACATATTATTATGGAAAATGTGTTCCATTTCCAAGTTACTAAACTATGTATCTTATAAAAAATAAAGTTACTGATAAAATCATAAAAGACACCACAGATCGATAATAAAACAATTCAAAACTAATAAAATTTAAATTTGAAAAAGGCTAATAATACATGTTATATCAATTTGAAACTATAATTTGACAAAACGTGTCATTTAAAATCCATTACAGTAAAATTAATACGTCAATAACCATTACACATAATCATGGATGTCATTTAATCAATGTTTGTAACAGATAAACAGAACCTTATTAACTTTTATATAACAGAGTCGGCCCAACCAAACGCGTGGCCTGATGCAAAGTTGACTTGCGGAGCCTCGAAGCGAATTTAGTACAACAAAAGAGTAATTAATTTTTTTGTTATTTTGATGGTTCCGTGAACTTTCCGACGGCTTTTAGGAAGAGGAATTTGACCCTTAAATGAAATTTAGCTGGCAGTTATGTAGATCGTTGCTATTGTATATGACCTAAACTCTTCTAATCTTATCCTATCCTAACGTATAATAACTGGTGTGTAATGGCTTTGGAGGGGGAGGGGCTTGATATTTATCACCTATCAGTGATCTAAGATCACATCAAAAACATAAATGTGAAAAATGGGCAAGTTCTATTATATTGTGTTAGTCTGAAAAAGAATTGAAATCAAATTAAACAGTCAAGTTTCAAACACATTTTTGGTGCAAAATCGAAATAAAATAAATTGCTTTAAGAAATACATATCAACCTTTTTAAGGTAAATAATAGAAATTTTACATTAGAACTTGGGTAGTTTTTTACACCCAGTTTAATATACATGATAAATGACTAAAAACTTCCCAAGTTCTAATAAAAAATTTCTATTATTTACTTTAAAAAAGCTTGATGTGTATTTCTTAAAACAATTTATATTATTCCGATTCTGCACGAAAAATGTGTCTGGAACTTGACAAGCTATTTTGATTTCAATTCTTTTTAAGGCTTACAGAATACAATAAAACTTGCCTATTTTTCACATTTATGTTTTCGGTGGGATCTCACGACTTTTTTTTAGAAAATATAGTTTAATACAAACTTGTTCAATTTGAATGTTTATGAATTTATTAGTCATAATAGGTAATAATAGTAGGTAATTTGTTGCTATAAATAATTATTTCTTTTTCATAGTTACCGGCAACTAGTACATTTTAATATTTAGGAAGGCTTCTGTTATTAAAGTCACTCTTTATTTATAAATTGTGAAAATGTTATTAAAGTTACTGTTTATTTATTAATTAGGAATTTTGGATTTTTATTATTTATAAAATAGAAATTTTGGATTTTTTTGGAAAGAAAAAATTTTTTTGGAAAGAAAAAATAAAAGCCTTCCAGTTTACTATTTAAGTTCCTTTTTTAATATTTAAAAATAAAACACAAAGGCAATTGGCGGATAAGCATGGATAGAAATGCCCTCGTACGAATTGTGTTGGCTTTTTCTCTGTTAACTGCTATTGGCACAAAATTGAAATTTACTGAGATTCAGCCCTTAAAAACTTAAAACCTTTTTTTAAAGCCCCGATCAACCGGACACTCATCATCAGTTTTGAAACCACCAAAATTACAAGTCGCTTGTGGACTTTCAATTATATTTCGCTTGTAGACACTCAATACCGAAGATGAAAGGAAAAATTCGACTTCCGTGATGGGGCTCCGCTGCTCACGGCGTTTTTTTTTTAATTGATTCTATTTACTATAGTTTATCAAACTGGATGCACACCATTATTAGATGTAAAATCAGCTGGAATATTTTTTGATAAAGCTCTACCAAAACGTAAAATTGATGGAAAATAACACCATTTTAATCTTCCGTCGAAAAGTATACGTCATCTTTTAAACATTGCACGAATACAGTAAATATCACGTAAAAATAATTATAGGTATATTACAATATGTAATTAAAATTAACATCTCACACAAAAAATCATTAGTAAATTAACAGAAATAATTACTTCATATTCTAAAAGAACCGAATTTATACATTTGCCAGGTCATAAGCAACTAACTATAATAATTATTGTAAGTAACTGAGACGAATTTTTTTTTTTAATTTTGTAAAAATTACTTAGTAGGTATATATATTGTATACCAAGAGACTAAAATATGATTCTTGATTCTGAATGTGAAGTTTATTACTTTAAGGCCTGCAAAGAGTCCAGGCGACAATATAATGTATAATATAATATAAAACAAAATAAAAACACTTAAATAGGCATATGTTTAATAACTATTGTATTCGTTGGAAGTAAAGCAAATTCAAAAAAAAAGTATTAAGACGGGGTTTTAGCCAGGCGGCTTACTAGAGTATATGGTTACAATAGTGTGATTCTTATTTTATTTTTTTACATGTTTTATGGCAAAATAGTTGATATTATCGTCATTATCAACGTCATCATTAATGAGCAACGAAAGCGCAGGGCCTTTGAAAAATCTGAAAATCTTCTCTGAATATTATTATGGTTCATTATGATGGTGTATTCCAATTTCACCTTTTCTTATGCCATTCTGACAATAAAAAAAATTGTTCTTTAAGGGAGGAGTTCAAATAAAAAAGCAACTTTTTTATTTATGATTATTTTGCTTGTTGAATTTTTTTTTCAAATTGGGGAGGGTTTCAAAGAGAAAATTTTGTTTTTTAAACATTTATTACTCTTCCTTGTGTGGGGAGGGGGCCCTTTGGCACAAGTTTTAAAGCGTTTACAAGGAACGCCATATCTCAAAAAGTAATGAATATTTTTTAAATATTTTTTCATTATTTTATTCCTAAGGGACCTGTCCATAAAGCTGAGTATGGGTTTCAGGTAATTTTAAAAATTAACTATAAAATTGTAATTCCAAACTTCTAGAAATTATAAAACCCAATTTTTTATTAAAAGAAATATGATACTGAATTATATATTTATTAGATACTATTCTACATACCTACTGGAAAAATGTATTTATGTTTGATCATAATCAATAGTTTAAGAAACCTTGATAAATAGCCGTCCCGAGGCAATCTATCGGGACACCGGGACAAGAGAGTTAAAACCTGAACAAATCCGAGAAAACCGGGACTTAAGGACTCCCTATTTATAGGCAAATAGATGCCTTTATCCTCTAAAACCCGGATAACAAAATCTATCTATTTAACATACTTCCTTGATCTATCCGCGTACATATCGGCATTAGCTATTTATTTCATGTCTTTGTATATTATATTTATTAATCATGATTTATTGTTTACGTTATTTACTATTGTTTTACCATAGATATATGTTGAAGCCCTCAAGCGTATTAATACACAAAATAAACAAAAAATTGTTATCTTTATTTATAGAAACTTTATATTCGTATATGTATGTTATATATGTATGTACGTTCATCGTTGAGTTTGAATGGTTTACGTATTGGTGGAGACAATATAATATGATGTGCGTATCATGTTACATATTTGTTTACGAAAACATTTACTAGATAGCCGGTTACTCGTTCATTCGCTAGAAATGTTTATGTTGATAAATCAATTTTCCAATTTATCGGAAAAATGTAAAAAAGAATTCAATTAAACAAATTGCCTCGGCATTATTTTAATTAGTTCAAAAGCTAAGTAGGATATTGTTTTCATTTAAAACAATAATAATAATAACATTGGTGTGTGTGTTGCGAGGGAGCAATCTGATTTATTAATGGAGGTACCTATGTACGGTGAAATTACTGTGACGCAAAATTATTAAAAATATATCTACAATCAACATGTTTTAACATTTTTTTTAACTGAAATTTGAAAGAGTGCCCCGAGTCAAGATTTTAACACTGCATTGACCCTTCTAACATCTAAATGAGCCTACATTCACCCTAAGTGAACCTATATCGACTCTTAATGAACCTACAAACACAATGTTTACAAATAATAACCCTACATTGAAGCTACTTAATCGTCCATAAACCTATCTTAATGCTATTTAACACTTTATAAACAATTAAATAGTAGGTCTGAGCAGGTTCGATGTAGTCTCAAAACATTTTATTAGTTTAAAAAAATATATGGGAAAAAATAATATACATATATACAGTGTCTCTCATAAAGTACGCATGATATGGGAAACAATTTTATTATTGATTCCTTGAAAAATATCCTAGTGGGCTTAGTTAGTGCATCAGTTTAAATGAGATACTAGCTAAACAATTCTTACCACCCGCTTAATATTTGACAGGAAACCGGAAATTTCAAATTTGTGAATTATGAAAAATGATAATCCTTTGAAAGTTATTGATTACCTCCTGAAGAAATTTTGGCATCGTATCAAAATTAGGCATAGTAAATATATTCCGAAAGCTAAATATCACAGTTTGCAAAAATAAAGCCCAAAAATCTGCTTTTCCAAAATACGAATTTAACTGACCCTAAATTCAAAATAATTGTACGAATTCTAGCAAAATAAAACTTACACCATTCGTTGAGATCTGCGTATTCATAAAATCACAATTATCATCAAAATATTGGTACAGACATCGGTCTTTCAATAGAAAAATTTAACTTGGCCACAAAAAGACACGCTCTGTAATACTGGAATTTTAACAAGCATGAATAATTGTTATTTCTTTATTTTCTTTGCAGTTAGTAGTCAAAATACTCGTTACGCAAATCTCATTTCATTGATGACAATTGTGATTTTATGAATAAACAGATCTCAAAGAACGGTATGATTTGTATTTTGCTAGAATTCATAAAATTTTTTGAATCTAGGGGTACTTAAAGCCGTATTTTCAAAAAACAGATTTTTGAGCTTTATTCTTGCAGACTATAATATTTAGCTATCAGAATATGTTTACTACACTTAAATTGTCTAGTCTGCATATTCATAAAATCACAATTATTATCAAAATATTGCCGTAGACATTCGTCTTTCAATAGAAAAATTTAACTTGGTCACAAAAAGACGTGTTTTGTAACATTTTTAGTTTTAACAAGCATGAGCAATTGTTATTGCTTTATTTTCTTTGCAGTAAGTAGTCAAGATACCTCCTCGTTACGAAAATTTCATTTCTTTGATGACAGTTGTGACTTTATGAATAAACAGATCTCAAAGAACGGCATAATTTTTATTTTGCTAGAATTCATGAACTTTTTTGTATTTAGGGCCACTTAAAGTCGTATTTTGGAAAAGCAGATTTTTGACCTTTATTTTTGCAGACTGTAATACGTTTATCATACCAAATTTTGATACGGTGTCAAAATTTCCTTAATATTTCAAAGGACACAATGTTATTGTTTATATATCACAGATTTGAAATTTCCGGTTTCCTGTCAAATTGCAAACTGGGATAAGATAAGTTTAGCTATTTTTTCATTTTAACTGATGCAATAACTAACTCTGCAAAAATATTTTTCAAAAATTTTATTAGTAAAAAAATTTCCCATACTGTGCGAACTTTATAAAAGACACTGTATATATGTATGCATATACATTATATATCGGAATGATTGACAAAGATGAACAATAGACATAAACGAAACTTTACGACACAGACGACGGAAATGGCCGATAAGGTATGTGAATATGTTTCAACTATTTGAAGAAATGACCAACTAGTTTTCTTTAAAACGAATTTAATAAAGTGTATCAAATTTATTGTCAAATATGTGTAGTAATTATTTCTTTATTTTGTATCAATTTAAATGTAAACAACCTCACAAAGTATTACGTAAATCATTTGATAATTAAAATTGAATCAATGTTAAGTGTAAATTTTAATTTGAATCGGGTAAATGAACTCTACAATTCATAAGGTGAAAAATTAAAATTTTGTGTTTATATGAAGAAACTGAGATGAACTAGAAGTGAAAACTGTGAAAAAATTTAAAAAAACGTTACATTTTAATTGTTAAAAATTGAGGTGCATTTAAAATAATTATTAGCTTGTTGTGGTGACGCTCCAAACAGAAGTGACTTGCAAGCGGTAAACAAGCCCTGGGGTGAGATGAAAAATTAAAATTTTGTGTTTATATGAAAAAACTGAGATGAACTAAAAATGATAATTGTGAAAGAACTGAAAAACCATTACATTTTAATTGTTTATATTTGAATAACAAGAATCAAATAGTTAAATTAATTGTCAAATATACATAGAATTATTATTATTAAAAAATAATATTAAAAAGAAATTATTACTATTTAAATGGTGTTTAAAATATGTAAAACAAGGGTTAAATGATTTTAATTTGAATTGTACTTAATGTATATACTTAAAATTAATAAACGTAAAATAATAAAATACTTTTGTATTCATTTTAAAACCATATCTATATGCATGCGTGCATGCATACATCCATACGCGTACGAGTGTACACATATATGTATGTATGGATGTATGTATGTACGTATGCATATATATGTATTAGTGTATTGTATGTATACGATTAAGAACCTCTTTTCAGCCTCACAACATCTGATTTTAAGGGTCAAGGAGCAGTATTGTAGGGTCAGTAGAGATACTACTTTGACACTATAAGTGGAGAATCTGTCATTTTGCGACAACATGTAGGCTTAATGTAGGCTTTTTTTACATGTAATTCTGAAACTACTTTAACCCTATTTAATTCAATTAAAAGGAATAATGTAGGTTTAATGCAGGTTCAATATTTTGACGCGGGTGATATAGATTTTATATGTGATTTTAAATTAAAGACTATATCTGCTTTTTAACGAGTGTTTAACATTTTTTCTTTTTATACTTTCAAACTAGTATGGCTTATTAGGAAGCGTATACATGACCTTGAATCAAACAATTAATTTATTCACAGCATTTAAGGAGAAATCTTTATTATAGTCTTTCTATCAAACCACTAATGAATTCGTATATTTGGTAGTACTCAGACACCAAAAATAACCTCAATTGAAACTTTTATAGATGAAACCATATCCGTAAATTACTTATACGAGTATACTATCTTTTTGAATATCCAATCCTAAAATTACGTTTCTCGAAACTAGATATTAAGTGGTATGCATAAAGTTGAGCATTCGCATCTCGTATACACGCAGTATGTGAATATAACATATTTATATTTACTTGAGCAAAGTCTCACAATGCTCAGCTTTATGCATACCACTGATTATTTTTTATCATTTAAAATATTATTTCACCACTGTGGACAGTATAAACTATTCAAATAAATTACAGCAGTCGGATCAGACAATTAGTAACGTTTTATTGTGAATTCCCTTTCAATTTTTTCAAAACCGCTATTAAAATATAGAAAACCTTTATTTGTTAGAAAATTTTTCTTTTTTTCAGTAGAATGGAAAATTTCTTTAACTCTTTAAATGATTAAGACGAGTTAACTCGTTCTGCAATATAGCGGCTCAAAATGCTGTGATATGTATATATTCACTGGTACAGATGCCGCCATCTGTGACAATACGGTATAATTCTAAATAATGTTTAATTTTATCACCATAGTTTAATATAATTTATTTTTTGTAAATTCCTAGGGTTCACTTTTTTAATGTTGGGAACTTTGATTTTTTTCTTTCTCTTTTTTTGTACCCTTATCTATTGTACTTATCACTTGGCTAGTCCGGCACTTTGAGACAAAAAAATTTTACCATTTGGTTCGTTTAAAAGGCTTAATGCTGTAAAACTTCAAAAATTTCAAAAATTTTTTTCTATAAAGATGCCTGTTACTCTTCTAATTTTGTAGCAGTTTTAAATTGAATATGTGAACCAACAAACAATTTTTTGAAACTAAAAATGAGCATCAAATTTAATGAATGATTTATCCGTTCTGTTGCATTTTCAACGATCTATGGTAACGGAGAGTTCGAATAAAGGCATATATTTTCTTAAATTAACACGTTCATTACCGATTACGCGATATCGCGTGATACGACTACTTTCCTATATGGCCGATCATGTCATATCGCGTAAAGTGTTAAGTTTCGATGCTTGATAGAATAGCAATCACAGAAAAACGGGACGAGGGGAACAATCTATAGGTAAGAGACGTGACCACAATATTTGCATTATATGTGACCAGTCACGCGATATCGCGTGACAAACATAAAAACCTATTTATTTAATATAAAACTATATAGATAGAAAACTTATTTTCGACACAAAAAAAAAATAAATCTGTAGAAAAAAATATTTGGCCATCTTACAAAGTCTATTTTTCTAGCTTGGCAATGAGCGTGTTAAAAAGAGACGATAATATAATTAAGTAATGTTATTTCGTATTAAATACATCAAATTATATGGTTTTTTATACATTAGTTCATTTCGGGGGTGTATTACTTTCTTCGCATTACACAAGTGGCTCTAGTCTATACTCACTCACTGCTCAGCCATTTTTCTAGAAAATTCTATTAGTAATTCAAATAAAAGTATCTATTCAGTGTATTTCAATAATTTCAATCTGATAAACCGTACTAAATGAATGAGTTTTAACTACATAATAACTACATAATAATTGGTCTTTAATAAACAGCAATTGTTACAAACCAATAACCAACATTAATTCAAAAATTCATTTAAAATAATGCCCTTAAAATCAATTTTAATACACATTAATGTTATGTTAACTCAATATTAGGGATAACTAAAAGTTTTCACGTTTATTTTGGTATAAATTAGATATTAGAAAAAAATTTAATTAACTTACAAAAATTATTTTATTGGTAAAAAAATATTTCCTTGATTTACGGAAATATTCCTTTGACAACTAAAAAAAGGTCAAAAAATATTTGTTTAAGCAATTTTCTAGTTTTCAAAGAAAAAAAAATCATTTAAATTTATTTTAAGTTTGTTTATCATTCATTTATTTTTCTGTTAATAAATCTTTTCAGAAATTATAATACCGCCATTTATTTCATTTAAATTAAAAAGATTAGTCGTTGGATTTTTACTACTTATTCAATCTTAAATTGAAGAGATTTTTGCAGAAATTTTCTTCTTAACTTCTTTTTTTTACATATATTGTATCAGGTGAATTTTTTCTCTGTGTAGTTTTATGTTATTGGATCATCCGGAAAGTTTGTGCCGTTTTTGATGTAAATGATCATCCCGATTTTCTTCAAATGGCTGAAAACTGTTGATTCTGAATGCTGAAAAGTTGACACTAATTCCTAACCGTTTTTCTCAGGTTTCGCTTTATTTCTTGACGGATAAATTCATCGTTAATACACAAAGGTCGACCGAAGGGAGCTTCATCTTCCAAAGAAAAGTTACCCTTTTTAAATCTAGCAAACCACTTTCTATAAGTTCTGTCAGAAAGCGTATCATTACCATAAACACTACAAATATTTCTCGTTGCGTCAGCTGCATTAGCAGGTATCTTTTTTAAACTCGTATAACATGCCAATGATGTTCCTTGATGTCTAAGATTGCTCATTATTACTGACAAGAAAAAATTATTTAAACACTGTTTAAAGATTTATGATACATATTACAAACAACACTATCGACCTAACACTAACATGTTGTTACATGGTTCGTTTGCGGTTGCTACTTAAAGAAACATTAATTCATCGGAGCGGCTCCGAAAATGGCACGAATTTTCCGTATAACCTAATAGATAGATATTTATGTTTTGAACTTTAAAATAAAACATAGTTCAATAAATTATTGTATCCATAATTTGTTCTGAATACAGAAAATAGAAAACGTATATAAAAACCGTACATGCTTTCTCATTTCCATCTATTCCCGTATGGCCTGTTACCCATACCAAGATCACTGGACAATGGACCGAGGGTTGATCCAACGTTTCTTGGCACTCGTGCAGCAATCTTGACGTTGTTCTAACGCCACTAAGGGCGTTGAGAGCAGCCTGGCTGTCCGAGCATATGCTTACGCGAAGTCCCTTCCAGCCGGGCCTACTTTGTATCAATTTCGCACAGGTTGAAATGGCAAACACTTCAGCCTGGAAAACCGTTGATTCTTTTCCCAAGGAGTGGGTTAATCGGGTTCGGGGTGCTAAAGCATCCGCACCTCTACTTTCCGCCATCTTGGACCCGTCGGTATACCAGACCAGTCCTCTGACAGCTGTTGGGAGAGTATTGCTTTTCCACTCCTCCCTGAATGGAATGATCATGAAACAAATTTTGTGGGTTTGAAAAGGTAAATATAATTTTAATTACAAATCTGCAAAATAAGATTGGGTGTTTGGAAGCTGAAATTTAGAAATTAAAAAGAATAAATAAACTTTAACAATATTTATTAAAATAGAGATTTCTAAATTACAAAATTAAATAAGCAGAATACGCAAAATAATAAACACCTTTCACAAAATTTGGTTTCTTAAAACCCTGTGATTGACCACGATGTCTTTCAGGGATACAAAAAATGAAAAGATTAAATTTCAAACATTACAAATATATTTATATTTTAATATCAAACAATTTTCAAATGAATTTCTCTGCAATTACTGAATTAAATACGTAAACAAACAAATCTATTGTTAAATAATTAACATTGAAGAAAAAGATGTAAACAAATTATCAATGAAAATAATTAACAATTAACAATCGATAAACATTACTTGTCAAACTGCTACAGCTGTTTGGTAAGTAATAAATAGAAAAAAAAATATTACCTGGAGGTATGAAAATATTATACATAATATAACACCGGCTATTTACATATTAAAATTATTTACATTCGCAGGAGTAACTTGAGAGAAACGAACTTAACTATACTAAACTTAATACTAATAAATAATAAAAATAATAATTGAAATAATCACAAGAGTATAAACAGTAAATTTAAATTTATACAATTGTTACAAATAGAATGAAATTACATTCCAATAGAAAAGAAAAGAAAAACTTACGTTTTGAATAAATATCACCAAGTATTTTTTGGCGTCAATGATATAAATATTAAATTGTTAAACCTAACTAACAATAAGTTTCTCCCATAATTACCCGAGCGTAAAATAACTATATTGACATATTTTAAGTAATTAAATAGTTAAATAAAATCGAAGGCAAACATTATCACGAAGCTTGAAGAGCCAGGTGATCTGGTGGTAATGGGCGTGTATTTCACCGACCCATTATCCACTTAAGTTTAATATTAAAATGTCAGAAGGACATTTACAAAGTTAAGTTACCCGTAGGTACTAATTAACTCACTGCCTGTTGGCTGACTGTGTTCTTCTTTCTGACTAACCGACCATTACTGACCGTTTACTGACTGACTAACTAACTGCTAGCTGTTCTTATTAGCTCACTTAAATAAGTTTGCCTCTATTGTTATAGGTCGCTTGCGCACTCGTCATAGAAACATCTAGAAAGAATTTATTTATTCTGTGTTACATAACACATATGCACAATTAGTTAATTAATTATTTATTCATTAAATATGTTTTTATAAATACATATGTATTATGTTACTTTAAAATAGAACAGAGGCGGAATGCAACTGGATTTTAAATGTTCTACAACAATTTTAATAAAGTTCCGCAAAATATTAAATACATTTAAAATACGTTGCAATCACATGATAGTTGCGATCCAGATTATATGCGGGTTTTATTGTGTCACTTACCATTTGAGTGATGTCAAGCGACTACTGAAGTCCAGATAAAGCGGCCGAATGCCCTTGCTCAGGATGTTTGAAAGAGCAACACCCGTTACTCGGTGTTGGTAGGCGCACAGCCTGGCCTGCGTCTGCACCTCTAAATGGAGCGGATACAGTCCCGTCTGCGCCTCCAGGGCGACCAGCGGCGTTGTACGGATCGCTCCCGTGATGCCCAAACACGCTAGTCTTTGAATTTTATTCAGTTTTGACCTAGCACTGGCTGTTTCAGTACTAGGCCACCAAATCAAGGAAGCAAAGGTAAGCGAAGGCTTAACTTTTGTTGTGTAGAGCCAATAAACCATTTTTTGTTTAAGGCCTCTCCTGGCCCCAACAGCTCTTCGACAGACCCAAAAAGTGCTACAGACCTTAGCTACCTTGTTTTCAATGTACTCCTTCCAGGTTAGTCGAGCATCGAGAGTCGCTCCCAGATACTTGACCGATCCCGAAAAAGCCAACCGTTTCCCAAAAAAGAGCGGCTCTAAAATACCGTCGAGCCTCCTCTTCCTTGTATAGACAACATGGTCGGTCTTCCCAGGAGTAACTGTTAGATCGACCTCTCTGCACCACCGTTCCACGGTGCCAAGTGCTGTCTCCATGAGACCAGCTACTGTGTCAGGAAAACGTCCGACCGACATAATACATATGTCGTCAGCGTATCTCTGCGCATAAATTCCGCCATTACTGAGCCTGATGATTAGCTCATCTATCACCAGGAACCAAAGAAGTGGAGAAATGACCCCTCCTTGTGGACAGCCCCTTGGTGTTTTAACCTTGAGAGTGCAGTCGTTTAAACAGGCTACGGCCCCTCAAAGGAAGTCATTATCCATCGGATCAATATATTATCGACCCCATGTTGACCCAGTCCTCTACAAATAGAGTCCATAGAAGTGAAATTGAAAGCACACACTATATCCAAGAAAGTGGACATAGCCAATTCCTTTTGATTCAGCGGCTTCTCCAACCACACAACCAGTTGGTGAAGAGCTGTCTCAACTGATTTACCAGCTTGATATGCGTCCATTCACATTAAATAAAATATCTTTTCCTGTTTTATTCGCCTTTATTTGTTTTATTTAAAAGTTGATTTACCATTCAAAACGACAAAGCACTAAATTTAAATTTGTATTCGAACCAGTAGTTACCAACCCACTCTGCCCAAGAGCATATATTTTGTTTCACAGAAATATCTCCCAAATCAAAGCTAACGCACGTCTGTTCTTACCTAGCTTTAAAGTGATGTGATGGTAAAATAATATGGTAATAAAGAAATTGCTGTTATAACTTGTTTTTGGAAAATAACAAGCATCGCAAAAATTTTTCATTAAAGGTTAAAAAAAAAAAAACTTTTATTGCTTTTAACTGGAACGAAACTGGACTTCGGTTTCTTTCGTCACACATTCACCTTGATCCTAATGTTTGATACATTAGTGTAAAAACGGCTACACGCTTTAGGAAGGCTACTCGCTCTGGATGACCTTCCCCTAGACACTTACGACAATATCGTTTAAATACACGGAGAGAAAATTCCTATAAAAATTACTGTGCTCATACTACAATCGACGTGTAACAGGCGAACATATCCAATTTTTGTACGGTAAAATTATAAAAATTACAATAATATAACTATAATTTTTATAATTTTACCGTACAAAAATTGGATATGTTCGCCTGTTACACGTTGATTGTAGTATGAGCACAGTAATTTTTATAGGAATTTTCTCTCCGTGTAGAAAATCAGATCTATTCATTTAATTCAACGAAAGTGTTGCAAATTGTTTGTTTATTTGCACTCGTAGTCAAAATGTTAAAACTTTTGGGTATACCTAATATATCCGCACGCAGTACCTACAGACATATTATGTTGTTTTTTTAATATATTTTTTATTGCAATATAATTTCTGTAACTGGTTATCTAGTAATGAAATAATGATTTTTGCCATTAAAATAATCAATAAAATAATACCATGAAAAACTAAAAAGCTGTTAAAATAACTATAACGATACTGATTAAACTAAATGAAATAATCATATTTCCCATTTTAACACTACATTGAGCTTATACAAACTAATGAAAATCTCACCCCTTTGCCAGCCCTAACACCAAAAAACTTATAGCAAATACTGCAACGTTAGTTCTACTTACAATTAGTATTCATCGTAGCATTACTGACCATTCAGCTCGGATTATGGATGTGAATACACATCAAACCCGGATTCCTCATTAGTTGGCGCTAACGAAATAAAATCTAGGTCATTTAAGTATATCTTTTTATGATTTATCATAAAAAAGTAAACTAAAAACATCAAAAATCTGATTGCATGAAAATCGAACTAAAACGATGAAAACAAGATAAAATAAAAGTTTAACATGGTATAATATGTACGCTTCTGGCCCCTTAGCTTTTTATTCATTTTTATTTTTTTAATTTCATCTTGTTTTCGTCTTGACCGTTTAACCCTCCAATAACAGCGTCAAAAGAATTACCAGTGATGTAGACTGTGGACATTTCTTGAGTATCCGAAACAGTGCAGTATAACAATATTTTTTCTGAAGAGATTTTTGTTCGTGCCGGAAATTATCGGACCAGTTTGGCAAGCTGAATTCCAAGTTTTAGACGTGACTGCCGTGGTCTCAGTTTTTCTCAATTTTTACATGCATATCTACAAATTGATTTTGAGGTGAAAACTTCTTTAGGCGCATTTTTGGTACCTAGGGGGAAATCTTATGGCTTCGCTATCGTCACCGACATGCTAACGTTAACAGTATATCTGTATATATGAGTATGACGTGTACATGTATACACATATATACATCAACACATTGTATATAATCGACTGTATACCTGGCTGTTGGGTGAATAAAATCTTGTGAGCTCGCATCACCGACATGCTATAATAGCAGTATATCTGTAGCTCTAAGGGTGAAACAAAAAGTCTACGAATATTTTGAAGTTCTTATATGGTGTAATAATACCTTAGTGCCGCTCAGTTATCAGTCAAGTATTAGGTATTTTTGTGACTGTTGAAGGAAAAAAACATTTCCGGTAAACTAATAGGATATTTAAATCAATGTTTAAAAACGAGAAAAAAAAACAAACAAACAACCCTAAAAATAATTATTTGATATTCAGCTATCTACGTACCTAAATTCGAATATTTCTCTCATTTATGCTGTAAATAGATAGTTAATAAATCTCTTCGTTGACTGGCCGTATAAAAACAAACCAATTTAGAGATTATTTAAGATAAAAGTATACGTACAGAATCGTAGTATGGGACGAAAATCTATAGCAAGTATAAATATACTACATGTATATGTATATACGTTTTACTAGAAACGATATTTGGTTCAAACTATACCAGTAGTTAGTGAAGGGATTAATTAACATGTTTCTCGTCTGACAGGCAAAATATTTACAAATTTATATTTTAGTAGATCGTTAACGAGATATGTATATACATATATATATATATATATATATATATATATATATATATATATATATATATATATATATATATATATATATATATATATATGATAGATATCCAACGGATACAGAATGTACCAGAAATTATTATAAAACAAATTCACTACCGAATTTGTTAATTGTAAGTATTATTTGATTATTATTCGATCATTCAGGAAGACCATTCTACAAAATTTAAATAATAAAGTGTCAAATATATTTAGAATATTTTGCAGATGATTTTCTTAACGGTGTTTATGTATATAATTTCGGGCAAGGGAAATGCTAAATGCGAAATGAAAACATTTTATTTGATGCGTTTATTCGTTATTCAATCATTTCTTCCAAAAAAAGTCCATTCCTTTTTGTATTTAATTGTACCGGGTACCTACCGAAAAAACCTTAATCATATCTTAACCTCTCCTATCCACACCTATCCTAACTCGAAAATACAATAATATTTTTCCGTTAAGATCCTTTATGAATCTAATTTTTGTATATTGTAATTTATTGTAGGTAGTCTTTGTGTTTGGCAGTATTATGGGCGCAAGCCAAAAAGAACTTTTTTACCCACATCTGCATTTATCTTTGTCTATCATATTAATAAGTGGAAGTTTACTCACTCACTCATATAAAAACATAATTACATCGTTTGGTTGGTAACTATATGTAAATAATACAATTTGTGTTCCCCTCACCGCAGTTTCTGGCTGTCTTTTGTGCTTGCGCCCATAATACAATTCATAAACACTGTCAGTGCCTAGCTTTAATATTGTAGGATGTTTGTTTTTTAAATTGCCTAGCAACATTATACTTTGAATCAACCATATCGTCCCACGTCAAAGGTTATTTGACCTATCTCATTTTGAATTAACTTTTTCAATGAAATGGCTCGCTTATATTTAGGCATTCCATGAAATGACTCTGTATAACCAGGCATATCATGATCTGGCTAATTCAACAATCTGCATATACATGATACAATCAATACAAGCTAGTAAGGCGTTATTGCGCATACTGTATACACGATATGGCGAAGTGACTTAAAATTGTTAATTAAGATTTAGTATACATAATTATCAACAGATACGTTATCTGCATAAAACTATTGTAATTTAGTTTTTACGGAAATGTAAGAGATAAATTTTAAAAAAATCAAATTAAAAAAAGCATTTTATTAGTTTCTACTTACAAAGTTTCCACTTAAAATAATTTGCTTATTACTTGAAATAACTTGAGTTTTCTAATTTACAGTAACGATAGTCCATAAAATTCTGATTTAAAAAATAAACTGGTCTGATTAATGTTCTGTGTTTACATGACGTGTAATCGTCGTATTTTAAGCGATAATTTTAAAAATATCAGATGAATTATTGACTGTGTTAGACGAGGTCCTAGATGACATTGAGTATGCATAAAAGAGGTATAGAATTTGACTTTTGATTATTGTTAGGGGGTCTTTGACCTTGAGATCACGATCAAGGTCATATTCGGATGCAGAATTTTCCGCTCTTTTTATTTCCGGGGTCAAAAGTGGGGGTTGCCATATAAAGAAACGGACTTGACCTTGATATATCTTTCTTTGAGGTCAAGGTGAAGATCATCAGCGGATGCACCGTAACAAATGGTGAAACTTTTGTCCTCATCGTTTATCCCAAAAATGCTTTCTCGCTGAGATTTTTGACTTTTTTATACTTTTGACTATCCCTGTATACTAAAAATACTTAAATTTTAACGTTGCCTTCTATTTTCATTTTTTTAAACGGAAACCGTTATGTATATCAAAAATTTGCATATGACATAAATTTTAGATCATTTCACTGCAAACAAATTAAAAAAAATTATCACTCTACGATCAAAAATAAGCAAGATATAAGCGATCCCCCGATCGGATTTTTCTGCAAATCCCCCCCCCCCAATTTGTCGACCACCCTAGAGGTCGACGACATGGGTTTTCAGACTCACCTAAGACCCCATAACAATAATCAAAACTCAAATTCTGTACCTCTTTCATACATACTCAATGTCACCTAGCACCTGGACTATGTAGCAATTTATAATTTTATATGTCAACTCCTATTTGTCATAGCTTTTATTATCTTATTTGAAGCATAAATATCATTTCCATGAAAACAGCTTGACATCACTTTATTGGAATAGTGGATATGTAACACTGAAAGTCAAAAAATGCATAAATGCAAATGTGTAAAAACTGTGAGTTACCGGACTACGTTTGCCGTTTTACACAACAAGAATATTTCTGTAGCATATATTGATAATAATTAGTGACCACATTACGTTTTCTTGTCTTGCTATAGGAGAAGTATTGTGCCAATACACAAAAATGTAACCCGAGCATAAGAGAATATAATATTCGGCGCTCCCACCATACGTCGTCAATGCCGTTTTACAATTATTATTTGTGCTTTCAATAGATTTAAGTTAGATAAAATATCTGAAAGTGCACTACGTATACTTCTTGATAGACAAAATGAATATGTCTGCCTGTTACGCTAAAATATGCTAAAGTTCTCTGTTAAACTTGGGGGTTTAACAAAAGGAGTGTAACTCTTTTAGTTAAACTTGGATATAAAAAAAGCTATTACATTTCACGGAGATTTTCTCACGTAATTTCCGTGGTACATAAAACAAAAACTTGATGACACTTTTTACTTCAATTAATATGCTCCTAGTCAATAGTTATGTTAATGTTATATTAAAGAGCGTTTTTGTGAATTCGTTAAAGAATGAGTTCTAAAAATTAAAAAAGAATGGAAGAATAATTGATAAATCTACACGCGAAAAATACAACTTTTTTTACATATTAATAAGCATACGTTTCTTTTATTAATTTTATATTTACTAGTGCATCCATAGAAATAATAGATACAAAATATTCAAAGAAATTGACAAAATCTTTTTTATTACTTATGCGGGAGAAGTACTAACTTGGCGCACACATTTCTGTACGCAAAATAACTGTTTGCCCACTGTACTCTTCCCACATACATTTTTGCGTGCGGAAAGTAACTTTCCACATGCGAATTGACAATAAAACACGCAATATTTAATCAAAACACGCAAAGCCGCCTCTTGATTTTTCATTTAATAAATATTTCATAATCATTTCTATAGAAACCACCAGCAAAGTAATTTAAACAATAATTAATTTAGGAAAAAAACCAACTCTTAAAAATATTATTTTAAAAAGTAATAAAAATGTCAAAAATAGTAATAGTAATAGAAAAAAGTATGTTAAATTCGTAATAAAAAATAGTATGTGCAACTCGTGCGGGATTGTCGATTGCCCAACTTCGCTTTCGTGGGCAATTGACAATTTCCCGCACTTATTGCACAACATACTATTAAGTGATTTTAGTGCCACTAATAATTATTCACTTATTTTTACACGAGAGATTTGTATTTTTTCGAATAAATTGGGGTTTGTCTAACGAAAATTTGTTGCCTAGCAATTTAATGAGACGAACTGTCAACTAACAAACACGTGACATCGAAGCTAAAGCGTTTTTGGATTAACAGTTCTTTGAGTTAAGTTTCTTTTAGGCAAGAAATTTGAATTATAGAAAACACAAATTTTTCTTCAGAAAAAATACAAAACTCTAGTGTAATATGGTAAGACAATTTAACGAATAAAATGAATTTGTGCATTTCATATTATTTATTACATTACTGTTACTATGGTTCTGAAATCAGTTAAATTCCCAGTACGAATTTTTGTATCGTTTTTATCGTGTTTAGCTACAATGAAATAACTAATGAAATGTTTTGTACCATTTGTTTCGCTGTAAAAATCTGTCCTAACTTTTTTCCATGGTAAGAGTGAAAAAACTGCAATATTCTTATGGGACTTGATACACATCAGGTTAAATTGTCAAAGAAAAACAAGTGGTGTGCGTTGATAAATTCAGTATGTATTTCTGGTTAGTTCTTTCTGGTAAGCGTAAAAGTCAAGATGAAGATATATAGGATCGTTTTAAAATCGAAAATTATAGCTTATTTCAGCAATGAAATTTATTCGTCAGTAAAAATATCTTTTCTAGCCGCAGTTTCCATTAAATTAAATTCATAATGATAATTGAGTACGAAACAATACTTACACAAGTAGAACTTGCACTGGACTATTTGTCTTGTTCTTATTAATTATTATATTGTTAGCGTTGAAAACTCAGCTTTATAATCGACCAGTCATCAGCGCTGTTGCTTCAACTTAATATTTTACAACCAATTTTTGCTAAAATTTTAAACAATTGCTGTACATGAGTTGTCAGTTCCACCTTATTGCATCAAAGTTTATTATTTTTGGTATGCTCTGTAGATTGTAATTCAGAGGCCTTGAATACTTCCACACTATAATATTGCTATGTTCGTAATCTCGATATATTATATTACATCCCTAAAAATACTAACAAATAATTTTCGTGTGAAACAACCCTACACAGACATCAGCCAGTCAGTATTTTCTTTTTAAGTTTATCATCATCCTCTGTAATTGTTTACATTTGGTAAATTTTATCAAACAAATCGATCTCTTGCAGTGAAAATAGAAGAAAACATTAGGTGGGTAGGTATTCGTTTCCCATTTTCCTACCACCCAAAGCGCCTACCACGATTATCAGATTAGAAAACATTTTCCGAACTAATGCCTTTTTTGTGTTGGTTTTATATTTGTTTTTGTATGCGTGTGATTGTATTTTAATGAGACTGAAGGGTGGAATTATATAAGCAATTATTTGAGTGTATTCAATGTTGAAAAACGGTGAAAATATTCGAAAGATCGATATTTCGAAAATATTTTATTTATAATTTCATTTAGTTGAAACAAAATCACTGTTAATCTGCTAATCGCTTTCAGAATAGATATTTATTTTAATTTTTGAATGTTTTTCTAGTTTGATTTATACAAAGAAAGGTTTGAGAAAAATTTTAAAAAAACTGTGTAGCCAATTAATCTCCATTGTTATAAATTAACCTACATATTTTCAATTTACAACCACTTAATACAGTCTGTAATTTTTAAAGAAATCCAAGTGGAATCGAATTAAAACATTCGAATAACAGTTTAAATACTTCCATGTATTTAAAATATAAAATCATAAAGGGTAAATTTAAAACTTGTAGACTGTGCGCGACCACCGTTTCGACATCGACTTCGGTTTCGGTTACATTCAGCTTCAGCTGCATATTACTGGACGATTACTGCAGACGTTTAATATAATTTTCATTTGGAAATATAAGTGAAAAGAGTCAAATATTTAATAAAAATATTCCTTGCAGTATTCTAATATTAGAAGTATATTGCAATTTCTATTTTTTAAAATAAAGATAACAATTTTTTGAGTCACAGTAAATCTTATTTAATAAATTTCGAACACTGACTGACAGAAAATGCGCAGCTTAAATCGTTGAATTTTACACAGGAGTTCCCTATGTAACGTAGGTGAGTACTAAGGATTTTTCAAAATTCGTTGTCTAACAAGGAAAGGTATCCAACTGTATCTCTCAAAAATTTTTGAAACTGGTGGATTGTAGATCTTATTAAAACTATGATCACGAGCCATATTTCGTGTGTGTCCATCAGCGGTTAAAGGGGGTGAAACTCACTCCTGAATATATAAGTTTTTTTCAATTTTTTAAGATATCTAGGAAATGGTAGGAGCTTTGTTAGGAAAACTATATATATTTACAAATGGCAAGTTTGTAACAATTCATTACTAAAATACGAGATTCATTGACCATATTCTGCTCACTATGAAATCAAAATGTTGAAGTTTTTCCCAAGTTAGTATTAGCCAAAGGTGTATTTATGCAAAAAGAAATAAACTTGTGTAATGTAAAATATATTAATTAAAAATTATTTTATTTACATATAACAGCCTCCTCTTTTACCAAAAAATACTTGATAAAATTAGTAGTTGTGGGTGGGGATGAAACCCCAATGATTTTATAATTTTAATTTCGGTATCATAATGAAGATCTTAAAGTGCCATTTACAAATAAATATAGTTTTCCTACCAAAGCTCTTACCATTTCCAGGATATTTAACAAAACTGAAAAAATCACATTTTCAGGGGTGAGTTTCACCCTCTTAAACCGCTTATGGGCATGAACAAAATATGGCCTGTGATTAGTTTTAATAAGGGCCACAATCCACCAGTGTTTCAACAATTTTTGAGAGATACAGTTGGATAATATTTCTTGTCAGATAGTGTCTTTTTAGCCTTCTAATGTAAAAAAAATGAATGTGTTGTTATCCCATTAAGGCCCGATTTACATTAACGTTCCCCTCTCGGTACGATATCACTACGCTCCCGATTCGATATAATCTTGTTGTGTTCACATTACAGTGCTGGTATCATGCTGGTACCTATTCGTTCTCTATTCAGATTATAATGCCACTCTGGGTACGCTCCCAGTTTGGTCTCAGTTCGATACAAATATCTTTTCATAACAACTGAATGCAAGCGGAGTGGAGTGGAACCAAAAAAGTGTTTAGACTATAGGCACAAGCCATAACAAGTCTGATATTGCTCCGATAAAATATTACCTGAGTGGTATTGATATTGGGGTGGCATTGGAGCGAGAGGGAACCGTGACTGATATCGGACCAATATCAGAGCGATGGTGTGAATACACTCATTGTTTATTGTGTAAGAATATTTTATCGAACCTGGAGCGGAGTGATATCGAACCGAGAGCGGAGCGTTAATGTAAATCGGACCTAAATCTATTTACAAGATAATTATGTGGTAAGTCCATATTTTGACATCGGTCGAAACTGATGAAATGATGGTGATCAATCGAACATTACTTTTAGGATAACCATAACCTGTGCATGAATATTATGAAGAAGGACCAAATTTCGCATAGAAGTTCTTTGTATAACGTAGGTGGGCATTAAAAAAAGGATTTATCAAAATTTATCCCCTAAATGGGTTAAATGGGGGATGAAAATTTCTATGGAAATTTGTCATTTCTGAAGTTAGAAACGTCGATAGTATTTAGGCTTTTGGAAAAACATTATATACCACCGTCGCAGCATCTGCATAACATAGTGAATTTCCAAAGACTGGACACTGGCGGATTTCATTTAACAATTTGTATCCATTTAAAATAGTTTAGCTCTCTAAAAGTGAAAAAATTTTCAAAATCAATTGAGTGGTTAATTTTTGGCGTTTCTTCGATCTTCAGGATCCTGGCGGATCTCATGTAGTATAGCATATATGTATTTAAATGGAATTAAATTTTTAAAGGTGGAAAAATTTTCAAAATCGGTTGGATAGTTTTATTTTTGTGCACTTTGGGACCCCCGGACCCTGGCATACCTCATACAACATAACTTATATCCATTTAAATTAATTTATCACTTTAACAGTAAACAAATTTTCAAAATCGGTGATGACACGTTCTTGAATAATTAGTTTTTATTTTGAAAAACGCCGTGAGCAGCGGGTCCCCATCACGGTAGTCGAATTTTCCCCTTCATCTTCGGTATTGAATGTCTACAAGCGAAATGTGATTGAAAGTCTACAACCGAATTGTCATTTTGTTGGTTTCAAAACTGGTGATGAGTGTTCGGCTGATCGAGACTTTGAAAAAAGGTTTTAAGTATTTAAGGGCCGTATGTCAGTTAATTTCAATTTTGTGCCGAAAACAGGTAGCAGAAAAAAAAACCAACACAATTCGTACGAGGACATTCCTGCCCATGTTTATCCGCTAATTGCCTTTATGTTTTAGTTTTAAATATTAAAAAAGGACCTTAAATAGTAAACAGGAAGGCCTTTATAAAGATATTTTTTCTTTCAAAAAAAAAAAAAAAAAAAAACGCCGTGAGCAGCGCGGGGCCCCATCACGGTAGTCGAATTTTCCCCTTCATCTTCGGTATTGAATGTCTACAAGCGAAATGTGATTGAAAGTCTACAACCGAATTGTCATTTTGTTGGTTTCAAAACTGGTGATGAGTGTTCGGCTGATCGAGGCTTTAAAAAAAGGTTTTAAGTATTTAAGGGCTGTATCTCAGTAAATTTCAATTTTGTGCCGAAAACAGGTAGCAGAAAAAAAGCCAACACAATGGGGTATTTGACAGTAGCTGAAAAAATATCTATTTTGATTTTTAAATAATTGCTCGAGTCATAATGATACTGAATATTGCTTTTTTACAAGTTATTTCATTCAAAAATATAAAAATTTTAATTAAATAAAATTACAAAATTTACGTTAAAAATGACGTAATTAAAAACATCAAGGAAAAGCAGCTTACGTCACAAGCTCGTTCGAATATGTAGGTATTATATTGTAGTTAGGAAAAAAACTGTTTACTTTTTTGGTAACTATGAAAGAAATTTTTCATTATTAATTTTCATTACTAGACCTACTACTACTACTACTCAATCTTTTAGAGCCAATGACGTCATACGATTTGACGTCATAGAAAGCATCGTTTTGGGGATCTTTTTAAAAACTAAAATTTTATCGGTGATTTTTATTAAAAATATAGTACAAAATAATTTAAAAATGTGTATTATGAGTTTAGTAAGAAGTAATAGACACACTAAGATGGTTTTTAAAAATTTGTCAAATACCCCATTCGTACGAGGACATTCCTGCCCATGTCTATCCGCTAATTGCCTTTATGTTTTAGTTTTAAATATTAAAAAAGGACCTTCAATAGTAAACTGGAAGGCCTTTATAAAGATATTTTTTCTTTCCAAAAAAATCCAAAATTTCTATTTTATAAATACTAAAAATCCAAAATTCCTAATTTATAAATAAACAGTGACTTTAATAACATTTTTAAATTACTTAATATGTATGTATTTCATTTGTCATAAAAGTAAGTTCACTTTTTTTAAATTTTTTAAAATTACTATTCGCCTACTTGTATTTAGAATAAACATAATGCTTTTAAAACACATTTAACAATAGCATTCAATTCCGATGTAAAAATGGGAGAAGTGGGGGGAAAAGTGATGCGGACTCCCTACAAGGTACTAGCTGGATACTAACTGAATACACGTACAAAATTTCAGCCCTCTAGGTTTCCTTATGGAGTCTCTAGACGTGTTAGAAAACAAGCAAAAAAATTAAGGAAATATTGGCGTCAAAATCGTGGAGGTAAGGGTTAAAAGTTGAAACCTCCAAAAAACAGTGTCTGGCTATTAGCTTAACCTGTACACAAAATTTCAGCCCTCTAGGTTTATTTGGGGAGATTTTGACCCGAACGAAACTGTTAAAAAACAAGAAAAATCATGTTCTTTTGGGTATAAAAATGGTGGGGGTAGGGGTTAAAAGTCGAGACCCCCAAAAGGCACCCCCTTGGTACTAACTCAATCCGAATACAAAATTTCAGCCCTCTAGGTTTATTCGGGTGACCTGTGCGAGTGGTACAAACTTCGAAAACGTCGAAAATGCATGAAATTGTAGCTTAAAAATGAGGGGGGTGGGGGTAAAATATTAAAACCTCCAAAAAGCACAACCTAGGTACGAACTTTATCAACACACCAAATTTCAACCCTCTACGTTAATTCTGGGGGGCTGGGGGCCTGTTAGATCCAGCGAAAATCGTTTTTCCCTCCTCTACTCCCACCATATCATCCTAGGAAGCTGAATTTTGGATATGTTGTAGATGATTGACCGAAACATTATTTAAAACCGGTTTGAAAAAGTTTTATTGCTTTTCCGCCCCCCACCACCCCCTTAAAGGTCGGGTCAGAAAAAAAATTTGCCCAAAATTTGACCCCACTTTGATAGTATGAGGTGCCTCGAAAATGAGCCCCATTTACCAAATTTCATCTCTTAACTTCCATAGGGGGGCCCTACACAAATTAAAAGGTGGCGGGAAAATATATATATATATATATATATATATATATATATATATATATATATATATATATATATATATATATATATATATATATATATATATATATCAGACATTTTTTTTTCTACATATTCGTGTTCTACGGGTCCGAAAACGGATAGCGCCCCTACTCTCGCCTCTCGCAGCTCTTATCGTATAGACTGTATAAGTCTAATTTTTCGGAGAAAATTCGACTAATAAATAAAAAATAAAAAATTATTTTATAAATAATAAAAATCCAAAATTCCTACTTTATATGTATGTATACATATAGAATTACCTATATGTAATATAATATGCATGTATGCAACTACCTATATGTATGTATTGCTTTTGTTAAAAAGTAAATTCATTTTTTTTTTAATTTTTTAAAATTACTATTCGCTTACTGTGTGTTAGAATAAAAGTAATTCATTTAAAACACATTCACAATACAACTGAATTCCGATGTAAAAATGGAAGAAGTGGGGGGAAAAGTAACGTTTAATCCCTAAAAGGCACTAGCTGGATACTAACTCAATACACGTATAAAATTTTAGCTCTGTATGTTTTCTCAGAAAGCTTCTAGACGTGTTAGAAAAAAAGCAAAAAAATCAAGGAAATATTGGCGTAAAAATCGTGGGGGTAAGGGTTAAAAGTTGAAACCACCAAAAAGCAGTGGCTGGCTATTAACTTAACTTGTACACAAAATTTCAGCCCTTTAGGTTTATTTGGGGAGATTTTGACCCGAACGAAACTGTTAAAAAACAAGAAAAATGATGTTCTTTTTGGTATAAAAATGGTGAGGGTAAGGGTTAAAAGTTGAGACCACCAAAAGGCACCCCCTTGGTACTAACTCAATCCCAATACAAAATTTCAGCCCTCTAGGTTTATTTGGGTGACCTGTGCGAGTGGTACAAACTTCGAAAACGTCAAAAAAGCATGAAATTGTAGCTTAAAAATGGGGCGGGTGGGGGTAAAATATTAAAACCTCCAAAAAGCATAACCTAGGTATGAACTCTATCAACAAACCAAATTTCAATCCTCTACGTTAAATCTCGGGGGTTCTGGGGGCGTATTAGATCCAGCGAAAATCGTTTTCCACCTCTCTACTCCCTCCAAATCACTCTAGGAAGCTGAATTTTGGATATGTTGTAGATAATTGATCGAAACATTTTTTAAAACCGGTTTGGAAAAGTTTTATTTTTTTGTTACGCCCCACCACCCCCTTAAAGGTCGGGTCAGAAAAAAAATTTGCCCAAAATTTGACCCCACTTTGATAGTATGAGGTCCTCGAAAATGAGCCCCATTTACCAATTTGATTTTTTAACTTCCATAGGGGGGCCCTACAGAAATTAAAAGGTGGCGGGAATATATATATATATATATATATATATATATATATATATATATATATATATATATATATATATATATATATATATATATGTATATATAATATATATATGTATATATATAATATATATATATATATATATTATATATTATATATATATATATATATATATATATATATATATCAGACATCTTTTTTTCTACATAATCGTGTTCTACGGGTCCGAAAACGGATAGCGCCGCTACTCTCGCCTCTCGCAGCTCTATCGTATAGACTGTATAAGTCTAATTTTTCGGAGAAAATTCGACTAAAAATGAAACAGATATAAGTATTGTTATTGTAATGATAAAAACGCCGTGAGCAGCGGGGCCCCATCACGGTAGTCGAATTTTCCCCTTCATCTTCGGTATTGAATGTCTACAAGCGAAATGTGATTGAAAGTCTACAACCGAATTGTCATTTTGTTGGTTTCAAAACTGGTGATGAGTGTTCGGCTGATCGAGGCTTTAAAAAAAGGTTTTAAGTATTTAAGGGCTGTATCTCAGTAAATTTCAATTTTGTGCCGAAAACAGGTAGCAAAAAAAAAGCCAACACAATTCGTACGAGGACATTCCTGCCCATGTTTATCCGCTAATTGCCTTTATGTTTTAGTTTTAAAAATTAAAAAAGGACCGTAAATAGTAAACTGGAAGGCCTTTATAAAGATATTTTTTCTTTCCAAAAAAATCCAAAATTTCTATTTTATAAATACTAAAAATCCAAAATTCTTAATTTATAAATAAACAGTGACTTTAATAACATTTTTAAATTACTTAATATGTATGTATTTCATTTGTCATAAAAGTAAGTTCACTTTTTTTTAAATTTTTTAAAATTACTATTCGCCTACTTGTATTTAGAATAAACATAATGCTTTTAAAACACATTTAACAATAGCATTCAATTCCGATGTAAAAATGGGAGAAGTGGGGGGAAAAGTGATGCGGACTCCCTACAAGGTACTAGCTGGATACTAACTGAATACACGTACAAAATTTCAACCCTCTAGGTTTCCTTATGGAGTCTCTAGACATGTTAGAAAACAAGCAAAAAAATTAAGGAAATATTGGCGTAAAAATCGTGGGGGTAAGGGTTAAAAGTTGAAACCTCCAAAAAACAGTGTCTGGCTATTAGCTTAACCTGTACACCAAATTTCAGCCCTCTAGGTTTATTTGGGGAGATTTTGACCCGAACGAAACTGTTAAAAAACAAGAAAAATCATGTTCTTTTGGGTATAAAAATGGTGGGGGTAGGGGTTAAAAGTCGAGACCCCCAAAAGGCACCCCCTTCATACTAACTCAATCCGAATACAAAATTTCAGCCCTCTAGGTTTATTCGGGTGACCTGTGCGAGTGGTACAAACTTCGAAAACGTCGAAAATGCATGAAATTGTAGCTTAAAAATGAGGGGGGTGGGGGTAAAATATTAAAACCTACAAAAAGCACAACCTAGGTACGAACTTTATCAACACACCAAATTTCAACCCTCTACGTTAATTCTGGGGGGCTGGGGGCCTGTTAGATCCAGCGAAAATCGTTTTTCCCCCCTCTACTCCCACCATATCATCCTAGGAAGCTGAATTTTGGATATGTTGTAGATAATTGACCGAAACATTATTTAAAACCGGTTTGGAAAAGTTTTATTGCTTTTCCGCCCCCCACCACCCCCTTAAAGGTCGGGTCCGAAAAAAAATTTGCCCAAAATTTGACCCCACGTTGATAGTATTGTTGTGCATCGGAATAAGCCCCACTTACCAAATTTCATCTCTTAACTTCCATAGGGGGGCCCTACACATATTAAAAGGTTGCGGGAAAATATATATATATATATATATATATATATATATATATATATATATATATATATATATATATATATATATATATCAGACATCTTTTTTTTTTACATAATCGTGTTCTACGGGTCCGAAAACGGATAGCGCCCCTGGTCTCGCCTCTCGCAGCTCTTATCGTATAGACTGTATAAGTCTAATTTTTCGGAGAAAATTCGACTAAAAACAGCGAAGCATTTATTGTAAAGAAATTCAACAAATTTCTCAATTTTTCTCAAAATTAAGTTCATTTAGAACAATGTTTTAAAAGCTTGTCTTATGTAATTTTTTACGTTCCTTTCGATGGTGTAAAAAAAATTATTCAAGCTATTGGGACTTTCGACCTACACACGAAATTTCGTAACAATTGGAGGCTTCCTCCGAGAGTTTTCAAAACGGATTTCTGCCATAGTCCCGGGCTCATCTCTTTTCATGGCACCGGCTGTAATAGGTGAATTTTTTCCAAAATGGGAATTCACTTATAATGAGCAGAAAGTGAGGATCTAATAAGAAAATGTTGCCGATAAGAAATCCCATCGGGTATACGACTAGTATTATTATAAAATTGTGTCCATAAAAATTACAATAATAATTTGCATATAAATAGTATTGGTTTTCTATATCAAATTTTTACAGGATGGTCACCGAACACTTAAATGGTAAATGTTTTATACAATCTTCACTATGCGCCCTTTAATTAAATAAGCACCCTTTTTTTTCTACTTATAATAGCTCTTCAGCTTATAATTTTAATAATAATTCTTAATTTCATATGGAATGGTTTTACAAGAGTACTTTCATGTCAAATAAAGTAACCAGTTAATGTATCATAAATTGCGTAATAAAATTTTATTCTATTCTATTCCATTCTGTTCTAAAAAACCACTGTTTTCTGAAAGTTGTGATTCCTTTATTATTATTATCTTCGGTACAATTTTCAGTTAGTACTAATATCTGATGTATTTTTGTTTGCAGGTAAGAAACTTTCACCTGCATAAAAGGTAGAAGAAAACTAATCAGAATTCTTGCTGGTACGTATTACAAAATCCTAAACTACTTCAAGGCCTATTCCGGGTTTTAAACCAGGTTTCAAATTAAAAATTTTATTATCTCATACGGCCTAACCAGCGTCGCCAAAATATGACGTAAAATTGCTGCCTCCACCAGAGTATTGTGGTACACACAACACATTACTACATAAACTTGTCATGTAAGTACACGGATCTATGACTGTATATGTGTACATCACTGTATATGTATAATATGTACGACGTACTCGATCATGGTTGACAAACAAAAAATTAATAAAATCTATTCAATTATTTCAGGCGGGGGTGGGGGTTAACGTCTTTTTTTTATTTTTTATTCAAAATTTGTCAAATGAATCTACAACAACCCAAGATTATTGTGTCAAAATTTGAAGTCGATGGGAACTAAACTACTGGAGATATAGATTCTAGCCGACTCTAGCCGTGGTTTGTACCAAGTCACTTGTGAAGTGTGTGACCACTCAAACACACATGCAAACATCAAACGCATACAACTACAAACTGTGTGTACCTACATCAGATAGTGGAGGGTAGTGTTAGGGATTTTTTGTTCACGTTGGTATCGCTAGTACAGAGATAGTAAGTTCGTTTCTGTATTTTGAGTTTATTATCAAAGAAACCTTAAATCTTTGTTAATTATTATTTTATAAAATTAGCAGTAAAATAAGTTATTGGCAGTGTTGATCAATTTTCACCAAAATTAAACCAAAATCTAACTAAACATGGAAAATTTGCTTCAACTAGTAATATGTTTATTGTTTTTCGATCATAAATGCGGCAGTACAGTTTTTGTTACAAAATGTTTTAAAAAAATTGAGCCGGAAGAATAAACCGGTGGAATATTAAAAAAAAATATATTAATTGTTATTTTTCATTTTACTACCATTCACTAATTATAATTTTGATTTTAATTTTGTGTAAAATGGAAATATTGAAATTTGGAATAAATTTTTAGAAATACCTAATTATTTTTCCTGTAATTTTATCTATGTATTGACAAAGTTGATACATATGTGCGGATACACATAAATATACTACATCTGAGTCCAAAAAGTTTGGGAAAGATATCCAAAAAGATTCTTTCTAAAGCGAGTATCTAAATCTGCATAAAAAGATCTATGAAATTGCTAATATTCGATTTTGCTATGACTTAATTGAATTTGATTAGGTTTTGAATGTATTAACTAAGTATAAAATTTTTCTAAACTAAGAAACTTCTTACCCGTAAATAAGTAAAATTTAAAAATTCAAGTCCACATGTTGATTTTATTGTTGAAAATGAACATCAATATCCAAATTAAATATATTTAGAAAACTGATAATCGTCATATATCATTCTATTTATAATCGGTCTGCGTAAAATCATCTGGGATTTTAACAGGTTGTAATTGAAAGAAACTTGAGAAGCGTGGTTTTAGATAATTAAAAGAGATAGTACCTAGATTGTTTCATTATTTGTCGTAATCTGGGGATTACTCTAGGCTACATGAAATTTCAAAATTCATCCCCTAAATTGGAGATGTAAATTTATACAGTAAACCATTGGGTGTAGAAACGTGAAATTTTGCAGACGAATTCTTTATGTAACGTAGAGGAGCACTAAGAAAAGATTTTTGGAAATTCATCCCCTAAGGGTATAAAGTTAAAGATGAAAATTTATGAAAGGTAAAATTTTGCATAGGGCCACAGGGGTGCTTTAATAATGTAGATGTGTATTAAAAGGTAGAATTTTTGTAAAAATTTATCCATTAAGGGTGTAAAATAGCGGATGAAAATTTATATAGAAAACCGCCGGGTTTAGAAACGTAAAATTTTGTACAGAGGTTCCTTTAGTAACGCAAGCAAGCACCAAGAGTGGATTTTTAGAATTTCATTTCCTAAGGGGTTAAAATTCAGGATGAAAATTTATATAGATATTGTTGAATCTAGAAACGTGAAATTCTACAAAGTGGTTCTTTATATAATGTAGGCGAGCACCAAAAGGAGGTTTTGGAAATCCATCCCCTAACGGGGTAAAATAGGCGGTTAAAATTTATTTAAGAAACCTACTGGGCCCAGAAACGTAAAATTTTTTACAAAATGTAGCATAGGTGAGCTCTAACATGGAATTTTTGTAAATTTGTTCTGTAAGGATATAAAATAGGGGATGAAAATTTATATAGAAAACCATTGAGTCTAGAAACGTGAAATTCTGCACAGGTGCTTTTTAGTAACCTAAGCGAGCACCAAGTGCAGATTTTTAAAATTTCATACCCTTGGGTTGAAAATTTATATGGAAATTATATAGTTTTTGTCGATGGATTAATTCATCCGTGTGAAGTCGATGACTGCATAGTAAGTGTACGACATCATTTAGTCAACCTTCAATGACTCTATGCGGATGAAGTCATAGACAAAAGTTAGTATATTAGCGCTACCTAGTATAAAAAAATTTTTTTAATATCAAATTCGTGGTAATTTAAACTGCCAGCCGCAGTAATCTCATATGCGTACCTATATATTTTTACCCGACTGCATCAGAAGGAGGGTAATGTATTTAGGTAGTATGTATGTATCCTCTGATTATGTCTGTCTCTGTAGCGCAGCCTGCAGCCTAAACGGCTTGACGCATTTTGGTAAAGACGGTGTCGCTGGATTCGTCTTAATCTTGGGGGGTGCTATAGGCTACATTAAATTTCAAAATTCATTCCCTAAATAGGGGATGAAAAATTTATATAGCAAACCATTGGATTTAGAACCGTGAAATTTTGCAGACGAGTTTTTTATGTAACATAAGGGAGCACCAAGAAAAGATTTTTGGAAATTCATCCCCTAAGGATATGAAGTAGGGGATCAAAATTTATGAAAGGTAAAATTTTGCACAGGGCCATCGGGGTTGTTTAGTAATGTAGATGAGTATTAAGAGGGAGAATTTTTGTAAAAATTCATCCATTAAGGGTGTAAATTAGAGGATGAAAATTTATATAGGAAACCACTGGGTTTAGAAACGTAAAATTTTGTACAACGGTTCTTCTAGTAACGCAAGCAACCACCAAGAGTGGATTTCTAGACTTTCCCTAACTAAGGGGTTAAAATAGGGGATGAAAATTTATATGGAAAACCATTGTTTAGAAACGTGAAATTCTATAAAGGGGTTCTTTATATAATGTAGGCGAGCACGAAGAAGCAGTTTTGCAAACTCATCCCCCAACGGGGTAGAATAGGCCGTCAAAATTTATTGAAAAAACCTACTGGGCTCAGAAACGTGAATTTTACATAGGATTTGCTTATGTAGCGTAGGTGAGCTATAAGAAGGGATTTTTGGAATTTTATTTCTTAAGGATATGAAATAGGGGATGAAAACTTATATAGAAAACCATTGAGTCTAGAAACGTAAAATTCTGCACAGGGGTTTTTTAATAACGTAAGCGAGTACCAAGTGTAGATTTTTAAAATTTCATACTCTAAGGTGATAGAACAAGGGTTGTATGGAAACTACTTTTTGTCGATGAATTCACCCGTGTGGAGTCGATGACGACATAGTAAGTGCACGAAATCATTTAATCAACCTTCAGTGATTCTAAGCGGACGAAGTCGTAGAAAAAAGCTATTATATTAGCGCTAGTATAAAAAAAATTTTTAATATAAATTTCGTGATAATTTAGACTGCCAGCCGCAGTAATCTCATATACCTACGTACCTATATATATTTCTTCTTCTAAATAATTAAACAACGCTAAAAAGAGCTAAATAGAAAAATTAGTTAAAAAAATCAGAAGATCCGACTACATTTAAAGTAAACTAAAACGGTGGAAACAAGATGAAATAGAAAAAAAGAAGAATGAATAAAAAGTAAAGCAGTCGGAAGCATCAAACTTTCCTGTTTAACTTGGTACAACAGGTATGCCTCAGACTGCTTTACTTTTTATTCATTCTTCTTTTTTTCTATTTCATCTTGTTTTATTCACCGTTTTAGTTTACTTTAAATGCAGTCGGGTTTTTTGATTTTTTTAATTAATTTTTTTTTTCAATACATATTTAACTTCAGAAAAATAAAATGTTTGTAAATATTTGTGTATAGACAACATTATTCTAGATATGTACATACATATATCTATCCAACTTCTATTGATGCTTATGTTCTAGGATCTCTATGCTACTCTACAACAATGTTTACATTTATATTTTATTTATTAAAGTAAATAAATTTTATAAATTAAACGAAACAAGTAAATAAAATAAAAATATCCATTCTCATATTGTGTTCATTTATTTTAACAAGACGGGTAGCCTGATATGTTTAGCTGTTACAACAAACATTCATCAAATGAAGAAATTGATATAACACGGAGATATTTCACAGCATAAAATTTAAAGGCTATAAATACAGGAATAAGGATGATAATGGCGTGTACTAAACCATTAAAATAAATTCGATACTGATAATTATATGTTTGTGAAGAAGACATTAATGGTCGTAAATGAAAGAAAAAAAATATTATCTATCAAGATACGTATTTACGTTAGCCTTGATACTTGCTGTTACGAGTTGTAATTTGATTATTGCTAAACATGTAGGCTGGTTTCAATGGTATCTCTAAGATAGAAATTATAATGTAAAAATATTACAAATTAAAAATGTTAAAGGGCATCCGATTTCGATTTTGATTTTGAAGATCACAGAACTATCTTTGAAGATGGAATTTTATTACACATGTTTTAAAAATGTGAGCTTAGAGGCTTATATCAATTTTCTATCCTATATTTTGTTAACGAGACTACCAATTTGGTTACTCATACATATATTCAATATTTTTTATACCTATTTCTCTCAAAGCTCTCTGGTCTGCAAGTGTTAATGAAGAATGTTCGACAAGAAACAATAATCTTTCGTTCAACAACTGCCTTTGTCTTCTTACAAATTCGTTTTTAACCAAATAAACGAGATTTCTTTCTTTCTCAACATTTAAACTATTTTTCTTATTCTTTTATGTGTGTGTTTTAGGTGTCAACCCCAGCACCTGAACAGTGACTGAAAGAGATTACTGCTTCTTGTCGAGCGTTCATTAACACAGGCACCCCAGAGAACTTTCGCAGAAATAGGTATAAAAAATATCGAATATGAGTAACCAAATGTACACATGGCTAAATTACCAATTAAGTTGGTACTGAAAAATTCATGAATCATTATCGGAAAGTAAAAAAATACATTTTCATGATGATAAAAAAACATAGAAATAAAAAAAATAGAACGTATTTACAATCAATAATAATGCTATATAGTCTACCCTATTTTTTTCTTCTTGTGTGGCTTGGATACCACTGATGATGGAAAAAATTTGATACATTGAACCGTTCAGGCTGTACAAGAAAATTTACCCCCATTTTCACCCCACCAGCCCCCTTATGAACCCGACCCTGGTTTAATCTGTACAGGTGAATAGTGTAAAAAGAGGTAAAGAGCTCTTTCAAAGAGTAAAATTTCGTCAATTTAAAGTTTTCCTCTATCTCTTATAGTTTTCGAGAAATACGATTTGAACCCTCAACTTCAGAGGCTGGTTTCACACCATAAAAGTGGAAGATGATCGATAAGAAAAATATGGGCCCCTTATTTTGGCCTATTCTACACACCAGCGAAGTTTCATAAAAATCCCGGATTTCACTCTGGGTGCATCTCCTTGTTAGTTAGGTTGAGAAGCAATTTAACCTATTCTTATCTTAAAGTTATTCTTGTTTCAAACATAATATTATGCTAAGACACGAAATTTAAACAACCACTTATGTAATGCTACTTCTAATATTCAAAGTAAAATGTTTTTATCTTTTTCTGGGCAACAATATTTTAATAAAGTCTTATTTAAATCAAGGTTATTGCAGATGTCCGTATATGCGGAATATCTGCATTAATTTCCTACATCTTCATTATTTTAATGCGGAAATAATGCGATCAATAAAGAATGATACTAGAGGAATCATTGGAAGTCCACCTAACAGAGCCTGAATTTTGAAATTCGATTTCATTTCTGAATTATGAGTTCTCTAAATTTAATATGTAAGTTAACTGAGGTTGTAAGTTACATATTACACACGAGCGAAATAGTTATTTGTGTATTAAGAGCGCAAAGTGGTACATTGCCGCTCGATTTAGACTGTTGACGCGCGACGCCACCAGGCGGAACGCGTTATTCTCATGTATTTGAGAAATCGCTGTCACTATTGCATATTTTCACCGTATATGTATACATTTTTCTAAAATTATTTATCAATTTATTATTTATTATTTGTAGTTATTTATTATTTTTAATTAATATTTTGGAATTATTTTGAAATTTAACAAAATTGATATTTCATTTGATCATGATAAAAATAATACGAACTTTAGAATCTGTTTATTTGTTGCCATAGAAAATACAAACAACGCTTATCCGATTTGTAATTAAATATATATTGAGCGAGTGATAAAGTATATTAATTTTCGCTTTAAATCGAAAAGTACGAGTCCTCGGCAAACACATATTTTGCGCTTTCTTCACTGAGCGTAGAAGCCTACTTTCTATTATAGCTACAGAAAAAAATAGACTAAAATTATGTCAAACTTTTTGTATACAAATTATATTGTAATTATTGAGAGGGAAAAGCGCAATCTTTTAAGTAAGCTGTGATAATAATACTTTCGAATATATTTTTATATTTAAATACATTTACTTTACTTTATTTGTGGAAATCAAATCGATTACTGGAAATTACCAAATTGGTCACTATAGTAATAAACTACTAGTAAAAGCCTGGCTATTTAACTTCATTGTAAGTGTATATTAAACAATGAAGTAAGAAAATAAGGATAATAAACTGAACATAATAGTAATGGTTTATCGTTAAACAATTATCCATTTCCGAGAAATATTCCGTTTCTTACAATCGTTAATAAAATGAAGACGTATCTACAAGGACGATAGACAAACAAACTCAACAAATAAACAAACATATCCTGTTTTATTTTTAAATCCCTTATTTTGATATGTACATCGAAACAAGGATAATAAATTATCTAATTCGTTTAAAGTTTCGAGTTGAGTAAATAAGCAGTTTTAAAATAATAATTACAAACATAGTCAGTCGTTGGGCGATATCTCGAACAAGCTATCTGCCGCTCATGTTATCATATTATAAACAACTACTACACTATAATAGTTGCGGGTGATAGATGGGTGTGTGCGATGGGCCCATAAATAAGTACGTAGCAGTGAAAGATACCGACGTATTTCATTCACGAAGGACGGTGCTAAATCATGGTAAGCAATGGCTTTACGTTCGCTATGGTCATCGAGTCTACTATGTATATTTAATAATACATTATATCAATAGGGCAACGCAACTAGACTGTGCAAACAGTCAATAATTATTTTAGTTAGCGTATACACTTGCGTTTCTCAAACAAATGTTCAAAGTCGAATGCTGCTATTTACAGTAATTTTAGTGGGTATAATGATAATCATTTTGAGGTGAATACTAATCGTACTAAAAATGTAAATTTAAGATTCGGGAAAGTGGGCCAAGACAGGTTAGCTTATAAATTTTGATGATAAATAATATTCAGAGCTTTTGAGGTCAAGACTTTTTTAAATTAATTCTATTATCTTTGATAATTAAGTCTTCCAAATTAAACCAAAATAAGTCGTGAAGTGCAAGTTATACTTGCGTAAATTGTGTTCCGTACAATCAGTGGTTTTTATGGAATGAATGTAATTATATATAACATACATAGAGAAATTATTTTTCTTGAGGGATAAATTTTATTTCCTACTTGGGTAATTTTTGCTTTTGCTTACCAGAAAAAAAATAGATATTTATTAAATTTACAACGTTCGTTGCCTGTTTTTCTTTCAATAATTTTAAGTCAGAAAGTTATTTAAATATTATTGTTAATTTCTTTGAATATTTTGAATCTATTATTTCCATAGATACACTCACAAAATTTTATATAGATAATATCAAGTCCTTAGCGTATGTGTAAAAAACTGTAGCTAGCAGTGTGTCCAGAGTGTGTAACATATCGTTTAAGTCTATTAGTCGTTGAACTGCTCTCCCAAGACACACATCATATTGTTAGTATTGTTGATGAACCACTTGCAATAATGTAATACATATATAGCATATACACGTACGCATGCGTATACCACTCAATACCCCACCCGATTCACATAAAGTGTGACGTGTGGTGATGTACATAGCACACATATCATACTAATATATTCGCATATTCGTGTCTATACATCACCTGTTTTGGTTGTACGTGTGTTCTGTTACGTCACTCACTGGCGACAGGGGGAACAGTTTAGTACACATACCAGTTTGGCCCCTTGGATAATATGGACCAGTTACGTAGGTGGTATGCTCCAATGGCATTTTTTATGAAAACGTCATTAGCTTTCCTAATAGGCGGCAAACCAGTCTAATTTTAAAAGTACGCAACTTGTCTATTCAGGTGCATAAATTGTGGTATATTTTGCGCTGGCCAATTTATCAATTATTGTTTCTTCTTTAATTTCTAGAATTTATTTTGTAGAGAATGTACCAAAATACTCGCCTAGTATAACAGACACATAATTATTGACTAACAACATCTTAATCAAAGCGAAATCTTTCATCAAGTTTTGTTCCTATGTCCTAAGGAAATTACGTAAGAAAACTCACAAGGAGATGCACTCATGGTTTTTTTTCTTGTTGACCATCTTCCATTTTTACGGGGTGAAATATAGCTGGTGGTCCAAATCGTATTTCTTAAGATATCTCAAAAACTATAAAAAAGGGAGGAAAACTTTATATTGACAAAATGCTACTCTTTGAAAGTTATATTCACTTTTATAGGTTAAACTAGGATCGGATTCATAAGGGGGCTGGAAAGAGCATCAAATAGAAAGAGCATCAAAAATTGGGGTTTACAATCACTATGACCTTACTACCAAGTGGCTCGTAATCACTGTGATCTTACTACCCAGTAGTTCACAATCACTATGACCTTACTACCCGATGACTCATAATGACTGCCATCTTCTACCCAGTAGTCGACAATCACTATGACCTTACTACCCAATGGCTCATAATTACTGTGACTTTGCTACCCAAATTCGGTTAAGCTTTTTATTTTACGCCCTTATGATTCTGTAATACCCTGACGAACAATTTTGACCTCATGTTAACTTTTATAATTAAATAGTATTTGAGAAGAAATTTCTCCAGAATCCAGAGCAACTTAATATAGTATAGTCTATCTCAGCCTGGAATTGTTTAGCTTTTCAACAGTAAAAATATTTTTTCAGAATCCGTTATCTAGTTAATTTTGGAACTTTTGGGGTCCCCAACACCATGGTGTATCTCATGCAATATAACCAATGTCAATTTGGAACAGTTTAACTTTGTAACAACAACACGTATTAAGCCATGATTTTATAGTTTAGTAACTCGAGTTTTTCAGAATTCTATATAATGTAAATCTTTTACTCTCTATACGATTTTAAAAAATTCAATAATAGTTTTCGAAAAAAGATACTAACGTTAGATTACGTAAATGCAACACTGATTATTACAAAGGGTTCAAGTGTAGGTAGACCACTTACTACGATGACAGTCCCCAGTACTTTCACCCTCCCAAAAAAATATTTATAAAGACCATCAATTATTACAGAGCTCGTTAAGATGGGATATAGAGTTAGCTTCAAATAAAAGATTGTCATCTTTTATATTAATTCAAACAGCTGGTAATCTCTTTTCACCGAAAATGTTCCCACCCGAATTCAAAGCTAGATTTCCCTGACGATTGCATTGGTCATAGTACTTTCTTAAAGTTTCATTAGCGAAGAAATGATCTTTGTTTATTGATATGTTATCGAAGAAAATACGTATCCAAGTTTAATATTGTATATCTAAGTTAGGACAATCATGATCATTCTATTTCTCCAAATAATTGGAGTAAATAGGTTATGTATTTTTATGCCATGGTAATGTATGTAAACCGAAGTTTAATTTCAAGTTCAAAACGATTTCAAATCAAATGTTTTCTGGATATTAAACTTCATTTTGACTCTAGTGATACATGTATAAAAATAAGTGTGACAGCAGGTGTGTTTGGTGTAGTCTAGATTGTATACAATCACAATCGAAATAAAATATAAAGGCATGAAAAATGATTTCTTTCTTCTATTTTCATCTTTATTTTCTTATACGTTTTTGACTCAATAACTAAGCAAGTGTGACAAATAATATTGTAAAGTTATTATAGATGTAACTACAAACTATTTCAAAAATTTTAGTTAAAGTAGGTCATACTGTCTTGAAAAATCATTATCTATTAGAAAATACAGCAGACGTTTTGAATGATGTCGCTTTCGACAACGTTATTTTCCACTTCTCAGTAAGAATACAGTCCCATCCATCACATAATTTCGTTCGAAATAAAATTTAGAACCCCTCCCTCGGAATAATGTTATGCGAGAAATAACGATTGCTGGTATAGCGAAAGATAAATAAATTAAATCCTACACAGGCCAAGCAACAAAAATTAATCAGCTTTGGTGTATGTATATATGTGTATACGTGTACACGTCATACTCAAGTTTTTACTTCAAAAAAGTATTATTATGGAATACTAACTTATTAAAAGTGTAATTATTTTCAAAATCTTTAGGATTGTTGCGGTAATTACTGTCCTAAAAACTCATTCCTTTCTTTACTTTGAAAAATGCATCTATAGAAAGTGTCCTGCATAGAAAACAACATGCTATTCGTATAATCGCGCAGTTAGTAGCTTGGAAAATTAAAACGAATAAATAGATTAAAAATTAGGTCAAGAAATCAGTGCAATGAAATATGCGAAAACGCACGAATATATTCACAAACCACAGAATAACGAGGAAATGAAATTTTCTTTATTATTAAACGAATAAAAAACTTTTGATTTGTTTTCGAAGGAACAAAAAAACATAAAAAACTGCTACTAAATGGTGTATTTAAAATTATTATAATACAAGTCACGTAATAAAAGTTAGAAGTTTTGTAGAAAACCACTTGAGGTTAATATTTAAGAACGCCAAGTAAATTTATGTATAAATGTTCTTGTTGCGTTCGCCCGCGCGCGCCATCTAGCCTTGTTGTATTTAAATGTATATGTATTTTGTTTTGTTACGTTGTCTGGTTATGTTTGTATATCTCTTTAGATAAATTATAATCATATTTTGTATAGAGTTAAAATTTATAAAATGTAATATTAAATAAATAACATTTGTAAAATTGTTCATCTCCTTTTATACACCATTAATTATAATGTAATTTATTTTATTAAAATTTATTTGTATGAATATTTATTTTAATTTGTAAACGCCTCAAAATTTTCATTTTTTCAGCTTTCAGTGGTAATAAAATAACTCTCTGAGCGCTATTCTATACCCATGCTATAGGGAGTGAGACAAAAAGGACGTTTAGAATTGGTTGACTAGGTTGCTGTGTGCTGTTAAATATTTATATTGTTTTAATGTTGTGTTGTGTCGAACCATTTAAAATGTGTAATGGTTGTGAAAAATTTTAACTGACTAGGATTTTTGATCCGCTTGTGTGAGGGATATTGTAAGTAAGATCTTTTAAAAAGAATTTAAGGTTTTTGTAACCATCTTTCTCTCGTGTTGTTTGGGACTGTACTTCAAACTGGCTCAGTTCCCCTTTTTCTTCATTCTACCTCTCGACCATGAGGTTTTAAATTATTATTCATTGTAAACTCATTTTATTGCTAGACTAAAATTTTACTGTTTGTACTGAAATATATACCTACCTGTTCTCTGTGGCGAAAGGCTATTCTCGTAAAATTATGTAAGAAAATTGGCTGCATCCAACTTCAGAACCCGGTTTGCTGGAATTTCAACAATAAAACTGTTTTTGTATACATAAAAAAAAACCTTATTGCAGCATCCTACATAAATAGCGAAATTCCGATTACAAAAATTATCTACTTTTTCTCGAAAACCCGTTTACATAGAACAATAATTCAAAACGTATATTTCCGTCCTTTGCTATACCTAGTGTAAAGCGGATTTCGAAAAAATTTCGAATTTTGGTGAAAAATTTATTTTTTCCGGGCATTGAACGTGTCTGGCTGAAGAATTCATTCAAGTGTTTGGGACTTTCAAAATTTTCACTAAAGGGTATAGCCGGATAAGTATAGGTGAATCGGCCCCGGAAGCGAATTATTTTAATAACTATATTAACGGTATGGCGAGGCTGTAAGTAATTGATATCTACAATTTTGGCGGCCAAAACTGAGTAGTTATGGAGATAACTAAAACAATTTAAAAAATTACAAAAATTTTTTTCTTAGTAACGAATCAACATAGGAAAATAATTTCAAATCCACATGAAGGAAAACACTCTCGAAAATATTAGGTATGTGTATTATCGTATCAATCCTCGTTATTAAGGATAATAACAAGGGTAATATCGGATTCAATGTTATTTTTATAGGGTTTCAATTGAACGACCACTTCAAAAAAAATTCAGTAATTGTACCTTGATGCACTTAATTACTGCACCAAGTCTCATCAAAATTCAAAGGGTACAACATGATAAAAAAATATCTTTAATTTCTAATCTGCTGAACCCCCCCATGTCAGTCCGACCATGGAATTATATACATCAGTCAAAAGCACTATAAAAATAAAGTGTTGTGTCTCATAAAGTGTTTTTTCCTATCTCCTATAGTTTTCGAGATAATTAACAATAATAGAAAGAGGTATAACTGACACGGGGGTGTGGCCAAAAAAACATGGCTGATTTTTGTGTGCAACGAAAAATCTATTACTGTCAGTAGTCGCTTATTTCAATTAAATTATGTTTCCTTTAAGCGAAATATTTAACTGGGCTGATTCAAATCCACCTCAGAAAAATTTTATTTATGCTGAGAAAATTCTTCAAGCTCATCGTTTGATAAAATGTGAAAGAAATGAAGGAAGTTTGAATAGTAACTCTGTTTGTTTTACTACACTGTGTTTGCAAAGTTCGCATTTAAAAGAACTACCACACGAAATTAATGCATCAATTTCCAAAAATGGGGAAACATTTGTTAAATGCTCACAAACCCACAATTTATTAAATTAGATTATCTACAATATATTTAAACAGTCGACTTACTTGGTAATATAAAATCACTTCTTTTAAAATGTAACGAACATACTCTCATATGCGGATTCACATTCTTTATTTTTAAAACACGCAACCATGCTTCTAGTCTGTCAATTTTTCCCATTTTTCCAAATATATTTTCAATATAATGTAAATAAAACTACTACCGGGCTTAGGAATAGCATGAAAACTAATTTCTAAATTTTCGTGAGATTTACTCCCACAACCATTTACAGCACAATAAACTCTGCTCATTATTCTTTTTACGCAAAGGTAATTTTATAATTTCCATACTGTTTTTAAAAAAATATGTTTTATATTTTAATTTAACTAATGTCAAACTCTAATAATTTACTTAGGTGCACACTAAAATTAGTTGTTTTTTCGGCCACCAGCTGTCATGATCAAAGTGGTCAGTTCCCAATAATAAGATATAGGCTATCTGCCCCTGACAGAAAGTCTCAATAGTTAACTGTATTGCGGTTTATGTGACACTGCAGATACGGTAGGTTCTTCATATGTATAACTTTCCTAGATCAAAGCAAAACCATTGTAGAAATATTACAGAAAATTTTCAAAAAATATGCTGTAATAGGATTTTTTAACATGTAGAATATTAAAGTCCAATGACCATTATATTCTTCTACATGTTAAAAAAGCCTACTACACCACATTTTTTGAAAATTTTCTATTATATTTCTACAATGGTTTTGCTTTGATCTAGGAAAGTTATACATATGAAGTACCTGCAGGGTCACATAAACGTCAATACAGTTATTATTGGGACTTTCTATCATGAGCAGATAGCATAATATATCTTAAAATAACTCTTTCGATTATTCTTGATTATCTCGAAAACTATAGGAGATAGGAAAAAACATTTTATGAGACGCAACATTTTATTTTTAAAGTACTTTTGACTGATGTATATAATTCTATGGTCGAACTCACTGGAGGGGCGGTTCCGCAGATTAGAAATTAAAGATATTTTTTTTATTATGTTGTACTCTTTGAATTTTGATGAGACTTAGTGCAGGAATTAAGTGCATCAAGGCACAATTACTGAATTTTTTTTGAACTGGTTGCTCACTTGGAACCCTATAAAAATAACATTGGATCGGATATTATCCTTGTTATAATCCTTAATAACGAGGACTGATATGATAATAAATATGTCTAATATTCTTGAGAGTGTTTGGCTTCTTATGGATTCGGAATTATTTTCCTATATTGAGTAGTTACCAAGAAAAAAATTTTTGTAATTTTTTAAATTTTTTTAGTTATCTCCATAACTATTCAGTTTTGGCCGCGAAGATTGTAGATATGAATTACTTACAGCCTCACCATACCGTTGATGTAGTTATTAAAATAATTCGCTTTCGGGGCCGGTTCACCTATACTTATCCGGCTATACCCGTTCGTAAAAATAGCATGACTTTTTAGAGAGTTACCGTGCGGATACAATGGTGAGCAATTTTGGGTCTCTAGGGACCATCAAATAGATTTCTATCATAAGACCATGACAGTGACTGTAATAGCTGGATTTTTCGTTCAAAAATTCGCTAAAATCATTACAGTGTCAACGTTTAATAGTCAGCTTTAGAAATTCAAAAAAAATATTGCTGATTGAGTCCTCATCAAAGTTACTTAATTAAATGACATTAAGGGATGTCTTAGAGTATATACGCAACTGAAACTATACATACGTTAAATATTAAGGCCGTTAAATACTAATTCTATTTTACTTATAATTTTTACTCTAGAGTTTCATTTAAAAAGCTTAGTTACTTGAAATTTTCTGAATTTTAATACGAGATACTTACTTGATTTCAGGTTAGTTTTTGCTTATTAGTCGAATTTTCTCCGAAAAATTAGACTTATACAGTCTATACGATAAGAGCTGTGAGAGGCGAGAGTAGGGGCGCTATCCGTTTTCGGACCCGTAGAACACGAATATGTAGAAAAAAAAATGTCTGATATATATATATATATATATATATATATATATATATATATATATATATATATATATATATATATATATATATATATATATATTTTCCCGCCACCTTTTAATTTGTGTAGGGCCCCCCTATGGAAGTTAAGAGATGAAATTTGGTAAATGGGGCTCATTTTCGAGGCACCTCATACTATCACAGTGGGGTCAAATTTTGGGCAAATTTTTTTTCTGACCCGACCTTTAAGGGGGTGGTGGGGGGCGGAAAAGCGATAAAACTTTTCCAAACCGGTTTTAAATAATGTTTCGGTCAATTATGTACAATATATCCAAAATTCAGCTTCCTAGGATGATATGGTGGGAGTAGAGGGGGGAAAAACGATTTTCGCTGGATCTAACAGGCCCCCAGCCCCCCAGAATTAACGTAGAGGGTTGAAATTTGCTGTGTTGATAAAGTTCGTACCTAGGTTGTGCTTTTTGGAGGTTTTAATATTTTACCTCCACCCACCTCATTTTTAAGCTACAATTTCATGCATTCTCGACGTTTTCGAAGTTTGTACCACTCGCACAGGTCACCCGAATAAACCTAGAGGGCTGAAATTTTGTATTCGGATTGAGTTAGTATCAAGGGGGTGCCTTTTGGGGGTCTCGACTTTTAACCCCTACTCCCACCATTTTTATACCCAAAAGAACATGATTTTTCTTGTTTTTTAACAGTTTCGTTCTGGTCAAAATCTCCCCAAATAAACCTAGAGGGCTGAAATTTGGTGTACAGGTTAAGCTAATAGCCAGACACTGTTTTTTGGAGGTTTCAACTTTTAACCCTTACCCCCACGATTTTTACGCCAATATTTCCTTAATTTTTTTGCTTGTTTTCTAACACGTCTAGAGACTCCATAAGGAAACTTAGAGGGCTGAAATTTTGTACGTGTATTCAGTTAGTATCCAGCTAGTACCTTGTAGGGAGTCCGCATCACTTTTCCCCCCACTTCTCCCATTTTTACATCGGAATTGAATGCTATTGTTAAATGTGTTTTAAAAGCATTATGTTTATTCTAAATACAAGTAGGCGAATAGTAATTTTAAAAAATTTAAAAAAAAGTGAACTTACTTTTATGACAAATGAAATACATACATATTAAGTAATTTCAAAATGTTATTAAAGTCACTGTTTATTTATAAATTAGGAATTTTGGATTTTTAGTATTTATAAAATAGAAATTTTGGATTTTTTTGGAAAGAAAAAATATCTTTATAAAGGCCTTCCAGTTTACTATTTAAGGTCCTTTTTTAATTTTTAAAACTAAAACATAAAGGCAATTAGCGGATAAACATGGGCAGGAATGTCCTCGTACGAATTGTGTTGGCTTTTTTTCTGCTACCTGTTTTCGGCACAAAATTGAAATTTACTGAGATACAGCCCTTAAATACTTAAAACCTTTTTTTAAAGCCTCGATCAGCCGAACACTCATCACCAGTTTTGAAACCAACAAAATGACAATTCGGTTGTAGACTTTCAATCACATTTCGCTTGTAGACATTCAATACTGAAGATGAAGGGGAAAATTCGACTACCGTGATGGGGCCCCGCTGCTCACGGCGTTTTTTTTTCTTTTCATTTTCTCTGTTTATTACTTATATCTATGTATGTGTAAACAACAATTATATCAGTTGATTTAATTAATTACGAAATATTTTTCATAATTGATATTTATCTTCCTTCTGCGAAATTCTTATGTCAGTATGTCGAATGTACTAACATTATCTATATTTTATGCCTAACCATCCATGATTTACAATAATTATTATTGTAGCTTTAAAATGAAAGCATAAACAATTTTGCTCATTCAGCAGAAATAAAGGAACGTTCCAACTTCGAACCAGTCATCATATTGGTATACATAATATGTATATCTAAATACATGTTGATATATATATATATATATATATATATATATATATATATATATATATATATATATATATATATATATATGTGTGTGTGTGTCTGTGTGTGTGTATTTTCTACGTTCCTAATATTAGTTCGAAATAACACGTACATTGCACTAAGTCGTAGGTGTAATAAAGGTTCGCAATTTAAGTTTGTATGATAGCTACAAATAAAAATTAATAAAATATGACACTGAAATATTCATACAGCGATTGCAATTTAATGGGGAATACCTAGTCTGTTCCTTGCAAGTTTTTTTTTTTTTTTTTGATATGAAAACTATTATAGAGAGGTTAACTCTGCGTGAGAGTCTAGTAAAATCTGTAACTGAAAGCAATAATGTTTTTTCTGTAATAAAATTTGCAAAATTTTTAAAATTTAGTGGATTGTAGATCTTATTAAAACTAATCACGAGCCATGTTTCTTTCCTGCCCATAAGCGGTCTAAAGGAGTGAAACTCGCCCCTGAAAATTTGAGTTTTTTTCGATTTCCTTAAATATCTTGGAAATGGTAAGAGCTTTGATAGGGAAACTATATATATATTTGTAAATGGCACATTAAAATCTTTATTATGATGCCAATATTAAAGCTATAAAATCATTGGGGTTTCATCCCCCACCGCCAACCCCTAATTTTATCAGGTATTTTTTTGTAAAAGAGGAGACTGTTATGCGTAAATAAAAGAATTTTTTATTAATATATTTTACACCACACCAGTTTATTTTTTTTTTGCATAAATACACCTTTTGTTAATATTAACTTGGGAAAAATTTTAACTTTTTAACTTCCCATTAGAAGTTATTGTAGTGGGTCCGATTTTACGAATCGCTAATTTTGACATATCTCCACGTTTCAAGGTCACTTGAATTCGAATCCATCATATTTAGCGTGTTGTCTATGTGTGCGTTCGTTAGTTCGTTCGTTCGTTCGTAAATTTTTTTGGTCTCACATATCTCGAGAACAAATGATGATATCAACTTCGGACTAATTTCGTTAGATGCGTAATCAAAAATGAAGACCGGATAAAGTTTTCAGCAAATTCGGATTAGCGGTTTGTTTTTTGTGATAAAAAAACGGAATTAACTTTATTAACATAACATAGATTATATGGATTTTTTACCAGGTCTTTATTATACAATGGCTTAATAACCTTCTGTGATGTTAAAAACGCCAGAAAATTATTGTAAAATTTAAAAAAGAACGCAAACTAGAAAAAACGAAATAAGAAACTTTTTGTGAAATATTTTTGTCTCGCGTATCTTGAGAACAAGTAATGTTATCATTTCTTTGATAAGGGTGGAGCCCCCACCCTTAGGTACAGATGGCGAAGTCCCCGGTGTGGTGCAAGGGGCAAAGCCTCTATCAGGGGTCCACAGGAGGAGTCCCCTGAATTAAAAAAAAGTTATTCATTTGCAATAGTCTTTAAGGGCATCCAGTGGGAAGTTGACAGTGTGGGTAGACCTGTCCCCCAAATTTTTGATTTAATAATGAGCAAAAATATTGTTACAAACTTACAATACATGTACTTTAAAAAACATAATTTAGAAAGAAAAATACACTGCACACTCGCCCCCATGCTTTAACCACGTCTATACAAATCCTATTTACTTATTCAATTATTTTTATTTATCTATACAATTGTCAATATTTTAACTTCTGGATGTCTATGGATTTCGACTCTGGCAACATTTCATTAGATTATTTTCGGATAATATAATTCTAAATGAGTATGATGTCGATTTACATCGCCGTAACAATATTCCTAAACTGCAGTCTCTAGCTCACAATCAGTTTTCATCGTCTCGTTTTCAAAATTTGTTCAAGTATAGATGGTATAAAAGTGGATATGTTGACCAACAACCAGAAAGATTTGAAAATTCTGTAACATATTGCATTTTCAAAGAAGAAAGAGAAGCCCCAAAATGCAGTGTATGTGATAAACCCGCTTTTATAAGATGTGCTTGGTGTGAATCATATTTTTGTTTTGAATACTTTTATAAACAATATCATTATTGTGTACAATACAAACCTTAAAATGTTGACAATTGTATAGATAAACAAAAACAAATAAATAAGTAAAGATTTGTGCAGTTATTAGTAAAGGATGGGGGTGGGGTGCAGAGTGTTTTTTCCTTCTAAATTATGTGCTTTAAAGTATATTGCAAGTTTGTAACAATTTATTATTATGTACGAGATTCTTTGACCATATTTTGCTAATTATTAAATCAAAAAGTTAAAACTTTCTCCAAGTTAATATTAGCAAAGGGTGAATTTATGCAACAAGATATAAACTGGTGTCATGTAAAATATCGCACCATTAGTTCAATAGGGTGATATATGCAAAAATATCTTTTTCGGGTTAAGAGTATTTTGGGATTAAGCATATTTTTCTACACTATCCTAACCCACAAGTATAAATAAATGTTAATAAATAACAAAAATATGATAACTTTTAACAGTTATAACTAATGCGAGGATTCATAGTGCAGGTAATAAATTATCCTGTCAAAAATTGCCGGAAAAACGTTTCACCATTCGTTAGAAGCGGCACATAATTTATCTATGTTTCATAAGTACATTTATAATTTTTTTCTAAATGCGCTCTATAGTTTTTGTGGCACGAACTAAAGAGGTACTCTACAAATATATTTTGTTTTGAAAACAATTAAATTTCATATAAATAACATAGTCGCTCAATTAAAGTTTGTAACATCGCTCGCGCGACGAACAAACACAGTTTAATTTGATCAACTGCATGTGAGTTATGTAAACATCTAACTGAAGAAAAAATTTTTTTCCATACAATAAAACTATAAATCATCCTGTCAAAAAATTGAATTGTTGAAAAAACATATATGAGAGGAGCGTGTCTTGTAAATTTTTATGAGGACATATTCCTTGTACAAAGATACAGATAAATTAAAACTATTACATAATTCGATTTCACCACTGGGTTGGTCATCGAATAGATGCTTGAATAGCGAAATCTGGCAAAAGTTCTAGAATATTCTTTCAATAATCAGAAAAGACATAAAAAATCCTTAATCAGTGGATTGATCAACGAAAAAGTAACCAAGTACCGATATTTAGAATAAGTTCTAGAATATTCTTTTTGGAAATTAGAAAAAATATCGAATATCTGATTTCACCACCAAATTTTTCATCGAAAAGCGATCAATTAACGGAATTTGGCAAAGGTTCGAGAATATTCTATTCTGAAAATAGAAAATATATCCAAAAACCGACTTCACCATTGGTTTGGGCATCAAAAAAGTGTCCAAATAGCAGAATTCGTCAAAAGTTCTAGAATATTTTTTTGGAAAAAAGAAAAATTATTGAAAATTTGGCATCACCATTAGATTGTTCATCAAAAAAGTGACCAAAGAATGAAATTCAGTAAAAGCTCTAGAATATTCTATGTGAAAATCAGATAAGATATCCAAAACTTGATTTCACTATCGGATTAGTTAGTTAAAAAGGATCCACGTAGCGAAATTTAACGAAAGTTCGAGAATGTTCTATCTGGATATCAGCAAGGATATCGAAAAATTTACTTCACCATTTGTTTAGTCATCGAAAAACAAGTTAAATACAGGTGAAAACATTTGACAAAAGTTTCTATTCGAAAGTTAATAAAGATGTCGAAAAACCAATATCACTATTAGAAGAATTATTGAAATAGAAGCTAAATAAAGATATTTAACAAAAGTTTTAGAATGTTCTGTTCGAGAACTAGCAAAGATAAAGAATTATTTATTATAAACTGGTCATAATTGATGAACTTAGGCTCCATTAGTCCTATTGATTTGGTCAACGATAGTATATTTTTAAAAAAATGACAAATCGTTATTTTTCGCAATCGTAAACTTTAATCGTAAATATCTCCTAAACGGTGCGTCACAGCTCAAAAATAACGAAATTTTTGAAGGCTTAAGCGAAGCAAGTTGTGGGTATTCCGAACGTCCTGCGACTGTCAAAACCTATTTTTCGTTATCGAAAATTATCGATACCGCGTAACTTGTCATAAATTGGTTAAAACTAGTTAATTTAGGCTCTGTTAGTCCCATTGACCTGGTTAGTAACAGAACAATTTTTTAAAAAACTACCTTTCGTTAACTTTCGCTATCGAAAACTTTAATCGTAAATATCTCCTAAACGGTGCGTCGTAGCTCAAAAATAACGAAATTTTTGAAGGCTTAAGCGAAGCAAGTTGTGGGTATTCCGAACGGATTGCGACTGTCAAAACCTACTTTTCGGTATCGAAAATTATCGATACCGCGTAACTTGTCCTAAATTGGTTATAACTAGTTAATTTAGGCTCTGTTAGTCCCATAGATCTGGTCAGTAACAGAACAATTTTTAAAAAAACTACTTTTCGTTAACTTTCGCAATCGAAAACTTTAATCGTAAATATCTCCTAAACGGTGCGTCGTAGCTCAAAAATAACAAAATTTTTGAAGGCTTAAGCGAAGCAAGTTGTGGGTGTTCCGAACATATTGCGACTATTAAAACCTACTTTTCGTTATCGAAAATTATCGATATCGAAAATAACGATATTTCCAAAATGGATGATGTAAGGAAAGAAATATTCTTTCAAATATATAACATCTACTATAAATTTTTGTTATCAAAATCGTTCGATCGAAAATAGATTGCAAATAGGATTCAATTTTTTAAAACTTATGGTTGTGATTTTTTATATCGTCAGTCATGTTTGTTTATTACGTTTTTATGTTCAGTAAACAATCAGAGAATAAAATAATATTTTCCTGCCTTTTTTGCGATAATTTTAAGAGAAAGTTGGAAAAAGTAGGAAAAATTAAGATTTTCTTCTTTTCAAGCAAAAGGTGGGGGCGGCATTTTGCATGGTGCCTAGGGCGACATTCAGGGTTAATCCGGTCCTGTAACTAACAACTACAACTAAAAACTAAATTACTTATTAGTTAATACTAGTAGTTGAATTTTTCAGTCATTAGTTGCGAAAAAGTATTTTGGTTATTGGTTTTTAATTATTAGTTGCAGCTAACATCTAGGCATCTAGCCAGTATTGACTACTGTTTTGTTGAAAATTAATAAATGTTAAAAGGTGTGCTACACTTCACTGAAAGTATCATTTTCCTTTGCATTTACATAATAACAATTAAAATTTGTAAATGACTATAGTTTTTAAATTACAGTTTATTTTCATTTTTTAACCCCTCATACTTGTTTTTACGCTCCTGGAAAAGGATTCAATTTTTTGACATAATGATTTATACTACACTACAATTCCTCGCTTTAGTTATAACTTTATGGAATTTTTTCCCCCATTTAAATCTTATTAAGACAATTAGGACATATCTGACAATATTTTACTAATTTTTGACCTTTTTCTAACATTAGTTTATAAAATAAAGTCATATTAGTTAATATCACTTCATTGAATTGGTGAATATAGATACAATGCAATAAAATTTCAAGATCAATTAAGAAACGTTTGTTGTTATATCCACCGATAACTAAAAATAAAATTCATTTTATGTTTGAATAATATATAGGTATCCTTGTCATACATACATAGGTAGCAATATTTTTATTTTTGTTATTAAGTTAGGCTACGATTTCTTCTCATGTATTTCATATTATTTATGTATTAGATACCATAAAGGGTATTATGCGAGATAAAAAGTATAGCTGTTGCATACATACATATTATGTACATACTTGTTTTAACAGGAATAACTCTTCATTTTTTTTTTTGTATTGTTATTAAAATGTATTTTATTGTAGGTATAGTTATAATTAAATTTTATATTTAAATATATTTTGTATTGTGTATAAGTAGTATAAGTTATTACTAGATTTAGGAAAATAGCGGTCCCTAACAGAATCGCCATATAAAATATTTTTGATTAGTGAGTTATAAATTTTATTAGATGCAGGGCCGGATTTACCTTTCTGGAGGCCCCGGGACACTTTCATGTGGAGACCCCTTTTAAAGCAGTAAGGAAATTTCCAAAATTTTTTAAATTTCCCCGAAAAACTGGGTTTACGAGCAAAAAAACAAAAAAGTGCTTATCCTTTCTATTTTCTTCTGTTGTACTCTTTTAAGGAGGAAAAGTTACGTAAATTGCAAGACGTTTATAGTTTTTAAAAATTATAAACATTGTTTTTACCGAATACTTATAAAAAAATACCTTTCTAAGTGATTTTTGTTCAAAATCATTCTGATTATTTTTTTCTTTTTTCTTCATTATACAAATTTTTTTTATAAATTTGAACGATGGACATTTTATTTTTTGATTTTAATTAAGATTTGAGTCCCGTAGACTGCACGACGCGACGCAAAACTAAGGTTCCAACTTCCCGCAGCTGTAGCACCGCCATTTTGAAAAATTTTTATCTAAAATTACAGACCTATACTCTGTATTTTAAGCTAGGTTTGATATCAATTCAATAAACTTCCCCATTTTTATTTTAAAAAAAACTTGAAAAAATGTGCCTTTTGAAGACTAGCCTAAGGAAGCTTTTGAAAACAATTCAGTAAAAATTATAAATTACCTATTTTTAACAATTTCAATAATCAAGAAAAACTATTTGTAACTATTAAATAAAATAAGCGCAAAACACTTATATTTCTGTTTCATTTAAGTTAAGCTTATTTACAATAAAATTTAAAAAATAAAATGAAATAAAAAATAAAGAAATATGAGGATGTTATAATTTCAAGAAAAACTATTTAATTTTTAAATAATAGTTATTTTCGATACATATGCGTAAAGAGAGGTATTCTAGTAGGCTTAAATTCGGGCACGAGTCTAAGGGACTGACGTATACACAACGAGATCGAGTGCGTAAGCGCACGAGATCTCGTTGTGTATACGTCAGTCCCTTTAGCGAGTGCCCCAATTTAAGCCTACCGAATACCTCTCTTTACGCATACGTATCGAACATAATTTTTTATAACGACGGCTTCTAAAGTTTAATAGAGAGAAAAAAATTAATTATTTTTAAGCAATTTTTATTAATTTGTAGAACGTTGTTGTTTTTTTTATTAATTTGTTGATCGTTTCCATGTTAATTTGAATATGATTATCATTGATAAATGAATATCATTATTTTCTCGCATAGTTTTAGCTACTTTCACGCACACTTGTACTTTCGCGCACAGTTACTGTCATTTGTTTTACAATGATATAAAAAAACTGCTCTTTACGCCCACTACACAACGCTCGAATATTGAACTTTAGAAGCAGGTGTTATAAAAAATATTAGAATGTACAAGCCTTTATTTAAAAATGTATATCTAAAAATGTTATTTTAAATACATAATTTAACTTTTACATAAAGTATGAGAATATGTATGCATACATATATTTTGCCACATTAAGTTGATAATTTAACTTTTGAAAAATAAACACCACCTCCACATTTCCTTCTTTTTACATATCATATGTTTCCAAAAATTTTAAAAATAATTCCTTATACGAAGAAAATGATTGCATAGAAGTTACAAATGCCTTTGTAACCACATTGCTCTCACTATATAATCAATTTTCTTTTTGTTATGCTATTGATTTTCGCGGTTATAACTGCAAAAAAAATTTTCCTAATTGAACTAAAGAAAATTTAATTATTATAACAAGTAAGGAGCGAGTGTAAGAATAAATTGCAAAATTTTCAAAAAATTTCATGCACTAGGTTCATTTATATGAATTTTTAAAATCTTTATTCTCAAATATCTCAAAATTAAAAATTTGCACATATCACCCTATTGAACTAATGGTGCGATATACTAATTAAAATTTTTTTTTTACACATAACAGCCTCCTCTTTTACCAAAAATACCTGATTTTATAACATTAATTTTAGTATCATAACAAAGATCTTAAAGTGCCATTTACAAATATATGTATATAGTTTCCTATCAAAGCTCTTACCATTTCCAAGATATTTAAGAAAATTGAAAAAACTCAAATTTTTAGGGGTGAGTTTTACCGCCTTAAACCGCTTATGGGCACGAACGAAATCGGGCTCGTGATTAGTTTTAATAAGATCTACAATCCACCAAAATTTCAAAAATTTCTGAGAGATACAGTTGGATACCTTTGCTTGTAAGTGATTAATATTTTATATTGTTCAAATTATTCAATTTCTCTACAACATTCTTAATGTCTCAATATGTACAAAGGTACTTTTGAAACTTAGAGTTAATTCTGTGTATATAGTAACTGCGCAGCAGTATGTCACTTTAGAAAAGTCTCATTTTGTGAGCTCAATACCTTAAAAGGCAAAACGGAACTTTCATAGGATCACTCTCGTGTCCGCCCATCCGTCTGCCACAGCGGTTTTTCTCGAAAACTAGGTACCTAACGTAAGAATTTGAAATTTCGCATGATGTTATATAAAACAAGAAAATTTTGTGCTGCGAACATGGATGCCAGCCAACGCTAGCACCACCTTTCACTGCCAATTTTCTGAACAGCTACTTCAGTACACTCAATCCAATAAATAGTTCTTTTAAACGAAAGTGTTGTGTAAAAAAGTGTCATCCTCTACGTATCCTAGTTTGGTAAATATTTATACAAAAATTGTTGTTAAACTGATACAGAGTAATAAAGGATGCTGTAAGATTAAAAGTAAGAAAAAACATATGGTCATTAGGAACAATAGTGGACTGAAATACTGATGCTACGGGTCTGGACTTGATTATAGAAGGTCATAATTTTATTCACTTGCGTATTAAAAAAATCAGAAATAATAAGTCATTGATTTAGCTGACTGGCGGTCTTGATAGCAGTCAACGAAAATTCCGTTAAAATATGAAAATGAAAATGAAAAAAAAAACACTTAATTTGATGTAACACTTTATTTTTAATGGATTTTCCATTTATGTGTGTAAATCCAGAATTGGAACTATTTGAGGGACAATTCAAACAACGGGGGATAGGAGAAAATTGATCAACCAATTTGCTGGTAGCATAACATTACACATTTTCATATCGACTCAAGTCATCCATAAAAAATGTATCGGGCTCATATGTTATATCTTATATGTAGGGTAGGGTCGTATAAGATGGCGCGGTTTGTAAGATTGCGCACTCCTATTTTCTTGAAACAGGAACGAAATTTTTAACCAACTTTAATCGCGTTTTGAAGTGTTCGGGTTTCTGTAATTACTTACCAAAAAATATTGGTTTACGATATAATCCCGCTATTCTAGGTAAGTTTAAAATTTTTATTACGATTTGATATTATTTTTCTCGAATTTGAATGTGTCACTACGGTTTATATCGAAACAAGTTAAAAGTTATAAATGTTCCTGAGGCTAGTAAAGTTAGTCAAGAACTAGCTTTGATCACTTTAATTCGTGTCAGTACGCGTGGAGAATGATGAAGAGAACAGAATGATTTTGCTGATAATAGGCAGGCCTGTAAGATGGCGCAATACAACGGCGTGTAAGACGGCGCACTCATTCTTACACGACCAGAGGCGGATTTACGCACAGGCAGACCCAGGCACTTGCCTGGGGCGGCAAATTTTGGGGAGGCGGCAAAATTTGTGTTAAGAAATGATATTTTTAGATTCAGACAAATTTATAATACAAAAACTAGTTCTATTAAGCGCAGGCAAATATAAAAATTATTTCCACTAAATTTTTAACTATAATAGAATTATCGTTTTCACCCAAAAGTCTACTGTACTTCTACGAAACGCGTGAGTTATCTTAAAAATTTCTGTTTTATTGACCATTTGTGCTAGGATATTTATTTACTACTTTATGTATTTAAATGTATTATCGGTATTCTGGTTATTAACTTATTAGTTATTACTCTTGCTATCCCCTGTTATAATTATTAATTAAAAATCCAAAATTGCCAGAAAAAATGTAACTGTAACATTCAAATATACCTACAGTTTTTTGCAACAATTTCTTGGAAATCGGATTGTTTATGTTTAGACCTACATATAATGATATACCATTTATTAACGTGCATGGTACATTTATTAACGCGTTTTGTATTTATCAAGTGTCATATTTTCTACTGTACATCAAGAAAATGGCAGATGGGAGAAAACGTTTAAGTGGAATACAATACAAGAAATTAAGAAAAGAAAAGGAAGCTAAAGAGAACTTTGTTTTAAGTAAAACCTTAAAAATCGATAGTTTTTTTTTAATTCCCAATGCCAGTTAAAAAGGCAAGCTAACGAACAGAACAAGAATCAAAGCTTGCTAAATGAAAAAGAAACCAATAACAGTGTTAAGGAATTTCCTAGTGATAGTGGTGCGGAGAGTAGCAGCGACACTAGTGACAGTAATAATAGCGAGGACCAAGAAATTATTCATACTGTTAATAAAGAGACTTTTTTATCCAAGGAGGACACAGCTGTAGATCCAGTCAACGCCGATGTCAAAATAACTACTGCTACTTCATCTTCAACTTCTAATAAGGTAGGAGAATTAGAATTTATAGATCACGATCCTATTAATTGGACAGTGAATGAGAGAACTCGTGATTACGTGGCAAAATTTGGTTTCTGTCAAAATATCAAAGCAGATTTTAAAAAATCGATGAGACAGTATAACGACGGTACAGTCAGATACCTTACAGTAAATATGTTTCAGCGCAAGCTTACTAATGGTGAATTATTGCCTCGTAATTGGTTAGTGTTTTCTGAGAGTACTGGATGCGTTTTTTGTGGTGTCTGCGTAATGTTTTCAGACAAAAACGCTACTAAAAGCAAGTTTTCCGAAGGAGGATTTAATGACTGGAAAAATGGAAGTGCATCATTTTCAGAGCACGAAAACTCGATTAATCACCGAAATTGCCTTAAAACCTTTAAAGAACGAAGTCAGTTTAAAGATCGTATTGATAATCAGCTTGTAGAACAATATCAAACTGAGGTTAATTATTGGAAGAGTGTTCTTTAACGTGTTGTCGTTGTTGTTAAAGCGTTAGCATCACGTGGTATGTCATTGCGTGGGCACGACGAGAAGTTTGGAAGCAGCAGAAATGGGAATTATATGATGTTGCTTGAAGTTATAGCTGAGTTTGACTCCTTTTTAGCGTGTCACATAGCTAAGTATGGCCACCCAGGTAGCGGTAACACATCGTATCTTTCTCCAACTATTGCAGAAGATTTTCTGTCTGTTTTAGCTACTAATCTCACAAATAAAATTGTTTGTGAAATAAAGCAGGCGAAGTATTTCTCATTGATAATTGACTCTACATTGGATATCTCACATGTAGACCAACTGGCTATCGTGATAAGATACGTTAAAGAAGATGGTTATCCCACAGAACGGTTTTTGACATTCCTTCCCAATACTGGCCACAAAGCTGAAGACATGTTCAATGCTATTATTAAAGTCTTTAAGTGTTATAGCTTGGACATTAGTAATTGTCGGGGACAATCCTATGACAACGCCAGCAATATGTCTGGAGTGTATTCAGGTCTCCAAGCTCGAATCAAAAACCTGAATGGCCATGCTGTTTTTATTCCATGTTCTGCTCATTCTTTGAACCTTGTCGGAACTAATGCAGCTGAATGTTGTAATACAGGTGCTTTCTTTTTTCTGTTCTTGCAAGAACTGTATAACTTTATTAGTTCATCTACTAGTAGGTGGGGTTTATTCCTAAGATCAGTTCTTGAGAGTCATGGCCATCCTACTACTCTAAAAAATCTCAGTTCTACTAGATGGTCTGCACGAGATGACGCCTGCAAAGCTCTGAGAAATAACTGGCAAGAAATTTATCGAACTTTGCGGAATATTTTCGAAGATCCAGCACAGAAAGCAGTTACTCGCGCTGAAGCAAGAGGTTTAGCTGCAAAAATGGATTCGCTAGAAACTGCTTTTATGGCTAAATTTTGGGGTTTTATACTTCAAAGGTTAAATGATACAAATAAGAAACTGCAATGCATGGACACCGACCTTAAATCAGTGGTCCAGTTGTATGATTCGTTAATTAAGCTAATGGAGTCAACACGAGATGATTTTAATTACTTTGAAGAAAAAGCCAAAGAACTATCCCAATTGAAAGTCTATAATGACGAGAATAAACGTATGACTAAAAGAAAAAGGCAACATGACGAACTCTGTGAAAACGAAGATGCAGTGTTCACTCCGCGCGAAAATCTGAGGATAAATGTTTTCATTGTTATCATCGATAACCTAAAAACACAACTTGAGAAAAGAAGAAATGCATACGCAGAGGTAAATCGAAAATTCCAAGTGCTAACTCAAATTACAGATTTGAGCAACGAAGACCTAAGGAAGGTAGGTGAGGAGTTTCTTAAAGAATATCCAGATGATTTAGAAAAAGCCTTTTTGGATGAAATTATTCATTTTAAATGCTTTCTGGAAGAAGTTGCATCAGAAGATTTTGGTAAAATGGAGAAGAAAAAAAGGAAAGTACAAAAGGACAAAACAAACTGCTCTCCAATCCCAATGCCAGTTGAACTACAGCCAACAAAAGAGAATAAGCGGTTGACACCTCTGAGTCTTTGCCACCTCATTCGTAAAGATGATCTTCAGATGATGTATCCAAACTTAGATATTGCTCTGAGAATGTTTGTGAACACGCCTGTCTCCAACTGTTCATCGGAAAGAGCCTTTTCATGCCTTAGAAGATTAAAAACATATCTTCGCTCAAACATGGGAGAGGATCGTTTAAACTCGCTGGCTGCTCTATCAATTGAAGGTGACATGTTAAAGTCAATGGTTTTGTCTGATGTTATTGATACCTTTGCCCAAACAAAATCTAGAAGAAAACTGTAAATACTTTTGTTATAGTTAGATTTCTTCCATCATATTTTCAATTTTATTATTTTATATCGAAATATCGAACAAATATTATTCAGTATTTTTTGCTTTATTATTATTATTTCTGTGCTATAATTTTTGAGATAAAATTAGTTAAGTTGCATGTGTAAGTATTTTCTGTTTGTCATTAAAAAAATTATGTTTATACCAATATTTTTTGTGAATTTATTTAAGTTTGCCCCAGTTTCTGATTATTTATATTATTAATGTTTATTTATTTTTACATGAAATGACCGTTAATGGAAACGGGGCAGACAATCAAATTGGGGAAATGAGGATGTAAAATAGAAGAGGGGAAGGGAGAAGAAGGAATGAGTGAGATAATTGAGGGTGCAGAGGCGGCATTTTCTGCACTGCCTGGGGGCGACAAAATAGTAAATCCGCCCCTGTACACGACACTTTCTTTTATCATGTTTTCTTTAACTTTTCTAAGGAATTCTATGCAGCAAACTTTCGTACAACGTAAATTCGTGTAACTCAAGTTCCTACATCAAAAGTTTACGATTACGAAAACTAACGATAATAAAATATTGTAGTTTTCTAAAAATATTCTATTGCTAATAAAATCAGTGAGATATTATTAACAACAGAATTAGTTAGTGGAGCGTAAAATTAACCAATTCTAACCAATTTATAAGAAGTAATTCGATATCGATAATTCCCGATAACGAAAACTACATTTTGATAGTCGCAAAATGTTTGGAATACCCATAACTTGCTTCGCTTAAGCCTTCAAAAATTTCATTATTTTTTCGTTACGACGCATCGTTCACAAGGTATTTACGACTTAAAGTTTTCCATTACGAAAAGTTACGAAAATTAATTTTTTTGAAAATGTGTTATTGCTGACCCAATTAATTGGACTAATGGTTCCTAAATTAACCAGTTAAAATAAATAATTTAAGATAATTCGGTATCGATAAGTTTCGATAAGGAAAAGTACGTTTTAACAATCGCAATGTGTTTGGATAGAAGAGCTGTATCAGTACGGCGGTGCATTACGTCGTCAAAAGTATGGGGACACCCTGGCCCAAGGTGTACCCGCATTTTGACACGGTAGTGTACTAGAGCATTAAGTATAGTACGGCGTGAAAAGTATAGACACACCTCAGGTCAGGGTGTTTCGATACTTTTGACGACGTAGTGTGCCGCCGTATTGTCATAGCTCTTTTACTCGTTTGGAATATCCATAACTTAAACGTTAAAAAATTTCGTTATTTTTTGACTACAACCTACCGTTACTTACGATCAAAGTTTAGAATAACGAAAAATATGAAGAAGTGCTGACATAAGCCTGTTATGTAGATGCAGTTTAAATGTGATTTGTGCTAAGTTTCAAGCTTTTTAATAAGTGCGCCATCTTACCGATCTCAATGCGCACTTTTATATCACCGGTCGTGTAAGAGTGCGCATTTCCCATTTGGTCGTTTTTTTAATAACTCGGTCGGTATTGAGTTTATAATAAAAATCCTTTATCACAGCGTTAACTAATCATTAGGGTACTAGAATAAATACAATTTACTTCTATAACATTTTCCGTTATTTTTTATAGCCACCTAAATGTTACGTGCGCCGTCTTACAAGGCACTACCCTACCTAATCAAATTTTCCCTACAATAAAGGATTGTTTTGTTTTAAAAAAAAACTTACATAATTTGTTTATTCGGCTTATTTCATTTAACAAAATACATTAATACAGCATGTAAATATCTGTATGTAGGTACATTAGGTATTTTTTATTAACAAATACCAAAATTGATAAATACAACTGGTTGACCACATCTGTTTTATATAAATAATAAAATAATATTTTAATACCAATAATGGCATAAATAAAGCCTCGTCCGTGATTGGCATGTTAATCACGGACCGCAAAATATTTTTTTTTCTCATTTTTTATTTTATTTTTTACTAAATCTGTCATACCAATTAACATTAAATTAGTTCCGTGTGCAATGTATTTGTCAAGCTAGCTTGCTATCTCTACGTGTACATATAGGTATAATACGTATTATATTGTAATATTTGTAATAAATATGTCATTGAAATATTATGATGGTTAAATTAATTAATAAAATGTTAAATAGAGTTGAATAATGTGAGTGGAGATTATGAAATCCATAAATTTACTGGTTTAAATAAGATTTTAAAGGATATTTATTTTTAATTAATAGCACTCACTTCAACTTCAAGTAAAGTTAAAGTTAAGGGCATAATTTTTTTTCACTTTAATTCAGTGGCGGCTCGTGAGCTTTAAGATTGGGTATGCGCTTTCAGAAAAGATAAACCACACTTAGTGTGTAAAGAAGTACTAAAGAGAAAGCGGAATGATATTTTCGAATTTTTACTAAATATCGTAAAGTCTAATACTAACAAATACTCTTTTACTAAAAAATATCGTAAAGTGTTGTACGTAAATAATTCCTACTCTATCAGGAGTGGCCAACCCGCGGGCCGTGAGATTCATCACACTTATACAAAATATATTTATTTTATAAAGACCATGGTAGTGAAAACCAATGTATCAAAAAAAAAAATACGTAATATATTATGGGAACATATAATTTTATATGCAGCCCGTGGAGTTATGATGTGCTTCCAAAGTGGCCCGCAAGATCATTTGGGTTGGCCACCCCTGCTCTAAATTTACACTTTTCTGCGAAAATACATTGAACACAAAGATGGATAAAAAGGACTAACTGCATGTAGAAATTTAAAAAAAAATTAATAAACGAATAATTAAGAAATAAAAAAAAAAATTAATTTTACTCAGCACGTTAGATTTTAACTGTAATATTTCAGGAAAGCTTTGTTCAATATAAATAAACTTAAACTGCTTTCATCTTTCATCTTTCATCGTATTCTTAGAATGTTCCTAGAAAACGAATGTGAGTTTTCTAAATGACCATTATCAAACAAGTAAGGTAAATGCAGTAAACTAAATGAAAGTTTAATTTTTCATCATATCAAAATAGTAAATTTACAAATAGTATGTAAATTCCTGAATTTGATAATTCTGAGAATTCGTCATGTCAACGAAATACAAGATCTTGCATAGCCAAAAAATATACAGCATCAGTTAAGCGTTTCATGAGACCCTTAGTGATTTTTTGTTATGCTTTGAAGAAATAAATATTTTCTTTACTGCATCAATTATTACAAAACCAAATACATTCAATGAAATACATGCTTGCATATGAGCGTGACTCCATTCATGTTTTTTGGCAACATTGGGAAAATTTTCGCACCTAGCAGTTGCCCATACAATTTTGTTCACAGAGAATAGACAAGAGAAAAGCTTTTTTGATATCAAACAACAATTTAACCTAGAATATTCAAAAAAAACTTTATTAAAACTGATGTACAAATGCTTTTTCTGAATTATCAACCCTTAAAATAAGGATAAATTAGCAATGATCTATCACTCGAAAAAATCATATTTTTTCACTTAATATTACACGAGAGATTTGTATTTGTTGTAATAAATTTATGTTTATATAATATAAAAAATATTTATTGTCAAAAATATTTCTGCTTCGCTGTCGTATTTTTGCTAGTTGACAATTCTTCGAGTTAAATTACTTTAGGTAACAAATTAGAATTGTAGAAAACACAAATTTATTTAAAAAAATATAAAATATCGGTTCTAACTTTTTTTTTCACAGCAAAAGTAAAAAACCGATAATATTTTTATGGGATTAAATATGCATAAGTTAAATTATCTTCAATATACCTACTCAAAAAAATTCTTTTCCTCAATATTCCTTTAAAAAAATGTTTTTTAATACTTTATTGTAGTATGTCATTTTAAAAAAAGACAGTTAATAATAAAATAACAATCAAACCACAACGGAACAGCAACGATAAATTTACAAGAGGTATACAAGAAGCATGCTAAAAACCCTAAAACCTGATATGACTAGAACACAAATTAAGTTTTGATTAGTTCGGCTGTAATCGTATGTACGGTAGTCACCGAAAAAATCGCCTACCTGTGAAAGTACCAACAGTGTTTATAAACAACTAATACAGCTACATAATATATACACACATATACAGGTTCAATACACACGGATACGCTCTGCTCAGAGAGCCTACCATGGTAGGTATGGTATCTGTCGTATCTGTGCAGTGTGCATGTGGAATTACGTTCTACGGACAATATTACAATATTTATGCATTTTATAATTATGTATATTCTAATATGCAATATATGTAATAATGTGCAATATTATCAAAGTAAATCTTATTGAAATTGTGTATTTAAATTATTTTGTAAACAATGTTACGTTCTTGTTATGAATTTATTTCAGTTTTTTAGAAATAGCTGGGGTAGGCGGCGCCTACCCCGCATACCTGGAATAACCGCCACTGCTTTAATTATAGATCATTTTTTGTGGGTATTCAAAAATTTCTTTTTGCTTAGATCAAAAGACTAGAGAGTTCCTAGAATGGAAACCTCCCGGAATGGCTTCAAACTTTTACCAGACACTCTACTATACGGTAGATGACAGTACCCAAAAGGAAAGGATAGTACCTAAATTTAAAAAAAAAAACCTATAACCTAAACCTAACTAGCTTTTATATCAAAGTCGAAGTATATTGTCAAAACTAACTAAACTAACTTCACCACCTAGTTTTTATACATCTACTATTTGATCGTACAAAATAATAAGTTTTCCAGCCTTAACTTTTTGAATAGTTTAAAAATTACGTTCTATACTAACTATAAAAAACGTATAAAAACTAGGTGGTGAGGTTAGTCAAGGTAAGATTAGTTTAGTTAGTTTTGACAATATACCTACTTCGACCTGTTGGGTTATGTTAGTATAAAGATTAGTTAGATTAAGGTTAGTATTTTTTTTTTTTTAATTTTAGGTGTATAGGTTTGTCTTGTATATACTTATGTTAATATCAATATAATTATCGAAAAAAAAAATTTTTTCACCCTCTTCCCATTCGAGTTGCCAAAAATTATTTTGGGTTTTGTCGTCTAGTGCAGTGTTTTTCAACCTGTGGACCTGAAGCCTTTTTAAGGCGGTCGCCGTTACTTTAAAAATAAAAACACTCTAGTTCAGTATATAATATTTAATAAAGAGAAGGTTAATTAATGGTTTCATTAATGTAATAGTTTCATACTTTCGCGCAATAAAATTTTAAAATTGTGGCTTATTTTCAATAACAGTAATTGATTCTTTAGTTTTGTTTTATTGCTCTCATGCGAACTTGAAGTTAACGGTTGTGCATATATTTCCAGAAACTTATCCATTTTCAATAATTACAATAAGCACAGAATTTTGAACATTAGACAATAAAAGCCAGTGAACAACTACTAAACAAACAGCAAGGTAATTCAATAATTTTAAACACTAACGAGAGTTCACAATTTAAGGAATTCAAATGGATTTCGCTCGAAAGTGTTAAACGGCGACGACCGTCGCGCGTACGTGTGTCCCTTTTTACGCCACACGCGCATTCATAAACTACTATAAATCGTCAACTTCGATGTCGATATAAAAATATGCCTGTTTCAAGTCCTTAATTACGTATTTAATCGATACCTAACTATGAAAATAATCAATAATGATGAACGGATTCGATACTTATAATATAAAAAAATAAAAGTAATAGCAGAAAGTAGGGGGTCGCGAATATTTTTCCATACTAAAGGGGTCGCGCCCTGAGAAAGGTTGAAAAACACTGGTCTAATGTATAGTAGAGAGTCTGGTAAAAATTTGATGCCAATCAGTAGGTTCTCGTTTTCGGAACTCTAGCCGATAAAAAAAATTATTTTTGAAAAAAAAAATATTAAAAAAATATATTTTTTAACTTATGTCCGGTAGTCAAAAGCGTATTAATTCTTTGAATCAAAAAAGTATTTTTTTCAAATTTTGAATTAAAAAGTTAACTTTATATAATAGTTACCTATGACAATGTTGAAAGGGTCAAGAAATATTTAAAAGACAGTGTCAAGGATTATTTAAAATATAGTATATTATTCACCAAGGACCGTAAGTGTTATTTTTGTGGCTCGGATGCAATTCGAGAATTCAAGGCTGAAAGTCGGGTACAAAATAAATTGTTATTGCCCAATTCGGCAAGCCTCGTTGGACGTATCATGAAAAAGAACGTTCATTTTGCAACTTGTTGTATAAATAATTATTACTCTTTAACTTAAAGAAAATAATCTTTGAATATGCACTGAGAAAAAAATACAGTAATTTTTACTGAAATTTCTGGTAAAAAATTACTGAGCTCTCTGGTAATGCGGACATAAGTGACAGGCTAAGCAAAAAGTAGGGGAAGGTCGCCCAAAGCGGGTAAGCTAAGATTAAACGCCCAAAAAAGTGACTTTTGACCTCGATAAGCAGATCTTTTTTATATTATCAGATAGAATAGTTATCGAACTTTAAAATGAAACTTCGCTTAAGAAATGTTTATACGATATTTATTTTTAATAAAGAAAATACAAACCTCTGCAAAAACCCGCTTTGCCCGTATAGGTATCCTAAAGCGGGTAACCCCCTTTGGGCAAAGCGGGTAAGTACATTATGTATTTAAATACTGTTATTATTTTTTAATATAAACTTTCTTAATCATATAGAACTTAACAATAATAATATTAAGTAAAAAAAATTGAAAAAAGACAAAAATAATAAATTTATAACAATTAACTGTAACTTTCTTCACAACCTCCATATTGGAATATATTACATCAGGTGATTCCACATTAAAATCACCACAAACAAGGCAGAAATATTTTTTTTAAACTTTTTCCCTCATTCCGTCGTAAAAAGAAGATTATTTATTTTTTTCCCCTTCCAACAGTTTTTTCTATTAGATGCTTCTATTTTGTCTACCCGCTTTGCCCATACCCGCTTTGCCCAAAAAGACTTAATTTTGTTAATTTAGAATAATTTCAAAATGAAAGCCGATACGTGCCTACCTTTTTCTACATTAAAAGTCAAATGATGATAACATAATATGGTAATACCAAAAAGATTACAAATAAAAAGGTTTGTGACTAGTCACAGAATATTTATCCCCAAAATTTTTAACAAAACCAACAAAAAAATTTGATGAAGCTTAACTAGGGCATTAAGCGACACAAGCGTTCAAGTGTAACTGATTGATATTGGTTGATATTCGGTTAATCTCGGTATACACACGACCTGACAAAAACATTCGATACAACGATATACAAGCGCTTACCCTCTTTAAGAGGGGTACCCGCTTTGGGCGACCTTCCTACGATAATTTATAGTAAAAATTTTAAATTACCCTATAGCTCAGTAAAAATTACCGTATTATTTATAAATAAGGTTTTTTTCTATTTATTAATAAATAATTGAATTAAAATATTTTAAAAGGATATTGATAGAAGGGTAAGCATTAAAATCAAATTATTAATACAGAAAAAAATTTTTGTGGTTTTTTATTATTTGTGGAAAAAAATATATAAATTCTTAACAATAAGCACATTACAATAATTTGTATAAAAACATATTTCAATTAACATATCAATACATATAAAAAACATACAAGAATTAAAATAAAAACTAAACAAAAATTCATGAAACACAATTTTTTGTTTTAAATGGAAAGTCCAATAAATAATAATTTATTATAAAAAAAAAAAAAAAAACACTTTATAAGCATCCAGTCACTATATTCGCTATTGAGCAACTGATCGAACCAACGGTTGCTGCGTCTGTAAGTCGTGTATTGTCTAACACGGGTGCTTTGAGTGGTTGCGTGCTTTTTTTGTTTATGCTGTTCTATGTAATGCTTGGTATGCAGTGATGTGTGAGAGGGATGCTGAAATACAAGTTTCAAGGAGCAAACAGAGATAACAAATAACAAATACACAGCGACTCAGTAAAAATTATTCTATGTCCAGTATAATTTTACAAAAAATTAAGTAAATTTTCCCGGTGTCCACTTGAAATTTTACTAGCCCATCGAATTTTACGCAGCTGTATAGGAAAATTTCTTAAGGTGTACAGGAAAAATTTTCAAATGAATCGTAAAAAATAATGTTTGAAACGCATTTTTTATATTTTTGCTTAACAATTTCCTACGGACTGGTGACTTAAGACTCGTTTACCGGAGGCAGCTCAGTAATTTTTACTGGAATTTTTTCTCTGTGTGAGATCGTTTTGAGACTTGAGAGTATAGTCATCCTTTTTCACACCATACCTAGGCAGAGGTATGGCACTTTATGATATTTTTTTAATTTCCCAACACTGAAATGAAAGTTCTAACAATGTTATGAAAAGAAAAATCTTTGTAGGTACATATTGTATCATTCATGCGGCAATGTTATATCGACCATATAAAAATATAAATACAATAGACCGTTTAATATTATTTCATTACATTGTATATATAATTTTAATAATACATAGATCTTGTTACTCTTATTTATGTTTACTGTTGCGTCAAATAAATCTTAATAAATTGTAATAAAAATGCTACAACAATAATCCCGGCAATGAAACGGCATAACAAACACATAACACACATAGTATACATAAATGAAAATAAAATGAACGACTTCAACTATGTATGTAGCCCGCTCTCACTCACTGGTTATAGCGAGCACCATTCACACAAATCACAAATAACAATAGTGGTTGGCTTGTACGTTACATATATATGTAAGGCAGACAGACGGTAGGCAAACTTACGAGTTTTCTTCTATTATGTAATTTGTCAGTAACAAATTAATTTTATTTCGGTTAAATCTTCCCAATGAGGGTAAAGAGGCAAAATAAGAAACTTAACTAAGGTACAACATACGTACATATAACAATGAAACGTAAAAACGAAATTCTTTATCCGAAAACAAATAAATAGAATTAATTTTGAAACTGTTCGTTTATTTCATCGTTTTTGATTTGTGTTGAAGAAAATCAGTGTCGACCTTGCAGTAAGGATTAGTCATTTGCATAGGTTTAATATAGAGATTTTAAAAATTAAGGCATGACTGTAGTCTTAAATTATTAAAACTTAAGAAACTTGAGAATAGAAAAAATAAATTCAAATTTAATCAATCACTCAATAACGAGACAGGATGTCCGGGAAACAAATACGAATACAGAATTACAGTTTAAAAATTGTGTTTTATGTCCGGCATATTTCGGCATAGTTGATGCCACTTCTCAGTGGACCTTTAGTAAGATAAAATAAACATAGAAATACAAATGTTACAAATAAACAGTAATAACTAATCAGTAAAATTCAATGTAAGTTGATATCCTTACATCAGTTAAACAGATTTTTGATGTGCTTAAAAGAATTTTACATATACCTACCGGGTGTCCCATTCGGATGTATATGCGTACGGTTTACACGTTAATTGATAACATTGGATTCCCATAAAGTTATGTCACAAGAGTGCTTTGGATAAACGTATTATTAGTAATTTTCTTTTATAAAATGATTCTTTTCCACATAATTATTTGTACTATTTCTTCAACAAAATATTTTTTTATTACTCATGCGGGAGAAGTACTAACTTGGCGCACACATTTCTATACGAAAAATAGCTGTTTGCCCACTGTACTCTTTCCGCATACTTTTTTGCGTGTGAAAGTTACTTTCCACACGCAAATTGACAATAAAACACGCAAGGCCGCCTCTTAATTTTTCATTTAATAAATATTTCATAATTATTTCTATAGAAACCACCAACAAAGTAATTTAAACGATAATTAATTCAGAAAAAAAGACTTATTTATATTTATTTTACTGCACTATTGTTGTTAAAGCGATAGTAATAGTAGTTATAATATTAAATTAGTATTATTAGTTTGTTCAAAGCACTCTTGTGACATAACTTTTTCCTTATGGGAATCCAATGTTATCAATTAACGTGTAAACGTATGTATACATCCAAATGGGACACTTAGTATATTGAAAAAAGAAACTGTTTTTTATTTTACTTAAGTTTATTAATCTTAATAAACCACAAATTAATTCTCACCCGTTCAAATTTTCTGTGACGTGTTATAGTATTTAAATAAAACTAACTGTAAGCTAGTACCTATCTAGTTTCACTTCAACTGAAGATTAGCACTTGTCTTATAAAAGTCCCTTTCAAAATCACTTGCTGTATCTTTTTCAAACATCACACACAAAAAATTAATCCCTAGAGCAATGGTTTCCAATCTTCTTGATCTATGATCCGCTTTTCCACTTAAATATTTCAAAGGATCCCCTAGATATGTAGAAAATTCTTTTCCCTACCACCCAAATATTTTTCACGAGCCCGTTCACAATATATGTATAATGACAAACAATCTAACTATTAACATTTGCAATATTATAACAAAGCATTTGGAAAAAGTTATGAAAAATTTTCCTTTGAAGACAAGTAAACTCAAAAGTACAAGACCGTTATCTTTAAAATTACAGCAGCCTGAAGGCAGGTGTAGACTTTGTAGACCTGTTTGGAAAAAGACTAGTAGGTACCCGTACCCGTTTATGTGATCGTGGCTGTTCCATACCGAACCAATCAACCTAAAAAAAAGATACTTAACTGACTTATTTACGAACCGTCACTTTGATAAAAGAGTAGTACGTGTATCTGTACGTTTTGGTGTCGATAATTGTTCAGAAGTTGCTTTATTCTTTCTTCTTGATGTAAAAGCTATGCTAAACTTAAATGCTAAAAGAATAATTAAATAAATTTTATTAGCAAAACAATATAAATAATTCTGATTTAATGAATTCAAAAAGGAACAAAAACGAATATTCTTTAATACATTATAATATACTTTGTTTCTACTTTAACACTAACAATAGAATAATTTTTAATAGCGAATTTCTTAAACTCTGAAATGGCTTGTTATCATAGTGCAACAAACAGGGGTGGACAATGTTTATGATTCAGATAGATGTATGTTCCTGCACGAACTTCTTTATTTTCTCGCACGAATTGAAAATGACGTGCGTAAATCTAAAAAAAGCTGATAAATAGGGTATTATATAATTTTATTCTGGTTCACAATATCACAGGGCGTATTGTGATGTGACAGAAAAGGTGCAAATTAAAGGTTGTCAGGTGTTTTAAATGACAAACATAACGTTTGTAAAAATATGATATCACGGTCTAAAAAATTGCGGTCAGATATACATATAAGTAAATTATTATCAAAATATCCGCAGTAAGTAAGAAATGTATGCTAAGAAGAACTTGGGTGCCGTAAAATAATTTATTATTTTTATTTAAAAGAGAAGGCACAATAAAGTCGGGTGGTGTAAGATTGCGCGATAAGCGAAGGTTTTCTTTTTGGAAACAGGAACGAAGTTTGTAACTGACTTCAATCATGCTTTAAAAAATTTGGATATGGTTCTCCGAAAAATATTGGTGTAGAAAGTAATATTCTATAGGTAAGTCTAAAATTTTTAGCGCAATTTGATATTATTTTTCTCGAACTAAAATGTGTTGCTACAATTTATTTCGAAGCAAGTCAAAAGCTATAAATATTTCTGTGGCTAATAATATCTAATATATATGGAAAACTTACAACTAACTCTGGTGAAGTTCTCAAAATTTCCGTTACCTTTTCTGCTACGATGCACTGTTATTTGGTGTTCGTCTGTTGGTCCATTTGTGTGTTGCTAAATCATACCAAGTGGTATAATTTCAGAACTATTCGATCGTTTTTGATGAAACGTGCAGAAATTTAAGGTTCTAAATGTCCCTTACGAATTGCATCGCAACCGGAGTAATGATAGCCACGACTCCACCGTGAAATTCAATTAAATGTTGATATTTTTTTTACTAACTAGTTCCACTTCGCTCACATTTTGATAGTGTTTGGTGGTTAATCTACATAATATGATCCCTTATAAATTTCAATACAATCGGTGTAATGATAGTTATGGTGCATGTGAAAATGTGAAATATGTTAACGTTGGATCCATGGAATAATTTCTACGTTTTTCTTGTTACTACGAACAAAAAATTTTTATTATAAGAACATCCTTCATTTTGATTTTTTCAAATAATTCCTTTAGGGTTGGGCGGGGTAAAAAAAAACACTACTCGAGCGCGGTAAAAAAAAGACATACTCATTAAACTCAACAGTGTTAAATTCAAAAAATAAAAAAATATTACAACAAAATACATTAGTATTTTAAGCTGTCTGGGCTAAAAACTTACTTTTTGGAACAGGTTTTATAACATAAAAAAATTTCCTCCCAAACCTCTGTTATTCATGAGAGAAAAACTTTCATTCCGCGACGATAAATTTTTTCAGTAAGTAAAAAATCTGATAGAGTGCTGTATTTTTTTCTTGTTATTCTACATGCTTTAGTAATGTAAAGCACAAAGTTTTATTTAAATGGTCCGACTACTTGTAATTTTTTTTTATATGTTAAAAAAAAGAAAAAAGTGGAGTAAGAAAAAGACAAAACAACTGGAACATTTAGAAAAATTAAAAATTATTGACAAGGATTTTCATTTTAAAACTAGATAATGGCATGTTTATGTATATTTTATGGATTAAAAAAATACTGATTCTTCAATAAAACAATTTTTTTGTTAGTGAGCAGACGGTTTTCATGGATATCAATTTCAGCTCATTCGAAAATTTGTATTTTTGACCCATGAAAATTTATTTATGTTTTGTATAACTATGCTTTACTGCACACATTTAGTATTTTTAACTCATTCGTAGATTATTTTGATTTATTTTTTTACTTTATGTAAAGTGGTGTAAAAAGAAGACAGCCTCAAATTAACATACATATTTGGTTTTTTAATGAGCTACAATAAATTTTGTGTTAGTTGTACGTTTGTGAAATAAAAATTATTTTAATATTTAAAGTCCAAAGAAATTTCCTGTGAGTCAAGCTTTTGCATCAGTTAACTTTTTCTGACTTTTCTTACTGCTTAATCTTAGCTTTCTTACTGCTTAATCTTAAGTTTTTGGTAAAATACGTAAAATTTAAATATATCTATAAAAAATTTGGTAGTAGAGTTGTGAAATAAAAAGTGTTGTACTGCTAATTACCCAAGCTGTCTATTTTTGACCCTTCCAATCATGTACTTGCAGTATCCTAATAGTTAGAGGTCTGTCTTTTATTTATCCTCCACTGTGGGGTAAAAAAAAGACAAGGTTTTTATTTTTTTATAGATTTATGCCATTAGCTTGAGTTAAAAAACAGGGAAAATCTTAAAATACAAACAATTTAACATCATACAGTATTTTTTTTTTTTTTTGTCTAAAAATTCAAATATTTTGTACAAAAAAAATAAAAAATTTGATTTTGTCTTTTTTTTACCCCGCCCAACCCTAATTCTTTCAGCAGATTCCATTAAGCAGGGCTGGCGAGAGAAATAACGGACTCCCGGACACAATAAAAAATTTTCAAACATTTCTTCTCCAAAAATACAATTGACGAGCAAAAAAATGTTTTCCCACTTTCTCCGAGCTGCAGGTAATCGAGGCTGCGGGTCCTCTTTTTAGACCCAAGTCAGCTGGCAATTGCGCCACCTGCCCCACCCTCTCTCGGCTCTGCCGATTAAAAAAAGTTACAATGTAGGTCTCCCTGTTCTTGTCTTACAGTTATTCTTATTTTATACATGACGTTAATAATTTGATAAGTTACGAAATTAAAGATAACAAACAGTTTAAACAGGCAGCGAAACTCATTGGCAGCGTATTTTTCTTTCCATGTATAGTCTGTCCTAGGGACTGTAGGGGTTGTTTTTTACCGACTTTTTCATTTACCGGTAATTCGGTAAATATTTTTAGAAAAACTGGTTTACAGGTAATTTACCGGTATTTTTTGAAACACGAAAAATATAAGAATAACTATTAGAAAAAAATAAATAAAACCGTAAAATTATTTTATTAAGGTCATTGTAACTTTTTATGTGTTTGTTTGTATGTCAATAATGAAAAAGCCCCTATACTCGAACGCGATTCAATACTCGAACAGTTTTGATATTTATCGGTTTCCTTCAGAAAGAACTTCATTAATATATAAAATATCAAAACTGTTCGTGTATTGAATCGCGTTCGAGTATAGAAGCTTTTACCCTATACAAAATAAGATAAAAATTATCTAAAAATTATAATCTGTTTGATTTTAGGACTTTGTAGGTATCTACAGCTTCCTTCATAGAGATATACCGCCCTTTGTTATTGTTTATTGAAAAAATCATTTTAAATTTTGTTAAATAATCATAAAATATGAATCAGTTATACAGAGCGTCCATAAAGTTGCGGAACAGCTGAAAATCTCAGTTAATATTGACTATCGAAAAATAACCCGGACAAAAGTTTCATGGGAAGAAATGAGGAACTAGAAAATGACCTCGAATTTGACTTTGAACATGACCTTGACCAAAATTTGGAGGTCAAAAATGGGGGTTTCCATTTAAAAAAACAAAGTTGACCTCTAAATTTTGGTCAAGGTCATGTTCAAGGTCAAATTCAAGGTCATTTTCTAGTTTCTCATTTCTTCCCATGAAGCTTTTGTCCGGGTTATTTTTCGATAAAGTCAATATTAACTAAGATTTTCAGCTGTTCCGCAACTTTATGAACGCTCTGTATATATCTACCTGTAATAAAAACTTACTTACCACTTCTTACAATGTAATCATTTAACGTAATGTTTAATTATTATGGAATAAGTATAGCCTATTTAAATAATATGTAAGTAAATACAAAAAGGACGTTTTATTGCATATATATGCATTTTAAAACTGACCATTGCATTGTGTGATTTTATTGTATCATAGAATAGTTTATTTATGGGCACAGTAAGGGGTAATTTGATTATGTGCATTTACGTTCAATAAACTTGATCATTATTCTATGAAATAAAATGAACTATATTTCCAAATATATTATTTTTAATTTATGGAATTACCTGTCAAAAATCAGGGATTTACCGGTAAAAATTTTAAGGTATTTTTAATAATTTAGCGGTAAACCGGTAAAGCGGTTTACCGGTATTACGATCCCTAATCTGTACACTGTTTCTTTTCACTTATTAAATATTTTCTTCATTTAAACCAGTTAAAGAATTATCTTATAAAGGCACTAGCGCCTAGCGTCTCAATAATCATTTATGGGTAAGATTTTATTACACTAATACATACACAAAAAATAAAAAAAATTATTAACCACATTGAAGCATGTACTACTTATAACAAAAAACTCATATCAATGCTTTTATTCAACAAAAATTTGACAAATTAAAACTCATATATCTTTCGTTTCAAATATAATTTGCAATTAATTTTTCACAATGAAATAAATCATGACAAGTCGCGTCTATGGCCGGCGCCCAACATCACTATATCATTACCATCACCCAAACATTTATATTATTTGTATCCACTGTCGGAGTAAGCGCCGCGCCGCACCGCACTGCCGCATTATCATGGACATGATATTTTATATTATTTAAACAATCATCTTACACTTCACCCATATAAAAAGGTATACCTAAGTATGATTGATAAGTACCTACCTAGGTATATAATATTTGTTTGATTAGAGAATGGGAGAATAACTTTGGCCCTTAATTGTGCAGCCAAAGAAATGGAACAGAAAATTGAGTTATTTATTTCAATTAAAATATGCAGTAACAGTAAACGAAGATTTGATAAGTTTCTATACGAAGTGAGATTAAGTAAAAATTATATCGACTGACATAAAGTTTGAGTCTGGCTTTCGCACATTACTTTTTCGTTTCTTAGACCCATCCCACACTATAGTGCCGCTCCCAATACGCTCTCGTTACGCTTTCAGTTAGATAAATTATTATAATAGAAGTTTTATATAAACGCATTCATATCATTGCTACGATCTAAATATGGTTTTAGTTGTCTTTAATCGGGTTTTAATATCGAAGTTCCTGGGAAACGGACTTGAGCAATTTTTATCCAAATGGCTTCACATTTTAATTATAGATTCTTGGAGAGATTATCTCACGATTTAGATGATCGATAAATTATTACATAATTCATAGAAAATTAAAATTTATTTCAATTAATATCAAATTTTAGAAAAAATGTCTTCTTTAATATTCGTTTCTACTATCCAATAATTGTTTTCATCCGTCTGAGTGCTATTTGGAGATTTCCACTCTGTCCGTCGTTTACTTCTTTCCAGAAAAAGAATTTCCACGGTTTTTGTACTTTAAATCAAAATTTAAAAAAAATGTTTGTATGTCTTAAAACACAAGTACCAAATAAACCGTGACAAATCCTATTTTGATTGCTTTATTAGTGGAGAAAAAATTTCTATAAAAAGGTTCATTTTTCAGCACGGCTGAGTAGTACAACTCCTCAGTGGCGTAGCGAGGAGGGTCAAGAGGATTTATCACGCTCCGGGCGCCACTATCAAAAGGGCGCCAAATGTGTGCTAAGAGAGTACCACATATTGTTGTAAATGTTTCTGAAAGGGAGACAGGGGCGCCAATAAAGTGTTGTGCCCTGGACGCCAGTTCTGCTCGCTACGCCACTGCAGCTCCTTAAGTAGGAAAATATAATTTTGATGTGAAAAGTTTGGGCTTGTAGATGATGGTGTTGAGAGGTATAAGCCCAAACTTTTCTCAGAAAGCAAAAGACTACTCAGAAACACAGAAATAGCAATTTTAAAAAAAAACGCAAAACAATAAGAGTTAGGGATGGATATTTACCACGTCTTTTGCTATGATCGAGTGAAACTAAATCAAAACAAGCATGGTGGTTTTCATCATATTTCGTTGTGAAAAATCGAAATAAATGAGTAAAAAAATAGTATATTATTCAACGAGCTAGCAATGATAGCTATTAGTCACGAAGATAAAATTGCGACACGAGCCGAGCTTGCGAGGCGAGTTTCATAATGCATCTGAGTGAGTAATAGCCATTGCAAGCGAGTAAAATACAATATTTTTTCTACGACTTTTTTCCTTTTTTATTTAAATAAAATTGGATATAAATTTTAAATCAAATTTTTAATCTATTTCTAATTTCATTAAATGTTTGTATAATATGTATAAAACGATCAAAAGAAAATATAAACTACTTTGTTTACTTGAACGTTACTACGCAACATATATTAAATTTAAACTTGATACATACATTATTCACAAAACAATCGCAAACCCATTGAATAATGGTTAATACTGTGATTTCATTGGTCAAAAAGGTATTGAGTAATGATCATTCCTCCACACCTTTGAATAATGCCTAACTTTCTCAACAATTAACATATATATATAATGAGTGTGTTCTTCAACAGGAGTAGAAAAAAGTTTTTATTTGTTGACTAGTGTGGTAAGAGTAATATGCTGCCCTAGTAAATAAGTGATTTCCAATTTGAATGCAGTCTACTCTAAGGTACAATAACGGGCTAATTAAGTGAAGATGGTTAGAGTCGTTATTCTCTCAGGACTGGTATTGATGGGTTGCCACAAAAATTGAACAGAAGGTAATGAAAAACTACTGTTGTAACAAAATATTTAAGACACTGCGCCATATAATTAATTATAGGATCTGCAGTGTCTATACATATATACCACAGGGGAAAAGTTTATTTCTGGTGAAACGGTTATGTGTACGAAACAATAAATATAGGCATAAAATAAAAATAGGTATAGTTATATTTGAGATACATAATCGTAGCGAAAATATGTTAGTTGAAAATATTATAGCATATTATAACAAATTGTATTTAATACTTTGGTAAGGCTTAAGGGGGGGGGGAAGTTTTTAATTTTTTTTTAGCAATTTTTTTTAAATTTTTTTTCTAAATGTACAACATGTCGAGCGTGTCGTGTCAAAATTTCAAGTAAATCCGAGCAAGACTAATGAAGATACAGCGTTTCAAGCGACTGGCCCTCATGCTCGATTTTTATACCTGCCTGGTAGCTGCGCGACGCGCCTACGTAGTAAGTATACAATTTACTTTAATTTTATACTTACAAATCTTATACAAAACAAATACTTACTATAATTACCCGCGTAAGTATAAAAAATTATATCATTTTATTGATGTTTAGTTTTGGATTTTTGAGTATAAAAAACTTTAAATCCATTTTCTCGCAAATAACATTTTTGAAGTTCGTGAACATCATAACTCAAAATCTACTTCACCAATTTTGTTGAAATTTTGTACACAGTTTCTACACATAAATCAACAGGTAATCAGGTCGAGTTTTTTTTTTGCTATTTTGTTCCAGTTTATAATAACAAATTAACCGAAATTTTTAGCAAGAATTGCGTTTTTTACTTCAAAATGCTGCCAAAAATAAAAAAATCAAAAAAATACAAAAAACTCTTCCTGACTCTCCAGGGAAACATATCGCCTTTTAAAGGCATTTAGATTTTTTTGTCTCGGATGATCCGGTACCAAGTTATGATGTTCACCCCAAAACACCTTTTTCCGAGGCGCCCCCGGAAATTCGCTATCACGGACTTATTTATCGATATTTGTAATCGATAATTTTTTCAAAGATACTTTAGATGTTATACTATAACGTGTATATGAAATAAATAAGCCAACATTATTCATATGTCCAAAAAAAAAATCATGAAAATATGCCTTTTAAAACCTTACCCCCCCTCCTTTAAGGAATGGATGGTACGACCAAAATGGTCAACTATTCATTTCATAAATTAATAACAAGATAACATTTGACCCAATTAAAAACTAATTTTAGACGAAAAATATTTAAGGTGTTAGGTCGCTCTAGACGCCGAAAAAATAGGCTTTTTTGAAATTTTTGTCTGAAAAACTACAAAACAAATCGAGATTATAAAAAGAGGTATTTATCATAGATATCAGTGACTGTATACAGTAATTTTTTTGAAACTATTAATTTCAAAATGGCGGCTGTACAACGTTTTTACAAGGACGTCTTCGTTTTTCCATGGTCCACGGCCGGACAAACAGCTCCTGTAATTTTTGAATTATAATGAGCCAATGAATTATTGATTATGTATATCGTCAGCTGAGTATTGGTTTGTATCAAGTCAGTTTTTAAAAAAATTTTTACTGATGGTGGTTTCGGCTTCCTCAATGTCCAAAACTAACAAAACAACTATCTAGATAAAATGTTTAAAAAGCTGACTTGGTACAAACCAATACTCAGCTGACGATATAACAACAGCTATAGAAGTACGTAGAATTTTTTTCATATATTGATTTTTGAAATGAAGCACTTCTAAAGTGGGAAGTGAAAAATTTACCGAAAAAATTTTCTAGTAATTGAAGGCTGGATTTCAAAAAAAGGATAAGTGCTAAAAAAAATTGAGTTAGACCCGAAAAAGGAATCTATATAAATGCCATTTCCAACAACCTAGACAGCATGCTAAAATTTCATTTTTTTGGCACTTAGCCTCTTTTTGAAGTCCAACTTTCAATTGTTAAGAACATATGAACTATTCAATATAAAAAAAAATCCTACATAACTTCCATAGGCAATGTATTATTCAAGATACTTGTATATTCAATATGTCAAGTGAATCGGTTGAAAATTGTCTGAGTTATGTTTCCGACCAACTTGAAAAATGCAGTTTTAAGATAAAAGCCTTTGAAGTTTTGAGTAGTATCAAGAATTAAGAATAATTTTCGTTACTACATATTTTGTGTGTAACCGCCGATGCATCGAGCCAAAAAACATTAAGTTTATGATATGATAACCAAACGGTGGGTTCACTTCGATATCACAAAAGAAGCTTGTTGCGGACCAACCAGCTTTGTACTAAAATTAGAAAATCATGTACCTATGGATTTTTCATGGCCAAAATCTTTTGGGACGTCATTTTTGAGGTCCTGCGAGGCCATTAAGAAAAAGAATAAAAATAAATTTTTTTGAAAATTCTAGAGTGGCTTAACCCGTTAATACTTGTTTTAGTCAGTTTTTTACATTTTCCTTTTATATGAAAAATTACATTTTTATTGGTTTCTGACATGCGCGATAAAATATGTTAATTTATCTAAATATTGATTTATTTATTTTTAATTTATTAGCTGATGTAAATATTTAGAAATTCACTACAGAATCGGGATTTTTGGTCAGCTAGTTATCAATTCTTCCTCACTACTAAACTGGCCAACAAGTCAGTACATTTCTGCTACTAACTTCACGTTCTATTCATTTTATTCTGCCACCACTGACTCCAACCCTGCAAAGGTCGGCAAAGGGTCTCCGAGTTCGATTCCGTCTTCAACGAAACCATTGCCGTAATGTCCTTAATTTTTACACTGAGATACTACAGATGTTTTTTTTTTTTTTAACTACAAATTGCAGATAGTCAGTTTAGACTGCAATGTTCCGTCAGTTAATATATCTTGTAAGATTTCATTAATGTAGCGATCTTGCAGCGGTTTTATTACCGCATTCTGTATCGAACGATTTGTATCCAAAAATTAATTAACTACAGTTACATGGAACGATCTGGCTTCTGTTGTTCTACTTGAATTTCATTCATTTCTCATTGTGGATTCATGTTAACATGCAGCAATATTGTTTAGCCAATGTGTATCAAATTCATATAAAAGCTCAACAAAGTACAACAAAGATGCTTCGATGGATAGAGTTACTGATTATTTAGTATTGTTTACAGTTACCAAACACTAATATAAATATACTGACACATCAAAATTAGTCACTACATACAAAATCCCTAAAACAAACGAATACTGCTACTAAAAAAAATTTTTGCACGATCGTGTATTTTCATGCATTTACCGATGCTGTTGACAATGCTGGTAAGTTACATTTCCCAAATTTTGTTTATATTCGTGGAAACTAAAAAATAACAATGCGGTAAGTAAAATAGGTGCTCGATAAAAAATGAAGACGAGTGCGGTAACTGAAATTAGCTCAAAAATGATTATAATTATTTATTTATATTGAAATTATAAAAAGTACTATTTGAACAATTAGGAAAATTAATCCATAAATATGAAAATTTTCACTAGCTTGTACATTACTGTTATTATTGTTGTCATTAGTCTTCATATTTTATTGACATTTCAGAAGGTTGTTCAGTAATTAAAATTTTCTGTGGTTTTCATAATCTTCCTTTCATTTTACGAGAATAAATTTTGCAGCCAAAATTAAAATCATCAATTTCATTATTCTCACTAATATTATATTTTAACAAACTATTTTCCTCAATTTTTTTAATCGAAAATTCAAAAAAATATTCACGCCAATTAAATATTGACACTTAATTTTTATTTACAAATATAGGTTGTCAGTTGTCACTACAAAGTTTCGTATTATAGTTGCTATAAATATTTATAATATTTATTCATGGCATTCTATGTGATAACATAGAAATATAAATTTTACCAATATTATCCGAATTTTATTTTTTATTTTCTCGATCAGTAAAAGCAACTTACGGAACTTATATTGCAAAATACTAATTTTTCACTGATTATTACACGAGAGGTTTGCATTTTTTTATTACTCATGCGAGAGAAGTATTAATTTGACGCACAGATTTTTGTACGCAAAATAGCTGTTTGCCCATTGTACTCTTCCCACATACATTTTTGCTTGCGGAAAGTATACTTTCCGCACGCAAATTAACAATGAAACACGCAAAATTTAATCAAAACACGAAAAACCGCCTCTTGATTTTTCATTTAATAAATATTTCATAATCATTTCTATAGAAACCACCAACAAAGTAATCTAAACAACATTTAATTCAGAAAAAAAGAGACAAACACTCAAAACTATTATTTTAAAAAGTAATAAAAATGTAAAAAATAGTAATAATAATAGAAAAAAATATATGTGAAATTCGTAATAAAAAATAGTATGTGCAACTCGTGCGGGATTGTCGATTGTCCACTCGAGCGAACTTCGCTCTCGTGGGCAATCCACAATTTCCCGCTCTTATGGCACAATATACTATTTCGAATAAATTTGTGTTTGTCTAACGAAAATTTGTTGCCTAGTAATTTAACGAGAAGAACTGTCAACTAACAAAAACGCGACAGCGAAACTGAAAGTTTTTGGGTTAACTGTTCTTCGAGTTAAATTGCTTTTAGGCAATAAATTTGAGTTGTAGAAAACACAAATTATTCAGAAAAGATATAAAACTAGAGTATAGCGCGATAAGACAATTTAATGAATAAAATAAATTAGTATAATTCATATTATTATTTAATACATTGTTACTATGGTTCTGAAATCAGTTAAATTGACCAATACTAATTTTTGTTTTATTTTTATCGTGTTTGCCTACAGTGAAATGACCAATGAAATGTTTTGTACCATTTTTTTCGCTATAAAAATCTCTCCTAACTTTTTGTCCATGGTAAAAGTGAAAAAAACTCGGTATTTTTATGGCCCTTAGTACAATTGAGTTAAATTGTCCTACTTAAACTTGGTCCAGAATATCTATTCTGAGATAATAAGAAGCAAGCGATTGTCAGAGGGCAATAATTTTTTACTTTTTTTTTTAAATAAATTTTTAAAACGTTAAAAACAGCAATCATTATATTAAAATGACTCTATCAGCATCAAAAGAAACACTGTTTCTATTTTGTGGTTCTATTTACTTAATTTCCAAATTGTATTACTCCCTGATAATTGCTTGGTTACTCCACTAGTAACTGTCAAATGATATTCTGAGCTAAAATTTTCAACATTAATTATTTAATTTTTTCCGCTCAAAATAGCTGCCAATTTCAGTGTTACTTGCATACAAAGAAACGATAAATTACGTTACCTTTTAAATTTCTAATTTCATATTTTATACTTATTAGAACAAAAATTGTTTTACCTTTGGGGAAAAGCTGTCTTATAGACTGCAGCGTTGTCGCAAATTGAACCGTAGATTCTAAATACGTACCTTTTTAACTCTATATTGCATGTATCAATTTGCAACAACCACTGCTGTTCGAAGATTTTAGTTAAGAATTATATAATAATCATATTTTGTATGTAAGTATATTATTTTATACGATTACTTCTAGCATATTCCCAATACGCTTGCGACAGACGTCATCCTACTTATCGTCCGATGTTAGCTTTATAGAAGACGGGAGATGGATTAGTAGTGTGGAGTGTGGACTGTGGTGTAACACATAGTCGGTGAAACAACTCACCACCTATTTGTCTGTACGGCCCTTCAGGTCTTCAGGCTTATTTGTACCTTTTTTAATATGTTAAAACTTTAAACTAATACCATTGTTGGTATTTTGGATGCAAAGGTGTTCGGTTTTCCGATGATGTTATTTTTGTTTCATTTTTTTAAAATATTTAATACTTTTGTTGACATAATTCAGTTTTTGGTGAGTGCTATTAAATTTTATTGACATTTATTTATTTTTATCAACTGTGTGTACATACATATACTACTTTTCTTCTCGTTGATAATTAAATATGCAAATTATTGTATATTTCAAATAAGTTGTCAGTTTATATTTAATTTTTTTTACATCATCGGATACCCGACATTTTTAACACCTAGTGGTTAATTCCACCTTAATTTAAACGTATACATTTAAATAATATTTTCGTAACCTTTGTTATACCTATACGTTGTCCCTGGTGAAACCAGTTTAAGTAATTATTATTTTTCTCTCAAGTTTATGTATGGAAACGTATTGTATCGTTTCTAGTTAATTTTGGTAATGTATAAATTTGTCTAATTTTGTTTGATTCTTTTGTAACGTAAATTCATTCAGTTGGTTTTCGTAAACGAATATTTCAAAATTCTTTTGTACTATTATGAAACAATATTTTTTTTTTGTGCTGATGACTGTAGCATTGTGACTGCCCCCCGTCAACACCTTTTGAACACAAATAGTATTTTCCAGAATTAAATTTATATTTTATTTTTGAAGGGTTGTAATTTAATTTTGATCACTGTGTACTCTGTATTATTTTGCACTCTGTAATAAATTGTTTTATGAAATTTTTGATTTTCATTTACACATTACATTCATTATGCCTTCAAAATCTTTTTCAAGGATTTCAATCATAAAATTAAAGATTGTTGTTGTAAATTACAGCTAGGTTTTTTAACTTTTGTTGCAAGAGGATTAACACATTAATATTTTGACAATCACTGCGCTATAACTTCTGAAATAATAAAATTATTTTCGTCTAGATATTGTGTCTACAACACTAGCGATAAAAGAGGTATTCGACGGTCTTCAAACTCCAGTCCCTTCCGCTGTCTCTCATTCTCACAAGCTTTTGTTGCCCATCCTTTTTATATATATATATATATATATATATATATATATATATATATATATATATATATATATATATATATATATATATATATATATATATATATATATATATATATATATATATATATATATATATATATATATATATATATATATATATATATATATATATATGCACATCACACATACACAAAGTAATTACAATTCACGTTCAATTAAACGAGATTTATTAATATTTCAGCATTGTTATCAGGGACAGTATCTTTTGTAAAATGTAAATATAACAAACAGTATAACTAATTTATATCGTCCTGTTCTACCCACTGCCATGCTATATTATATGCCAGTATCTACCTACCTAATATGAATGAATACTGGGCATAACCAGCGACTAGTGTAGTGTAGTCATGTTATAAAATAACGCCATCAAACTTATACAGTTCAGTTGCGTGTAAAATAAATTTATAAAGCAAATTCAAAGAATATGGGTATCTGTATAAATATGGGATGTACTGTTTGTTTTCTATACATACCCACATATACCGTCCATTATGTAGTCTTCTTTTTATACGTCTAATATCATCATATATGTACAGACATATGTATGTATAGCGTGTATCAATTTTTGAAGTAATAATTTCGTTTTAATTTGAACTCAGAAATGTGAACAATAAATAATTCCAAATACAAATACGTGATTGTGACTAAATCTGACGCCAAATGTTAAATTGTATGCCATAATCTATACCTATAAATAAAATAGAAGGGTCTGTCTGTGATTTTCGAATTTTTAGGTATTAATATGTTTTTCAGTTAGCAAATTCGACATATGTATATAGCAAATCTAACATTAAAAAAATTTTTGTCTGTCTGTCTGTTGTACGAACCGATTTAACTCAAAAACTACTGAAGCTGTTGAGTTGAAATTTACAGGGAATATAGATGTTAACCTCCCGATCAATCTTAACCACATTTTAATATGATCTTCCAAATGGTTATGTACAGGATGATTCAAAAAGAATATCCCTTGAAAGTTTATGGTCTTCTAAATAAAGTAAATTTTTGGAAATTTGGTTTTAGAAGTTTCCAAATATAAAGATTTTAGTTAAAATATTTCTAACTTGCTGCCACTTCCGGTTATACCGGAAGTTGACACCAACTTTGCTATTTTAAGTGTTTTTAATAACAAATTTGAATTCGCTGGGAATTGTTATTAATATTCTATCTGACAGTGGCATTTCAGCTACCTTGATATGATACAGAATGGTCACATAAAGCATTTTTTAAATATTTTTTTGTTTATTGTGAAAAACTTTTTTTTTAAATGAACCACCTATATTTTTTATTATAACTACTTATATAAAGAAATGTAAACTCTATCTATTAATATCAGATATTCTTACCCCTAAAACGGATATGTTGGAAGTTAAATCGAATTTATATAATAAAATGATAAGTTAGGTTTTCCATGATCACGTTTGACACAAAAACCACTGGACAGATTTTAGTGAAACATTTTAAATTTATTCCTTAGATGCTCGATCATCTCAACATCTCCAGTCAGAATCTTCACGATATACTTTAGGGACGTTGATATAGTCACGACAAAAGTTGATATACCTATCAAAAATACTCATTTAATAATAAAAGGAAACAAAAGAAAGAAAAACAATAGATTACCTAGGTTACGATAAAAATAATATTCAAAATTGTAAACATTAACTTCAGAAATTTTTTTATTAAAATTTTACTTTAGAAAAGGATTGTAGTAAAGCCTAATTACGAAGGAACTGAACGTAATTTTGAAAAAGTTTTCGGATCTCGAAAAGAATCCAAAATTCAATTAATTCTAAAACCATAAATATGAGAATCTGTGAGAGGATTTCAAAGTCTGAAAATTAAATATATTAATATTGTTGTTTTCGAGTCGTGTACCATATATAAAATTAAAATCATGTATTTTTCCTTTAAAATAGTTATTGGTCCGCCATCTATGTGGTAACGGGTGAACTACTTAATCTACCTTTACGGTCTGTTACTAAGCTCAGCCCTTGTCACATTTATTATCAACCATTAGTTATGTAATATATTTGTATCATATTCTATGCACTTCTAGAAATAACCAAAAACAAACATGTTTATGAAAAACGAACATACTTCAATACGAGATCCATACAGTCGAGGCATTCGGCGTTCATTCGTCATTATTATTGAATGGTCACCTTAGCTCCAAGTATGCATAGTGAAGTTTAACATCGTACACGCTAGATGCATGGTTTAGATATACCACGCATACGATACATTTAGTACTTAGACAGTTTTGTTTGGAATTGAGTAGTATGTTTGATACATTTGATAGGCAACATCGTCCTGATGTTTCGGCGGTATGGATCCCGTGAATTAGTCTAACTTAGCATCTCCACGTATTGGAATTTTAATGTGAGTAGCATTTATTTTCCTATTTTGATTGTCATGTATTTTTTTTTATAATTCAAGTTAGTTTTCTTACTGGGACGGGAGCCCGGGCAAACTAACCTTATTACAAATTCGTGAGTGGAAATGTTAAACACACTTTGTGTGTTTGTTTCAAGGTAAATTTTCAAATCTAAACAGTATAAATTATATTCGCGTGATCTACTCTTTATCCGTAATATGTATCAACCTGTATTTAAGTTTTTTCAGTTTATAATTAACTTTCTGTATTTAAGTAACTCGTATACTTGTTTATATTTGAAAAGGCATTTATGTTTATAAAAGTGTTTATATTTGAAAAGGTATTTGTATTTATAAAAGCATTAACATTTGAGATTTTATATTAAAGTATTTATATTCGAGATATGATATTAAAAGTATTTATATTTCAAGATTTAAGTTAGTAGACTTTGTAAATTCATATATTTGCTTGTAATGCTTAGTTGTGATATTTCTCTAGATTTTATATTAAAGTATTTATACTTGAGATATGATATTAAAAGTATTTACATTTCAAGATTTAATTAGTAGACTTTGTAAATTCATATGTTTGCTTGCAATGCTTAGTTGTGATATTTCTCTTCATTTAAAGTATTGTTTTATTAGCTGATCGTAATATCGAACTTTAACTTGATTGTAACCATAATTGTTTAAATAGATGTACCTTTAAGTATTGTAATTCCTAGTCATTAAAATAAAATTATTTTAAAGTGGCTGTTTGTTGGAGATCTACAAATCCTCTGGGGGGAACAAAGTTCCTGGGGCCCTCTTTCTTTCAGGCTTGTAATACATTAGTTTATTATTCCAGTATTATGCCAGCTATGACTACAACTTATTTACTATAACTACCCGCTATTTTCCATATCATATGGTAGCAGACAAAGCCAACAAACAGTCAATTATTGATAACTTCCTTATTACATTTAATAATATATTTTCTTTTTCCTTTATAAAATAAATAATAATTAAAATGGACAACTGTCATAATGGAGATTTAATGGATGTTTCCTCAAAAGAAGAAAATGTAGATGTTTTCCTGGAAGCAAAACAAGTACCGCTGTCACCTGCAGTTAGTACCATACCAAAAAAGGATGAAAATTCCACCCAATCCATAGCTCACATTCTACGTGATACATCACAACTTGTAATGGATAATTCAATATTACTGCAGGCAGTAGCCGATCAATTAGCTCATCATGAAAACGCAATTAAAAAGATAAGTGAAACTATTCCTAATCAAAATCAACAACCAATTAAGATTAGCATTGAAAATTTAACAAATAAAATTCCAAATTTAGACATTTTCAATTCAGAAAATATAATTAAATTTATTTTACAAGTAGACGAAACTACAAAATTACACATATTTGAAGATAAACAAATCCTAAAGTATTTGATTTTAAAATGTAATTCAAATTCTAGAGAAACTTGGTCAACATATATCAACGCTGATCTTACTTGGTCTCAGATTAAAAAACTGTTAATAGGTCACATTTCATTAAGTCAAAGACAAAATCTTATAGATAAATTTGTTAGGAGAAAACAATATCCAGACGAAAAATTTTCAACCTTCGTCCAATCGATAAAAAAATATAGTCAGATTTTAATTGAAAATATCCCCGATATTGAACTAATAAACATTATCTTTGCTCATGTCAATGCGGCAACCTTTGACTCGATCAAATCCTTTGACATCCCTAAAAACCTAAACGAACTCAATACCTTCATCATTAGGATAGAGGAAATAGAAAATAGATTAAAAACCTTTAATATCCCTCATTCCACACAATCCCCAGCATCTAAACCTATAAAAAAACTATTTTGCGCGTACTGTAAAACTAAAGGTCACCATATCAATAATTGTTTTAAACGACAAAAAAAACAAAATTATGCACAAGTCAATAGCATTGCATCATCAACGAGTACAGACAGGTTTCCTAATCAAAAAAACTAATTAAACGCGAATATAATACATTACCAGTAGTAAACATGTTTATTAATAAAAAACCTTACGTAACACTCCTGGACAGTGGTAGCTTAATTAATTGTATTTCTAAAAATACCTTAAAAAAAATATTCAAAAATCATAAATTTGCAAAAAATATTAAAATTCATCACACTAGCCATCAAGCGGTACTACCAGGTAGTTTTGTTCTCAATCTTACACAATGTATTAAATTACATTTTAAAATCGGGAATTTAAGTTGGACTGACAAATTTTATATTACGGACCATTTACCCTATCCAATAATTATCGGCTCTCCGACTATACAAAAATGTCAAATAATAATTGATTTTTCTAGGGCCTTAATATCCTTTAATCACCATAAACAAATAAATATCCCCTTTTATTCAGATAGTAATTTAAAAACGGATTTGTTTTTAGCAATTTCCGAAATAAAAGTTCCATTATCATGTACTCAGGAAAAATCTTTACAAACCATTTTAAAGAAATATCAAAAGGTATTGAATAAACAACCAGGTAGAGCACGTGATTTTGAATACCATATTATGCTGAATGATACTACTCCTGTACGTAAACATCCTTACTATTTACCAAACGATAAAATGAATCTTTTACAAGATTATATTAATGACCTAGTAAAACAAAGGATTCTAACGCCTTGCCAATCCCCATATGCCTCTCCGGTCTTTTTCGTTAAAAAAAAATCAGGCGACTTTAGATTAGTATGCGATTTTACAGCAGTGAATAAAAAAATTTTTTTCGATCCGCTATCCGGGGTAACCATGAACACCATTTTCAATAATTTGTCAGATTCAGTAATATTTTCATCACTAGATCTTTCATCTAGTTTCTACCAGATTCCCTTATCCGAACAATCAAAACCGATTACCGCCATAATTACTCAATTTGGTCAATACATGTTTGAAGTTTGCCCAATGGGTTTAGCAAATAGCAGTCAAGCTCTTAACAGGTACCTGTCTCGTGAATTAGCTGATTTCCGACGCGAATTTTTAGAAATCTATTATGATGATATAATAATCCACTCCAAGTCAATCGACGACCATCTTAAACATATTGCAATGCTTCTAGCACGTTTAAAGAAATTAAATTTAACCATCAATCCAGAAAAGGCCAGATTCTGTATGTCTAGGCTTAAAATTTTAGGACATGTTGTAACAAGCTCAGGACGTTCCCCAGATCCCGATAGGGTTGAAGCAATTAAAAGTTTACCTATTCCTAAAAATCTAAAAGATCTTCAAAAATTTTTAGGAATGTGCGCCTTTTATGCTAAATTCATTCCAAATTTCTCTTACTTAACTTCCCCACTCAATGACTTAAAGAAAAAAAATACTAAATTCTTAATTACACCTAAACACATTCAAGCAATCGAAAAATTAAAAGAAGCACTTGCAACATATCCCGTATTAAGATTCCCCAATTTTAAAAAACAATTCATAGTATCATGCGATGCTTCTTCTCTCGGAATCTCGGGCGTTTTAAGCCAGGAATTCCAAGATGGTCGACATCCCATACAATATTTTTCTCGTCGGTTAAATCCTGCTCAATCACGATATTCGGCTTACGAACTCGAAACCCTTGCAGCCGTTGAATCCATTAACCATTTTAAAGATTTTCTTCTGGATCGACATTTTATTTTGGAAACTGACTGTTCAGCCCTGACTTGGCTTTTAAAAACTCCACAACGTTTTAATAAATTGAATAGATGGCTATTATCTTTGTCCCGGTATGATTTTACACCAGTACATATTAAAGGCGCCGAAAACTATACGGCCGATGCATTGTCCAGATTATTTTCTTCTAACCAAGGAAATACTTTGGATCCAAATAAAAATACTCAACTTATTAATAATAGTAATGATAATAATTCATGTTTCATGATAAATACCTTGACGACTAATCAAGATGCTTATTTTTCCGTGAAAGGGGCCCAACGGCTTTCGGAAGATTGTAAAATCATTTACGACCAGATAAAGGCCGGTTTAAATGTTAAAAATTTTGCAGTCAAAGATGGCTTATTGGTCCATTACACGGGTCATCGTAAACTTAAACGTATAGTTCTACCAGATAATTTAATGTCATACGTCATAAGGTACTATCATGAAATATCACACGATGGCGTAACCAAAACATATAGAGAAATAACCAAACGGTTTTGGAATAAAAATTTATATAAAACTGTCAAAGAATTTGTTAGTGCATGTGATGTGTGTTTAAGAACTAAGCCTAGTAACATAGACAATACTATTCAACTCCAATCAACTGTGAATAAAACCATCTTTCATACGCTCCATGCTGATTTTATCGGCCCACTAATATCGTCAACTTCAAGTAACTACAAGTTCATTTTCGTCATTTTAGATATATGTTCGAAGTTTTGCATCGTATATCCGACCAAACGAGCAACGTCAGCGGTAGTAATCAACAAACTCCAGCATCTGTTCCACCACTATGGGTATCCAAACTGCATTTGTACCGACAACGCCAAATGCTTTTCATCAGAAAAATATCGAAACTTTCTGTTTTCCAAAGGAGTCAAATATAACTATACGTCTCCATTTTATCCTCGATCAAATCAATCGGAAAGAATGAACAGAAATATCAAGATAAACCTCTCATCACTAATCAAACAATATGCCATACGACACCGAAATTGGACTGATCTGTTGTATTTAACAATCTTCAACTACAACAGAACCTACCATTCATCAATCAATGCCAGTCCAGCTAGTATATTTTTTAAGAGAGAATTGAACACTCCGGCAGACCTCGTTTTGGATACAACGGACATACTTGCTTCGAACACACCACCATCACAAGAGCAACTAGAATTCTACCTCCAGAAAGCACATGACAAAATAAAACAGCAATATCAACACCGTAGTGCAGCATCACCCTTTAAAATCGGTCAGCAAGTAATGTTACGCAACCACGCTGCACCCGACTTCGACCAGGATCAAAAATTTGTGGATCGATACATCGGCCCATACACCTTGGTTCATTTTTCTACACCCAACGCATGTATCCTCTTCGATAATGCCAACAACATCTCCAGACGTGCAAACATTTGTGACTTGAAACCAACTTAGTTGTGCGTGAGTTCTACATACATTTATTTCTTTCCTTAGAGCTAGAATTTTTTCCAAACCGGGAGGAATGTACCATATATAAAATTAAAATCATGTATTTTTCCTTTAAAATAGTTATTGGTCCGCCATCTATGTGGTAACGGGTGAACTACTTAATCTACCTTTACGGTCTGTTACTAAGCTCAGCCCTTGTCACATTTATTATCAACCATTAGTTATGTAATATATTTGTATCATATTCTATGCACTTCTAGAAATAACCAAAAACAAACATGTTTATGAAAAACGAACATACTTCAATACGAGATCCATACAGTCGAGGCATTCGGCGTTCATTCGTCATTATTATTGAATGGTCACCTTAGCTCCAAGTATGCATAGTGAAGTTTAACATCGTACACGCTAGATGCATGGTTTAGATATACCACGCATACGATACATTTAGTACTTAGACAGTTTTGTTTGGAATTGAGTAGTATGTTTGATACATTTGATAGGCAACATCGTCCTGATGTTTCGGCGGTATGGATCCCGTGAATTAGTCTAACTTAGCATCTCCACGTATTGGAATTTTAATGTGAGTAGCATTTATTTTCCTATTTTGATTGTCATGTATTTTTTTTTATAATTCAAGTTAGTTTTCTTACTGGGACGGGAGCCCGGGCAAACTAACCTTATTACAAATTCGTGAGTGGAAATGTTAAACACACTTTGTGTGTTTGTTTCAAGGTAAATTTTCAAATCTAAACAGTATAAATTATATTCGCGTGATCTACTCTTTATCCGTAATATGTATCAACCTGTATTTAAGTTTTTTCAGTTTATAATTAACTTTCTGTATTTAAGTAACTCGTATACTTGTTTATATTTGAAAAGGCATTTATGTTTATAAAAGTGTTTATATTTGAAAAGGTATTTGTATTTATAAAAGCATTAACATTTGAGATTTTATATTAAAGTATTTATATTCGAGATATGATATTAAAAGTATTTATATTTCAAGATTTAAGTTAGTAGACTTTGTAAATTCATATATTTGCTTGTAATGCTTAGTTGTGATATTTCTCTAGATTTTATATTAAAGTATTTATACTTGAGATATGATATTAAAAGTATTTACATTTCAAGATTTAATTAGTAGACTTTGTAAATTCATATGTTTGCTTGCAATGCTTAGTTGTGATATTTCTCTTCATTTAAAGTATTGTTTTATTAGCTGATCGTAATATCGAACTTTAACTTGATTGTAACCATAATTGTTTAAATAGATGTACCTTTAAGTATTGTAATTCCTAGTCATTAAAATAAAATTATTTTAAAGTGGCTGTTTGTTGGAGATCTACAAATCCTCTGGGGGGAACAAAGTTCCTGGGGCCCTCTTTCTTTCAGGCTTGTAATACATTAGTTTATTATTCCAGTATTATGCCAGCTATGACTACAACTTATTTACTATAACTACCCGCTATTTTCCATATCAGTCGTTTGCCGAGCGGAGCGAAGCATTACACGGAATTAACCTTTTATAGAATTTTAAATTGTTTGGCGAGCGAAGGGAAACACTTTAAAGACCTAATTTTGGGTTAAATTTGTCTGTTTTGTTTCGGAATAAATAATTTAAAGTAGCTTATTACTCACAGTTAACATATTTTACACGGATGAAACTGGAGGGCGTAGTTGTCAAAAATAAATTAATGAATACATGTTTCAACACTTTTTGAAAATTAATCCTGTAAATATTCAAGCATAACGTAAGCAAACTTAGGGGGATTTAAATTTTCCAATAGGATAAGGGAGGATACTTATTTAGAGTAAAGTGTACTAATATTAGCTATTTTAAAAATATATAATATTTGAGTATTTTAAGTCAACATACTTTTTTTACTTGTATACCAAATTCGTTGACATCTTCTTGACAGGCTTACTTTAAATTTTTAGTCTATGTTATAGGTATCTATGTCTGAAGAAATGACAAATTAGTTTTTGAAAATTCCCAGTTGTTCCTAGATAACCAGCCAAAGGTAATTCTTAATAAATAAAGCTTATCAAAGCTTATGATAAGAAAATAGGGGCAAAATTTTTAGCGAACTACCCACTAAGAATTACCTTTACTAAATTACAAAATTCACGGCAGCGAAGCCGCGGGTAACAGCTAGTTCAATAATAAATGCCGAATAAACTGTATATAATCAAAGTTGAAACGTATTAGATTAATTTTCTTTTTTGTTAAAATTTAATCACATTAAGTGAGGATTTTTCGTACTCTAAAATTAAGAGACAAATCACCAGAAGGGTAAAAATATTCAACAAGAAATGATCAATATATAACATTCAGTGTAGCTTCTAAAGCGTGCGCTTGTATGTGGGTACAGGTTTTAAAAATTAAGCGCACAAGGATAATATATTCACTCACAGTAATAAATCAAATCTAAAAGGACCCCCGTCTTGGCAATATTGTTGTATGCTGTTAAATTCTTATTCGTCAAATATGAATGAACTGAATCGATCAAATGCATCGCTTCCAGAAACTAACTAAACATTTTATAATTCTTAATACAAATTTCAAAGTATTGAAATGACGTACAAATTTTTTCGGCGTGGGTATTGAAATGGTGCACAATAATTAGAGGGAACTTTAGAAACGATTTTTCCATTCGTTCGTCTACGGATCAAAAAACGGGGTCGCAGTGTGGGTCTAGATTTCTTCGAAAGTATAAAATGTCTTTCGTTTATGTGCTGAATATTTGAGTACCGCAAACATTTCATTTTATTGAATACCATACTTCTCAGGCACTGACCTTTTTGACATGTAAAGATTTAAGGCACTGCTGATATTCTGCGTGAAATGTTGGCTAATTTATCCTAGATCGTGTCCAATAGATCCACTTTTGATGGCAGTGGTAGTTTAATTGCGACCGGCAATAAGCCAAGCTTTTACTCTCACAATTTTTGTTATTTGCTTTCCCTATAAAAAAAGTACTAATAAATAAATAACAATTTAAAAAAAAAAAAACGAAACTAGGTACACTTAGCTTATTTACTTCAAGGATATCTCAAGAATATCTCAAAGAGTCTGATTTAGGACTTTGAGACATTATAAGTACAAATACAAAGGTACGTATATAGTCCGAACAATAAAACAACAAATTAGAAACAAATACATATCTTGTGAGAAAAATTCCTTTTATCTAGTTTCAAAACTTTTTTTTTAACAATTTCTAACCAAAATAAATTTGTGACAATGCAGTGATTGCAGTATTAGGATACATTGACGCATACACTTTACTAAATTAATGTTATAGCACATTTATTTTGCTAATAAAGTCACCACATTCACTCAACACTTGTTTACTGAAAATAGCCTGAAATAAAAAAGTTCAATTCTTTTTTCTTTTTTTTAAATATAGCAGTCATAGTGGGGGTCAAAAGCAAAGTACACGTCAATGTCGAACTACGTTATTGGTGAAGAATGACAAAGGTACACAAAACCGTTAGAATTCCGAAGATGTAGCTTCGGAACCTTAAAAAAACATTAGACTCGTTTACACAGACCTCTCCATTCATTTGCCTACGATACTATGATAAAGTTAACACGCGCTTTGATTCGTCTCTAGTTTATATTTACTTTTTAAAATTTTACAGAATATTTACAAAGCTTCGTAATGTATAAACAAAAAAAAAATGTTACATAAAACTGTATTACATATTGAAATACGTATATTTCTACTATGTTTTATTTATTCATAAAGTTTCGAATGCAAAAAAGGATGGTTGAAACTGACCAGATTTATAGTACGCAGTACGTTTAGTGTAGAGACGTTTTTATTGAAGCAGTAAATAAGATATGGTTTGTATCACAAATCTGTATATTTTGTTTATATGTATTTCAAATTACAGAAATAATTTCGAATAATTAGATTCTATTTTTAAGGATATTTTGGAGTGATGGTCATCAAGGAAAACAAATTTTTTTTTCCTAAAGGCTACCTAAAGAAGAAGAAGACGATAAAAGTCGAAACCGGTAGCCTTTAGGAAAAAAAATCACATTTCTGTTTTCCTTGATGACCATCACTCGAAAATATCCTTAAAAATTATAATCTCACTGTCATCCAACCCTATTTAAAAATTAGATTCTATGTTTCACGGATGCATTTACAGATTTCCTTCCAGCGGTTTAAGGTGTTATGAAGAATATATACAGTATTACACCGATAATGGAAACATCAGTTTTTTTTTGGAAATTTTTTGAGAGCATCAAATTAGTCAACATCATTTTTGGAAAGTTGCCTCAAAAATGTCAAGTACATAAATATGAAATCCATGTGCAGTAGACTATGACGCATGATTTTATCAAAAGAAACAAATAAATATACCAGTAATGATAGTGAAAAACAACAACAGACCTCAAAGTGTGGGAATGTGAATTTTAATTATTGTACATAGAATGTTCATCTATATGTATTCTGTTCTGTGGCGGTTTTTATCATATACGTAAAATGTAAACAAAATCATTTCAAAGCAAATTAATAAAATGACAAACGAAAAAATATTTTCTGAGATAAATAATTTTTAATTCTTCACTTCTTTTTTTCTTTTATTACTTAAAAAAAAAAAAAAAAAAAAAAAAAAAATTTAATTCAAAACATAATCTTACGATATTTGTGAATCGCTCCTGGTCAAAAGGCATAAAGGCATCACTTTTATTAAGCACGACTTTTGGGGACTAACTTTTCTTGACAAAACTGGTGCCCTATTGTATTTTAATCTTTTTCGACTGCACATTTCAAACAGACAGTCTAACGTTCCATTAGTTTTCCTTATGTCTAATATTAGACGAATAAGCAAATCTGTAAATTTACTTTATTCATAGATGTCATATTTCAGGGAGACCACTAGTATAACATTTTTAAAAAATTTGGAATTTTTTTTGCTTCTTTCGATATTCTATACCTTTAAAAATAACCTACTAAAATTTCAAGTGCATATCTCCAATAGTTTTTGAGTTACAGCCATCCGAAGAGCGGATTCTGATTTTCATTGTTAACTTTAAGGGATTGAGAAATGTAAGAAAGTTGATAGTTCGGGAATTTCTGGACGCGGCTGCCAGTCTCATGTTGTGGAGAAGCTAGACCCTGGCACATTTAAACGACTCATCTAGTTTTACTATAACCGTTACAGTGAGTACATAGTAAATAATTTTAGTAAAAATTCTCAGTGATTAAAACTAAAAGGTAAAGTAAAGAAAAACTACATTTTTCAAATTTGCTGCAGTTGTAACTCGAAGACAAATAATCCGATCGATTTGATTTTTATTGCAGCTTCTTGTATGTTTTTTCGTGCCATGAACCTCCAGTTTTCCGATCGAATAAAAAATGTAATTTTTGCAGGCCAAAAACAATCAATTTTCGCGTAAAATTTGAAACTTTTTTTTTTTAAAAACTCGGCCATTTTGTTAAATTTCAACTTTTTTTCGATGTTGTGTATCAGCGAATATATTCTTAAAATATTAAAACATTCCATACAGTAGTTTTCTTTAAAAAAATTCCCGAAAATCACCTTCCTTCAGGCTGTCACACTAGTGATTCCCCTTAATGACCAATTGAACAATTCTGCATGTTTTGTATATGTTTCATTTAGCTACGTTCATATTTATACATCATATTTAAATATGCTTAATAATTGCTTACACGTCTTGTAATTCAAACTGAGCATAGGTTTTGCAAACACCTAATTGCAAACAAGTAAATTAAAATATTTGAGAAATGTATTGTTACAGGTCTAAAGTACTTTCAATATTCACATTTCTGTACACCAATTTCAAGAATTTTACTATAAATTTTATAAATTACATTTATTTTCAATAAATAAACTAACAAGTATAATAAATAAACTAGCAATGATATCTACTGCATAATTACAAATCAACATTCAATCAGTAGGTAAGTCAAGTAATAACTAATTTACTTTTACATTGCTTCATCACACTGAATATTATTTTACTTGGTAAGTTAATTTACTAGTCGATTAGTTGAGATATTTGTCTTTTATATGTTAATAGTCGTCAAAATGATAGCCACTTTTTCTTAAAATCAAATTTTCCTAATTTTTCCCGGTTTCTCAGACAATATTTTGAGTTTTTCTATACTTTACTGAAAAATTATTTCTAATCAAAATGCAGATTTTTTGTTGCTTTTTGAAAAAAACCGGAAGTGTAGTTGAATAATCATTATCGAGGCTATCAGTCCTACAGAAATCCAAATTTATAAATTTTTTATTTAATAATTTTGATAAGGCGTTTTCTTTTGACATCAACTTTAAAGATACAGAGATAAGAAATTTTTTCACTTATTATTACACGAGAGGTTTGTATTTTTTCGAATTAGAGGTTTGTCTAATGAAAATTTCTTGCCTGGCAATTTAACAAGAAGAACTGTCAACTAACAAAAACGCGACAGCGAAGCTGAAGCGTTTTTGAGTGGACAGTTCTTCGAGCTAAATTGCTTTTAGGGAAGAAAGAGTTGTAGAAAACACAAAATTATTCAGAAGAAACTATAAAACTTTAGTGTAATACGGTAAGAAAATTGAACGAATAAAGTAAATTAATATAATAATTCATATTATTATTTAATACATATACATTGTTACCATGGTTCTGAAATCAGTTAAATTTACCAATACGAATTTTTGTTTCATTTTTGTTGTATTTACTTACAGTTAAATGACCAATGAAATGTTTTATACCATCTTTATCGTTGTAAAAATTTGTTCTAACTTTTTTCCATGATAAAAGTGAAAAGTGATATGAGTTAAATTGTTGATAATTTTTTTTTTTTTTAATTTCATATAGCAAACAGTACAATTAAAGCCTTAATATGGACACTATCAATAGCAACGAAAATCTTAGATATATTCAAATTTTTAGCTCTTTTGTTCTATTTAAAATACTACGTTTCCTCACTATGCAGAAAAAAAGAATATGTACAATGGATATGAAATATCATGGAGACTTCACTGTGAGCATGCGATTTGCATGAAAAAATAATTTAAATATTACAAGTTTAGAAATTTCTTGTTTTCTAGAAAGATTTTTTGATATTCCCCGATTTTTCCCTGGCTATTTAAATTCCCCGACTTTTCCCGATTTTCTGGGAAGTGGTCATTCTGTAATATCAACTATTTTAAGAGAAAAAATTAATTTCATAACTCCCGTAAGGTACTTATTTTTAACTTTTTAACATTCTAAATTATTTAAAACCATAAAGGCAAATCAAATACCAAAGAGGAAAGCTCATCACTGACTCAAATTAAAACATTTCAAAAAGTTAAATAAAAGAACAAAACTAAATGAGATTAAACGTGGGTAGTGAACAGAGGTATAAAACTAACAACAGTATTATTTGAAAAGACAAATGATGTTTTATAAACACCAAAAAAATATTAACTTTTACTATATCATTTAGTAAGTTTATGTAATACAAGAAGCTTTCTTTAATCAACAAAAAATATTATTCCCTTGTTTGGTGTAAAATATCCTTATATAATGATAATTCTACCTCCCACAATAAATGTGCAATGACCATTTGTCAGAACCTACATATATTTCAAATATTTATAATATATTGATTTCGTATGTAATTTAAAAGCTACCTAGGTTTTTCTTAAATTATAAGAAGCTTGGATCCATTTTCGAAGGAACTAATAAACGAAATTTATAATCGGATAATTGTACTATTAATATTTTAATGAGCCGTCTGTTGAGTTAGCTGCAACAACAATGTTTTCGAATAAAGGCAAAAATGACTAGAGGCTTTTAGTGGAATACAATATTATACACCATAGCTTCCCAACCTTTTCTGGACCACCGCCCCTTTTAGTATAGAACAGAAATTTCAACGCCCCCCCCCCTATCCGGCGACCTTTTTTCTTTTTGCTTGTCGGCTGTAAAATGCCTAATTTACCTTTATATAAAAAAAATACTCTACTTATTTGCCACCCCTTTCTCAACCATATCCGCCACCGCCCCCTACTCCAGCGCCAACTAGGGGGCTATATCGCTTCCGTTGGGAATCTATGTCATACACTATAGCCTTAATATGAATTTAATAAACAAAATAAACATTTTTGACGATCAATGATTATAGAAAATATATATAATATGTCCGGAAATTGTTTTGACTCGCAGACTTTCATTACTCGTCTTATCGACTTGTACCCGAATCTGTCAACTTGTTTGGAAAAACATAACTTTCGGATCTCATAATGTAAACAGTTATTGCTAACTAATTAGCTTCTTTATATTTTATCTCGTTTATTGTAAAATTGGAGTGTTGTTCTATGGGAACCTGTCAAATGAATGGGACTTAATAAAATGTGTTTTGTATATAGTAAAGTTACCAGTACGATATTAAGGAAAAATGATAAATATCAACACCTTGATGGTCACTGACGTCATTGCATTTTAAGAATAGATTTTTCAACACCAGGTGTCTAACCGTCATTCGACGAGCCCAATCAACTTCGTTTGCTAATCGTTTATAAAAGCGTCAAATATTTATATTATCTATGTAATACTAAAAGAATATACCACCTTACTTCTTTATTACCAATACCTAATCAGTTTCTTTTGCCGTACAGTTTAAATTTACAGTTATTGCTGTCAAACTACATAGTACTTTTCGAGTATATAAGTCTCTGTAGAACGGAGATTGAGGTTAGTTATACTAATAAATCATCATTATTTTTGTTAATGTTTTAATATGAAAAGTCATGAACTAAACACAAAACCGTTTACAGACACAAATGTATTTTATTTGTTTTTGTACTTTCGTGTGTTGTACTATGCGCTATCGCTATCTAACATTATATCTTTTCACGTCGCTCGCTATTGTAGCATTTTATGTTCGTTGAGGCATTCATTATAGTAAAAAGAGTGTGCTTGGGTGGGTATGTGTGTATTTAGATGTCACAATAAATGTATGTAGTGAATTTTTTAACTAGTGTTAATTTGAATTTTAAATGTAGAAACAAGTTACGTTGAGCGGAACACAAGGGAAATGAGACCCGCAATGAATGATTACCATTAATTTTAACACATTTATTATCCGTGTAAGTTAAGCTCAAGTCAAGGATATTTGTGATTTAAATAATCAAAAACATAATATGTTTACGAGTATATGGTCTTAGTGCTATGCTTTTTTTTATTTCATTTTTTAGTGAATTTTCTTGTATGAAAATGTAATTATTACATTTGGATTGGTAATTTTCATACCTTGAGACCTTATAGTGGATAGGTAGATATCCATATTGATAATTTTAAGAACACTAATTTGCCAAAGATTTTAAAGTCCGAGGAGTCTGGGTAATATTTCCGAAATCGGGTTAATCTATTTTGGAGACTCAATAATACTTGAGCAAAGATCCCTCCAACCGTTTATTTTGAGTTTGCTTTAGATCTCCAGAACCCTAGGGGGCAGTTTTAGTCTCACGTTCATTTTTCTCAGAATTTCAGTACTATTTGAGCAAAATTTAATCAAGATCCGTCCAGCCATGCAGTTTGGGTCCTTTTTGGGACTTTCAGACCCTAGATTTCAATATTATTGTAACGTCCATTTTTTCCAGGATCTCAGCAGTATTTGCGCAAAATTTGCCTTATAGATTAGCTTTAACTTTGATAATTTTGTTCGATTCGTATACCAATTTTATCCATAGCTTTCTTTCATCATTTTTTTGATATCTACTACGGCTTCTTCGAAATAACTGGAAACGAATAAATAAAGTTCATATACCATTTTCATATTATCTTACAAAAATTTCAAAATTATTTTTCTCCAAATACTTAGCAAGTGACTAATTTACATGATTTTTTTTATAAATTGCCCATAGATAGCTGTATGTAACAACAAAAATTTGACATTTTGCTGTTTTTCGCAAATTTCTACGGTTGGACTAAAAAATTTACAAAACACATTCTTAGCGAGCCTCTACGACCTAACAGAGGCATACGTACCCAATTTTATGTTTGTATGTGTTCAGAAGATTTCGTGATAGGTGACTGAGTGAGTGCTATTTTATATAATAGATAATCAAGAAAATCAATGAAAAAGACCATTACTTTCAAGGGTTAATAAGAATCAAAAATTATTTTGCCATTCTAGGAATAGATGGGCGCATTTTTAAGGAAAATTGTCGATGATCATTATATATTTACTGAAAGCTTCTAGCTCACACACCACGTCGTAAGACGTCAACATTTCCATACAAACTGTATACTAGCTGTCAAAATAATGTACCAGTTGGAGTTTTCGTCACTATAGGTTATGATTGCCAAGGTGTTAAAATATTTTGACATTTCTGAAAGAGTTAAGACGGTTGTACACGATGCTACGAACACCTTCCAAGATTGGACGTTCGATGGTTCATCGCATCGTGTGGCCGTTGTTCGAACCTACGAGTGTCCAATGTCGAACGTCAAACATTCACATTTGGCCATGTCCCGCTCGATGTCGGTATTCTTGCACCGAGTCAAAGGGATGCTTCGAACGTTCGAAGGTCAATGTTGGTTGCGTTGGTTAGTTCGACTCAGCAGCTGCACGACTCGTTCATGTGAAGAGAGACAACATCAGTGTATAACATTAGAGATAACATCAGACAGATAACAGCCTCGTTCACTGAGTACCAACACATCATCATTCGTATTGGATCAAACATTCGATTCACCGTGTAGCAGATACATTCGTCGCACCAACTATCGAACTTAATTGCCTCAAACGTTCGATCGAACGTTGGAAGGAACGTTCGTAGCATCGTGTAGAACCCGCTTTACATGAAGGATCATACGTATTAGCTACCTAGGAAAAGAGTTTGTGTAATGCGCCTAAAGAAAAATTTACTTCAGTGAAGATACACTTCATAATTATTTTGCTTTTAGATAGTATAATATATTACTGAAATTATTTGCACTAGACAGATCCATTGTAAATACAAATTTGTCATATATTTTAATGAGGAATTTCATACGATATTAGGGTAAATGCGGGAGAGATGCCGCAGTAGCCATAATTCGTTCGCTGATTAATAGATAGCGCTAATAATGGATTATATGGTTAAAATAGGTTTTTACGCCGTATATGGTTACATTTATGATCAGTGCATTAGTTTAGAAATTATCCAACTTTTTATTATTTCTTAACATAAGTTTTTTAACATAAATATTTCATTAAGCATTTAATTCGTTCAAATTTAAGAATGTATATTTTATTATTTTAAGGAAAACGAGTTTTATTGTTAATTTAGGTATATTTGAAAAGTACTGTATAAAATTTTCGGTTAGAGTTCCGCACTACGCTTGCTATAGCAGCATGCGGCATCTATCCCAACAAAAAGGAGAGATGTCGCATTTAAAGTTGGTATAGATGCCGCATCATATTACATATTAAAAACATATACCTTAATTATACAATTTTATTTTCGGCTATAAATTATGCCACGTAATTATAAAAGATCCAGTAATGGGTCAGGGAAAGCTCATATTAGTGAAGACAACGAAAATAATGATGATTTCCTGTGTATTGAATGTTTTGGAAAGTAGGGGAGACAGGGGAATGTACTAACAAATTTTACTTTTTTGCATATCAAACGGAAATGAAACTAGTTAGAGATTTTTTTTGTAAACGTTATGAAGCATTAACTATCTGTCTATAATTTTTGATAAAAGAAACTTACATATCCTTTGTACTTTCTATGGAAAACCCCATTTTTTTAAAAAATGTGCTTGTTAATACTTACCCCCCCCCCCTTTGGGGTAAGTTTTAACAACATTGGGGTAAGTGTTAACATTAGAGTTATAATATGATTATGATATTTTATAGATATGTGTAGAAAATAAGGCAAAGTATCATATTTAGCGTGTTTATTATTAGAAAGGAATTAATTTAACATAAAAAATTCTTATTTTAGATTTATTTTTATCTTTACTTAATTAATTAAAGTTAATCATTATTTTAACTTTTTTCTGAGGCAATAGTTAAGTCAGTCCTTATTAAGTAACAAATTACGCCACTTTGACCTTGATAATGAAACAAAAATTGGTAAGTTTTCCGTCTTCGTAAGACAATCGCAATCGTTTAATATCTTCTATATTAAAAAAATATTTACTTATTAATAATTAATCTTCGTCTTATTTAACATTATTATAATTCTTGAAAGATATGATAACTCAGATCAAGCAAAACTATTCCTCCGCTTCACTACAGAAAAAATATAAAAATTAAAACCATTTAAATTTAACACCCACATATGTACACACACATACATGCAAACGTATTTGGCAATGTCACGAAAAAAATTTTGGTAAGCTCGAAACATGAAAATGACGATATTTGGATTTTCAAATCGGGATGAATATAATAACTTCCTTATAAGGAAGTTAAATAAATAGACTTTATTACCTAAAATTTAAACGAGATAAATGTTAATATGTTAATACTTACCCCATGCATTTTGTTAATACTTGCCCCGAAGGTAAATTTTTTACAAATTTATTTTTATAAAAAGAGCACGTTGATAATGTAGCAAAATTTAAACAAAATACAATACAAGATGAAATATGCTACCATTTGAAATAAATTTAGTCTCTTTTAGGTGTATTTATCATGCTTTAAATAAAAAACCGCCGACTTAAAAATATTCTTTTACCTAATAAAATCTATGCCTTAGTCACAACTTTGTTTCGCGGCAACCGGCCGAAGGCTGATTGATCAGAACGTGTTCGTGGTCATCTACTGATGACAGCAACCGGACGTACTTAATTTTTTCGTCCGTAGTTTGGTGGAAAATGGCCTGTTAATACTTACCCCCGTTTATACTAGCCCCTGTCTCCCCTACTCAAAAACAACGAAAAAAGTTAACTAATTAAGATATATAAAGTGCCAAATATAGTCACATATGACATGCAGTATGCATGAAGATGTGTGCAATATCCGTACAAGAGAATCGCTGCGCCAAAAAAGTGCAAAATTTTTAATATGACCTATGCGGCATCTCTCCCATAGGTGTGGGAGATGCCGCTTTGCAGACTCTACAAAAATGTTAATTATGAACCCTTTACGATTGAGAATTTAAGTTTATTTATAAATAATTTTGAGGAACAACATTTACGTTTACTATGTACCAAATTTCAAATCAATTAAATGTATACTTAAAGAATTATTAAGTGTTTTCAAAATGTGCGGCATCTCTCCATCATTCACCTTAATAAAGTCACGTGTAGATAGATACATGCTTTTAAATTCTCAGAAAATAATGTTTTATGAAACAATTTTAAAATATTGTAAAATAACTTGAAAATTACATTCATTTAATTGTAAATATATTTCTGTGTAAAATATTTTTTAAAAATATTATTACATAAATAAAAGTCAACCAACTCAACCGTAACCTAAACTATTATACTCGTAAAATTGTAATAGTACTGTACATGTCCTGCGAAAAAACACAACAATAAACAGGATGCACTTCTTCAATGAATTATTGTACATAATTTATGACAATTTTTTTATTGCTATTGTCTGTCTATTGTTCTAACGCGATGCAATTCGCAGCGTGAACGTACAATGCGCTCTCCTCATTTCTTTACGCTGCAGTTATATAATAATAAATTGAGCTGTGCTGTTTTATGGTAAAACATTCCATTCGAATGTAAAAAATATGATAATTCATATAACAGCAGATATTATAGTGTTTGTTTCTATATGAGATGGTTTTTTACGATAATTTATTTCTGGAATGATAAGAATTATTTCTAATTTTAATTCTGTTTAAAAAATAAAAACATTTAGTACCTAATGTCAAATAAATAAGTTTTGAACAATATATTATGACGGATAGTTTAAAAGTTTTTTCGATTTTAAAACAAGAAATATTAATCAAAATCTTTTGCAGAGGTGTTTACAATGGAGCAAGTCGAATAGGTGCTCTAGCGTGCACGATAAAAGGGGGCGCAATAGGTGCAAATATGGGCGTAAGCAATAGGGTACTTGACTGAAGTTAAAAAAATATTCTAAAAGCATTGTTTTTCCATATCAGTTAAGTGATTTTTTTATTTTCGACAGATTCTGTAACAAATCATCAAAAAAAATAACTCTACAATTTTAAATGAGAAAAAGGCGGGAAGAACGCCTCACTATAGTGACGTCACAGTTTGAAGCAACTAAACGTCAATGTCAATATTTATAACCTCAAAACTTTGATTACATTAAATTATTAAATTATTAAATAAATTATTAAATTATAAATTATTAGAATCCAACTGCAGGTAAAATGAAATGAAAAAACTTTTTTAAGCGACAGCCTGCATATAAATTATTAAGAACGAACTAAAAGAAGAAAATTGATCTACATGTTTCAGTCATTTAAATGACCATCTTCAGGAAAATCAATAATTCAGTTGTGAAAACAACTGAGAAAAATAATATCAAAAGGACATAACCTCCAGATGTCAAATGAATGTCAAAATAACAGACGAAATTAAAAAATTAAAAATCAAAGAATCAAAAAATTAACGGACCCCATACTAAATAGGGAAAGTCAAAATCATGATAAAATATTAGAAGACGAGATGCGACCAAATATTTACCGTATCAGGAAACATCAAGAATATAAAATTCCAACGAAGTTGTAGGAAAAACAGGTATGTCACAACGAAATTATGTAACATCACAAAAAATTTTACGAAAATCATTAAAAATTAGAAAATAAATTAAAAGTAAAACCCAGTAATTATTACACTTAAAACACTCAATATTAAGTTGAACATATTTTAGTAGAAAAATTAAATTGTTGAGGTTAGACGAGAAATTAAAAAGTGATTATTAATTAATTATTAAAACAATAGTTAAGTAGGATCATGTGTAGTGTTTGAAGTTTTGTAATTAAATGGCTGTTCAAATTGCATAGATATTGTGTTCATGAGAGAACGGCACTGATCATAAGACAAAAGTTGCGCAGTCTCATTAAGAATTGATTGATTCAAATTATGATGGTGAGCGATATATAATTTTTCCAGCATGTCTAGGAGTGCCCCAATTTTCGCAAAATGTAACGGTTCAAAATTATCATCGATCACAAATTTGTGATCCGTTTCCAAAATATGTTCAGCTATTGCAGAATAATTTTTTAAATTAGAAGCCTTAATTGCTGCTAAATGTTCAGAAAATCTAGTACAGAGACGTCGGCCCGACTGACCAACGTAAAGGGCCCCACATTGACATTCGAATTTATAAACGCCTGATCTGTGTAAAGGATTAATAGTATCTTTGTTTTTAGTGAGGAGACTTGCGATGGTATTACAAGATGAAAAAGTTAGTTTAACGCCATTTTCATGAAAAAATTTGCGGAACCCGTTCGCTTGTGAGGATATATATGGGATAGAAGCATATCTCAAATTAGGTGATTTTATAGATTTAGTTAAATTCGGAAACAGCGATGTGTCAAAGTGCTTATTTAAGTGTTTAGAAAAAATTTTAAATATAAAATCGGTTTCATAACCGTTGGCATGTCCTATATGTATAATGATGGATAATTCACGAAGAAAATTAGTGGTGTTAAGTGGATATGAAAATAATCTATTAAAAGAAAAGTTGAAAAAAGCTAATTTGTGAGAAATAGGATGAGAAGAAAGTTGGTGAATACAATGGTCTGTATGTGTTGATTTACGAAATACAGAGATTTCAAAACGTTTGGAATAATGGTCTCTCTTCACGGTGATGTCCAAAAAATTAATTTTGTTATTTTCCTCAAATTCTAAAGTAAATTTAATTCTGTCATGCAGGTTGTTAAGGAAATTTAAAAATTGCAAAGCCTGGTCCCGAGTACCAGTCCAAACTACAAGTACGTCATCCACATAACGCCTCCAGAAACCAAGATATTCTAAACATGGGTGATTTGAATCGAAAATTAAACCCTCTAGATAATTCATGAAAAAATTGGCCATAAAAGGTGAGCAAGAAGCGCCCATCGGTAAGCTATTGACTTGTTGATAAATTTTGATTACATTCATAAAATGACAAAGTAAAAGCAAGTATTTATTAGAATTCTGGTCGATTATTATTACTATACATAAGCTAATAGAAATATTCAAAAGAAAACACAATTTCACCTCACCGATGAAAATTATCAAAATCGACATATATATCTAGCTACAAAATGTTACGTCATATTCGAGAAATGGCGCGTTTTCACTAATTTGAATATTTGTTGAAAAATGGCGATTTTCAAAATAAAATTTCTAAATAGTTATCGAATTTTTTTATGTTTCATCATTAAAATTGGACATATGTAATGATAATGCATACAATTATTTAACATTTGACACAAATTTTAAATACAGTCAAGTCCCGTATTACTTATAAGTAAGTGGTTCTTTAGTCCTTAGTATTTGTGAAAAAATATGGTTTTTTTTTTAAGAAAAGAGATAAAAAAATTGGACATTATCTTTGGATTTCTTTTATTCGTCAGTTTCGTTTTTATGGAAGAAAACTTTTTTTTCTGATCTACTGAATTAATATAGGTATGGCACATTACGAAAAATATGCTTAAGTTCTTATTATTCTCTGATAGGTATTTACAATTAAAGTATGTTAAAGACCCCTTAAATATCTCTCAATAATAATTTTTTTTTTTCAATTTGTTTTCATACGTATTTTTTAGGAGGATTTTGATATAATACAATTCTAAATACAAAGTTACTTTTCTTTTCTCACGAATTAAAAACCTGTTCCCATTATCCAGTACCTTAAAATGATGAAACAGTATATTGTGCAATAAGTGCGATTGCCCACGAGACCGTAGCTGAGCGCACGATCGAAATGAGTGCACTCATTTGCTCGAGTGGGCAATCGGCAACACCGCTCGAGTTACACATACTATTTTTTTTATTACGAGTTGCGCATACTTTTTTTCACTTTGTTAAAATACCTAATACTTTTGAGTGTTTGTGTTTATTTTTTTTTTAATTTTATTTATTTTTTTTTAAATTGTTTACATTACTTTGTTAGTGGCTTCCTGTAGCTCTTTAGTATAACATATCTACATACTAACGATCATATTTCTAAAGGTGAAGTATCAATATCGATAAATTAAAAACGTAGTGCGATTTTGAAAAATGAAGCAGCTTTTCTTCAGCTAATTTTTTTCTATTATAACTATCTAATATTTTTATTAGTCTGTCATTAAATACGAAGCTGTTGCCACACTAGTTTCACTGTAGCTCCTAGACACCAGGCAATAATGAAGGAAATTAATATTTTTGTACCATTTGTGTTAGTGGTGCATTATTACAGCATAATTCCATTGAGATAAGTATTATAATATAATGTACATATAGTAATGGTATATGCAAGCTTACTATGTATGCGCTTCACGTTTATCTCCCTAGACGGGCCAACAGAAGGCGAATAAGGTAATAGTAAGACCAACTACTACACACAACACAGTTCTACCAAGCAAGAGCAAATACTCAATGAGTAAGCAATATACATGCTTACATATATAGAATAGATATATGGGTGATTCCAAGATACATCAATCTAATGCCGTATTTACACGTGTTTAGTAGCTAAAGCAGGTTACTTAATCAAGTTACTAAATTTAGTTACTTTTGTCATGTAGACAGTTGTATTTAGTGCAAGTGCAAGTAAGAAATTTAGTAATCTGTTTAGTCAAGTAAATAGAAGCCTGTTCTATTTACTTGTGCAAGTAGCTTACCCCCACTTTATTTTTTGATCTTGCTGTTATTTGTACCAGTGTAAACATATTAGTTTAGTAAAGTGATTAGTAGATTTCGAATATACAAATATAGGCGCGTAAATATTTGTTTATTGCAAATATTTTTTTGGGAATTTTTGTACTTATTGTATTATATAAATTATATATATCAAAAAAAGTCACTGAAGGTAACTCGTTTGACAACCACTCTTCATCTAATAATAATAAAAAAAAATATACAACATTTTTTTTTTAATTTTTATGGGATATATTTGGGACAAATCATATATAAATATAATAAAAGGTCGAACCAACAAGTCAGTTCAAACATAAATGTCACATTTTTTTCTGATTAAATCGCTTATTAATATATCTGATATATTTTTGCAGTGCACAACGAATTTATTGACAACTATGTACCATTTTTAAATTAGTTTTACTAGATTATGTATTACTATTTCAACTAATACTAAATCAATTTACTAAATTGTGTGTAGACAGCCACTAAACAAAAGAACTATTCAATTTAGCTACTTGCTTTAGTAACCTGCTTTAGCTACTAAACTCGTGTAAATCCGGCCTAACACTATTTGCTAAAGTAGGCCAGTTACATGTTATTATCCTAAACCCATTTTTCTTACGACAGCTTACTACGGGCAAGCCATCGGCGTAGTTACAAAAGTAAACAAACCTTTAATTACTATAGTAAGTACTACAATTACACAAAAATTTTGTAATTTTCATATATTTTACCAGTGACGTTCAAATAGGTAAAAAGTATAATTTAAAAATGGATAGCAGATTTTGCATTTAAAGTAAGTAAATATTCGCCAATCCACTTTCCTCAAGACGAAGTTAGTTATTTTCGATTTCCGAAAGCGCACGTTTGTAAATATTTTTCTTTTATACGTACGTATATCATATAAACCTATTTAGTTTGCAATTTTTTAATAATTAGATTCTACGCCACTGAGCTATATACATGCATTTAAAAATTGGGACCAAAAAACTAGCGAAACTGGCTAACCTGTATAGTATATAATACTAATCAATCAAATGATCTTGGGTGATTCTACTAAAATATTAGATTGGTATAGGTACCATAAAAGTTTCAAATTGGTATACCACAAATTTCAATTAAGTATAGTATAGTATGCCACTAGTACGACCAGGACTGGCCCAAGGGCGATGTAAACCACATAAGGTCCCGCCTTCCAGAAGACCCCGCGCGGCTAGCTGATTTTGTAAAATTAAAAACTCAAATTTGAACTTGAAAAACAATATTGATTTATTCAAAGAAATAAAAATTTGTCGTGAAGTTTTACGTTCCAGAATTACAATTTTATAAATATGGTTTACAATATTTATTTAAAAATATGTAATTTATTTGAACTGTATCCAAATTTTGTTACAATTCATAAAATTTTATCAATGAAACTACTACCACTCTATCTACAGAAACATGTTTTGAAAACAAAAATATATTACTTCGGACCTACTGTTAGTCGAAATCGATTCACCGCTCCAATAAAATTTTATCCATTAAATTTATATTGCCAAAAGTACTGAGGTCACAGCAGTATTATACCAAAAGTAGTAAGGTTACAACGGTTTTTGTGTAATTTTTTAGTTCGTGTCTAATATGCAGCTTGTAACCTTAATCACGTAATATACTATTAAAAGACTATATGGGCGGCTACAGCTGTTTGCATGGTAATATGTAGTCACTTGGAATTATAAAGTGAAACAAACATTATTATAAATAGTGGGGACAGTTGAAGACCCCTTGTAAGATTAAGATGAAAATTATGTTTTTTGATTCACTTGAAAAGTAAATGTTTGGTAAATCAATCATCATTTAAATCTTCGAGTTGCACTAACTTAATATTTTCTGCTTTCCTAGAATCACCCATATAAGATAGAGACAGTGATAATTATTATCTTTTTCTTACTAATGTTACGACTCTCATACACATGCATTTATTAGAGTACATATGCCCATTAAAGTTTTCGGTAGGGTTGTAACGAATATTCGTTTTTACAATACGAGAGAGATTTGCAACTTTTCGCCAGAGAAGTGGAAGGGCAAAAGTAACAATAACAAATATATTGTCACATCTTGCACAGCCGATAAAAGGAATAATTGAATCGTTAACTTTTCGTTAAGTGATATAAGTCACCTACTCAAAAAAAAAAAAAAAATTAGTGGTAGTTTTAATGAGATATACGCTATATATTACTAAAACTATTACTATAGCTATTTACGCAACAAGTACATAAGGAAGATTGCGTCGTGTAAGAGCCACATTTAAGAGAAGCCGTGTTTATGGCTTAAAGCAATTAAGTTCGTAAAGTCAAATTCTGTACAAATTGCATGCAAAGCTTTATGTTTGATTATCAAGAGAAGTCGAATTTATAAATCAAACGTCTATACCTTTGAGGAGCCCGGGGGCACTTCTCATATGGAGGCCTGTGAATACTTTACGTGTGGATACCCAGGAGTAAAAAAGAAAATACACACTTAAAAGCGCTTATCGTTTCTCTTTTGGTCCTGTTTTGACACATTTTGTGGAGGCTCCAATTGTGTGGCGCCCCGAGGCACGTGCCCCAAGTGCTCTTACGTAAATTCAGCTCTGATTGGCATATGGAATAATTCTTTATGTGTTAAAGCATGCTTTGATTGCTCTCATTAGTCATCTAATGTTAATACTTGTAAAATACTTGGAACATTTTTTAGAAGGTTCTTCAGTAATGCTTAATAATATGTTTAAAAAAAAAAAGGGCAAAAAAATTGCCTAGGATAAATATTAATAACAGCACAAATTTTGTAATTAAATAGATTATGTGCAAATATATAAAAACGGTATCAAAATAAAGTTAGCATATTTTCTGTTTAATGTAATTTTAAAATGAATCAAGTAAGTTATTCTGACCTGACCAGTGTGCTTAGGCTCATTTCAGACCAAGCCACTTAAGTCCAGATGCGTCAAGTCAAGTCAGTCAGGTGCTTTCAGATAGACCAAGTCAAGTTAAATCAGTCAGTTTTAAATTAGTTATTACTTGATATTTGAAAATGGATGTTGTATTAGATGCAATAATAATAATGCGGAGGTTAAGATCATAAATTTCTGGATAATTTCTAACAAGTAATATTAATTGTTCTAAGTCCATGTTTAACAAAGATTTAAGGATTTAACATTTGAATAACGTATAATTTGAAAAAATAATATATACTGCATATACATACATAATATTATATTATACAGATTATACTAGAGATAACACAGGAAATATATTCTGTGGTTTGATTATACACAACACATACCACAACACACTTATAATTTGTATGTATTTCTTAAGCAAAAATACAGTTTATGTTGTAATTACATTGAATCGGTGTATATTGAATCAAGATGCGTCAGACTTGACGTGACTTGACTGGACGCGACTGGCTTGGTCTGAAATGAGCCTTAGGCACTGGTACGCCAACTGGTAGGTCGAGGGTTCGAATCTCGCGGTCGGCTATGCTTATATAGATTTTCTGCAGTTTGCCTTCACAATTTCAGATCGATTTGCCTTCACGATTTCAGAATATAGGTACAGTTTCTTAAGAAACAGACGCATACCTGCCAAATCCAAGCCCCATCACTACTTCCCCTATTCTCCACCCATATTATAACGCTAAGTCAAATTGTAACGTAATTGTAATATATATATATATATATATATATATATATATATATATATGTATATATATATATATGTATATATATATATATATATATATATATATATATATATATATATATATATATATATATATATATATATATATATATATATAGTCTGTTAAGTAAGATCGTGGTCGACCAGACTCACAAATGGTAAAAGTTTTTCTCTAAATATTTTGTGAGCAGATAGAGTGAACCTTTGTCTACCACGCACTTTAAAGAAAGATTCAGTTGTTTGTCTTTTGTTAGAATAACAAGTGAAGAACCATGGGTGCCAAATACGCGACCCAAATGCCAACTCTGGCATCGTTACATTCGACTGGCGGTCACAGTCGCCCGATACCTATCCGATTAGGTCACATATCAAGTACAAACTTCGAGGAAAACGCATATATACATATAAAGCAGTTAACTCGCGAGATTCGTCTCAATCTAAAATATTGAAATCTAAGAAATTCGTCAATTTAACTAAAAGTATGCCTCGAAAATAGCGTCACCACCGGCGTCGATAATCGCCGGTGGTGACTGGACACCTTATTAAGCTAATTGCGCCGTAGTCCTCGTCAAGTTGAACGTATATATGTATTTCAAAATATTTTTAAATAAATTTTTATATAAATTATTTCGAACACGATGTTACGTAACAGACTATATATATATATATATATATATATATATATATATATATATATATATATATATATATATATATATAAAAGTAGAAGAAATAATAATGTGGCTGACGTCTATTATAGATAATAATGTATAATGTCCGAAGAACAGACTTTAAACTGATTATTATTATAGTTATTAGTTATTCTTCATGGCACTAGTCGCATTCGCATTCACAAATTGGATTTCGCATTCGCATCCGATTTACGTACAGACGCTATACAACCCTGTTTTTCATGCAGCACAATTTGTTTAAATCTCACACTTCTTAAAGTGTGTAGTAAATTGTAACAATAATCTAAAACTAGCTATAGTAGTAACGCTATTGTAACTGGAGAATCGCGTAGCTGTTTTGTTGCAATCTTGTTAACATTTTAAAATGAAATATGTAAAAGAATATGTGCAGAGGAGCATGTAAGCATGCCATAGCGATAATATAATAATATTAGCGTGAAAATTTTATCTATGTATGTATGAGTACTTAAGTATATCTGAATTAACAAATGGTGTTAAGATATGTGAATAAAGTTTTTGATATTGTGTGAATGGATATAAGAAGGTATATTTTTTTTTTTGTTGTAGCTTTTTCTTTTAATAAGTTCTATGTGGATGGAATTTTTTTAAAATAACACCTATAAATACGCATAAAATACATACTGTTTTCACTTCTTAAATAATATTTTACTATTTGGAACAAATTTGCAAAGTTACATCAATATTCTTACAAAATTACTATTTGGTTAACCTTTTAAGAGATCAACTTTTGGTATTTTGATTACGAAAAAATTCAAATTCTCAGGCAACTTATTTTGTCGTGAATATGTCTTATGAATAATCGGTACTTATTTGAAAAAGTACTGCAAGATACGTCGCGAAAGTAAAGATTTTAAAACATGAATGTCCATATATGCAAAGGGTGCATATGCATCCATGCTTACTGACAATTTTTCATTTTTAAAGAGTAGAACCCCAAAGCTGAGGACTAAATTTATTTTATTGTTAAAATATCTCGGTAACTATCATAGATGCAAACATTGATGAAATACTCGTTCTTAAATCGGTTCTTAATACTCGTTCTTAATTCGGTATCCGTTCCGGTATGTCAGACCAAGCGCTTGACAAGAGAGCTGGAAAGAAGGAAGTGAAAACAATTTATTTTTCTATAGATTAAATGCTTTGTTGAATAAAATTTTGACGATCATAATCGGATTCCGCCTCCGGATACTTATTGCCTATTAGAAACTCAAGATACATTACCTAATTGCAATTGATGATACAAGAGTCTTCCTCATAATAAAACTATCATTTTTTATTATGAAAACCTAACTAAAAAATATGTCTCTCCCCACCTTAAAATATCTACTTTTACACTAAATAATAGTCCTTTCAATATATAAAAAAGTTTGTAGAGCAGTTTTGCTATGGAGCTTCAATTCTAAATAATTACCAAATATTTTTACCAACTGAAGAAGAAAAGGGTCTTTGCTGCTGCATATATATTAATAAATTCGTATAAACAGCGGAGTGGCCGGGCCTAGCGCTTGCCGACTGGTAGGTTGAGGGTTCAAATGCAGCGGCCGGCTACGCTCGTGAAGGTTTTCTGCAGTTTCTCTTCACAACTCCAGATGAATATCGGCATAGTTCCTTAAGAAAACGGCTGCAGACGTACACGTTCCAAATCCTAGCCCCCAGCCCCACTTTCCCTGCCCTCCACCCACATCATAAAATGTATCATGTAAAGTAATTAATATGTAAAGTATAAACAAAGGAATACAAATAATGATGTGGGTGGCGTCTGTTATAAATAGAAAAATCTTAAAAACGGACGTTAAACACATTATTATTATTATTAGTATTTCTTGAGAAATTCGTATACATACAGTATACATACACATAAAGATGGCTTGAGGGGACAGATATTACCCTATTTTCGAAAAGCTGCTTCTGATTAAATAAGTAGATACCTAATTTTCCTGTTCGATTGTAATGATTTTGAGTTTCATATTGATCTGCAAAATCGATTTTAGCACCCTCCAAAAAAGGCCGCTAAAAATAATAACAAAAATTTTAATATTTGAGCTTACGTCGATATCTTTAATATACTTTTTATCATTGTACTGAAGATTCACAAAGAGTAAAATCTAAAAATCATCAATTTGAAATGTTTTTAAAATATAAAATATGTATAGAAAAAATTTTGAAAGCAATTTTATCTACTATAAAATCTTCCACTTGTTTGAATATTTTAGACTCTTTTCGTGATTGTAGGCACGTAAAATAAATATTTTATTCAGATACGAGAATAACGTTGCACTTTAGGGAATCCTATACGATAACGAAGTACTATCACATCAAGGTCAACATTCCTATTTATCTTTTTATTCTGTCGATACGAAAAGAGTGTGTGTATGTTTAGGGAATTACAGATATGAATCTGTGTTTTTACTGACGATTAGGGATTGAAAACGGAAAATATTGGCAATAAACACCATAGTATATTTTTATGGAAAAATTTCACACGAAAAGTGTTTTCTGGAATTTTGTTTTTATATTATAAATATATTTATGTATACACTTGTATTCTAATAGAAAGCAGTGTAAGATAATTAGTATGTTTAGCTAATTCTTCTTTTACACTTATTGTTGGTATAAGTACAAAAAGCATCCTCTGACAACGAAACTTATCTAACTGTATTTTTCAAAATATTTTGACTCTACGCCGGATTATAGATCTTATTAAAGCTAATCATGACCCATATTTTATTCGCGATCACAAACAGTTTCAGGGGGTGAAATTTATCCCTTAAAACTTGAATTTTTTCCAATTTTGATGGTATAAGTTTTTGTGAAAAACTGATATATACCTGTATATATATATATATATATATATATATATATATATATATATATATATATATATATATATATATATATATATATATATGTATCAAAACTCAAGACCTAAAGTAAGTTAATATTCATTGAGGTTTCATCGTTCATCCTTAACCCCTAATTTTATCGAGTATTTTTTTTTTTGATAAAAGAGGAAGCTGTTATTTTTTAATAAAGCAGTTGTTCATTAATTTCAGACTTCACCTAAAGATGATTTTATCAACCGAAAACTAGGTAGTTAGTGAAAAACATACTTTTATATTTAGGATGTGGCTATTTATACATACAGTATGTATAACCAATTGGCTATTTATACATACAGTATGTATACGCAATTGGCTATTTATACATACAGTATGTATACGAAATTGGCTATTTATACATACAGTATGTATATGAAATATTTTGTTTAAACGTGCAGTATGTATACGCAGTTGACTACTTATTCAGAATTACCGTAATTTCTGATGTATACTGCGCACATTGATATATAGTATGTATATGAAATTGGGTGTTTAATACATATAGTCAGCTGAGTATTGGTTTGTACCAAGTCAATTTAAAAAAAAAAAATTTCCGATAGTGGTTTCGACTTCCTCAATGTCCAAAACTAACAAAACAACTATCTAGAAAAAATATTTAAAAAGTTGACTTGGTACAAACCAATACTCAGTTGACGATATGTGTATATTGAATTGGCTATTTAAACCTGCAGTATGTACAGTGTACCAACTTCGAGAAGAAAGTTGACTGGCCATAAAATTTTAAAAATTATGATTGGCTGTTATTAATAAAGGACAACGAATATGGCAAATCAGATAAATTCATCTTTGTCTAGCTGACCTAATTTCCAAAGTAGGATTTACATACAAAAAAAAAAAAAAAATCGTGCAGAAATTAAATACATTCAAAAACTGATGTTTAAAGTTTTTAAAACAAATTTTTGGAGAATAATAAGAAATAATTAATAAAATAAATTTGTACACATACATACAATTTGTACAATACATTTGACACTTATGTAGCATAAATTAAAATTTTTAAATTCCAATTTAACCATAAATTTGAAAATACACACAAAACAGGAACAAAAATTGATTTATTGGAATTAAATATACATTTTTTTCTGTATTTGGTTAAATATTTACATTTGAATTAGTTGCTTAAAGGTAAGTAGAATTATGACAGAAAAAATAGCACATTTAAATTGAAATATATTTTAATATAAACTGAAAAATCAAAATACAAAATCGTAGCAAACAGTTACCGTAGTGACTGTAATTTTAAAGCAGTTAAGAACAATGTAACGCCTGACAACACATACCCAATTTTATTTTTGCTAATCGATCGCATTATCATATCGAAAACCACAATATAAAGAAAAAAAAACATCCAACATCCATTCATACCAACAACTCAATTTTATTATTAGGTTTATTACTTATATAAATTATCTGCATATTGCAATTATTTCACCTATACTGAAATTTGATATAAGTTTCGTGTTTGAGTTTACGCATCCAGTTTTATGAAAAAAAAAAATATGGGAAAGTACAAAATTATGATTTTGTACATACTTTTTTATCTTACTTACATGTACTCACGTAGGAACTTTAAAAACGATGTTTAACTATATTCACTAACTATTTTGTTCCAGTGTAAAACTGACTTGTAAAATTTTATTGCCCTTATTGTCAACTTAGATTCGCTATATTGTAGTTATGTACCTAAACTAAACTGATTACGTAGTTGGCTACTTATAAATACTGACTGAATGCGCTATTATTACAATTAATATTTTTATAATAACTACACAATTATAATAACCGAATACCTCCGATCGAGCTGAATTATTTTTTTACTCAATCTTTTTGGTTTAAGAAGTTATCCCCTAAACGGATTTTTGGCGACGCGGACCGGAAGTGTATTTTTCAACCCTTCGAATTTCAAGCGTAGGGGTTACTAAAAGATGTTTTCCGTTATCATAGCAACAAAAATTAAAGATCGATTCTTATGGAACTTGGTGAGTAGCACAAAAAAGAAAGAATGAAGTTTTTCGATATTTTGCTTAGTTTTCGTGATATTACGTGTCAAATCTGTAAAACTTACTATATTGGATAGACAATTATTGTAGGCATATTACGGCTTGTATTGATAGAAGTAAGTGGAAAATGGACCGAACAACATCATTGAAACCTTATTTTCAGGCAAAGGGTAATTAAATAATTTTGAAGTCATTACACGCCGAGACACATTTATAAATAATTACCCTTTGCTCAAGAATGAGGTTTCATTGGTGATGTCCCGTTCATTTTTCACTAATTTCTATGAATAAAAACCCAAATATACCATTCAAAAATTATATTTAAAACTGAGTTTATATTCGTAAAAATTGATACTATGTATATGTGTATGTGTATGTGTGTAATATACAATCCATTATCTCATAGTAAGTTTTAGAAATACAACACATATTATCTCGAAAACTAAATAGGATATCGAAAAAATTTGTTCTTCCTTTTTTGTTCCACTGATCAAATTCTATAAGAATCTGCCTCTATTTTTTATTACCATAATAAAGGAAATCTTTTTTTAGTCCTCAGATATGCAACTTCCGGTTCGCGTCCCCAAAAATCCGTTCCTAAGCTAAAAAAATTATACAAAATTCAATCGGTGGTACGCGAGAAATTCGTTATTATTAGAATCGATAAATTTGTTATTATAAGTTATTTTACTGTCACCAGTGGAAAAGTCCATTTTAATACGCACACCACGAAATTTTGACGATAGTTTTGGTGCTCAATGTGCGCAGTATACATCAGAAATTACGGTAATTCTGAATAAGTAGTCAACTGCGTATACATACTGCACGTTTAAACAAAGTATTTCATATACATACTGTATGTATAAATAGCCAATTCTGTATACATACTGTATGTATAAATAGCCAATTGCGTATAGATACTGTATGTATAAATAGCCAATTGCGTATACATACTGTATGTATAAATAGCCACATCCTTATATTTAAGCGAATATTTAACAAAATTAAAAATTTTTTACAATGATTACCATGGATTTTTACAAAGTTAAACTATCTTCAATTAAATACGTTAATTAATATATTTTATCGACGACTATCATGAAATTGCTTGTTTATTGTACAAAAGATTATCTAAGTAAGCTACCTTTTACATACAGCCATATATCCAGCTGTACAAAAAATGGCCTTTTACACGCATGTACATGAAAAATACCAACGCCTACTACACTTTTATTAATTCTTATATTATAAATTATATATTATACAGTGATATACATATTATACATATTAGAATCTGTACAAAAATGTTACCCAGCAACTGAATTTTTACGTTTGTTTTTAACCCCAGAATCATACGTACTCGTCAAAACGACGAACGAACTTCTCTACCTACTCCAGCACTACAACTTGTCGTTGCCTGCTTGCTGTGAAACTTCTGTTATCTAATTTATTTGTTATTATAACACATAAGACGTATAAATTTTATTTATAGCTATTGTCGTTTTTTCTATACTGAAATAGTGTTCGTCAAAAGGACGACGATGTATGATTAACTGATGTTTTTTTTAAAGATTTTGTACTCCACATATAAAAGTTTTCCTAATTTTTCTAAAATTTATTAAAGATATGGATGTTATAATTAATTTATTCAATGATTGTGATAATGTGAAAGATGATTACAGCTGTTTGACTTATACAGACGACATAATAGTGAAATTTTAATATATTGAATCGAAAACTAAAGAATGCGTTTCGAATGACTTAATAAAAAATTAACAATTTATTTTGTGTAAAATATTTTAATTTTTAATATTTTTTGAGATCTTATTCGAAAAATTACTAACAAATTTTAGAAAATTTACAAATGTGCCTAATGGGGAAATAACTACATATCTATCTACATATCATTCTGTAAAGTCACACATGTCCGCTGACTATAATAGTTCATAAATTAATTATTTGAAAGACATGTTTTATGATACATTTGATGTATTTATCTATTTTTTAATTTTTATAATGAAAATATGATTTGATAAAAAGATTAAAAAAATTAATAAATATTTATATTAAAAAATTCTTCCAAATCCGATTTTTTTAAATATTTTGTTCGCTTTTGTAGTATTGTTATGTAAAAAAAATGTTTATTGCAAATAGACTCTAAAACTCCCCGTAAAAAGTCCATTCGTCAAAATGACACCGATGTATGATTAAATTGACTCGTAGACCAATGTATGATTCTAGGGTTAATAAATTTCAAATACTACATATTTTCAATGTATTGGTATTTGTAGATTTGTACCAAATTTTTATCGTTTATTGTGAATTTCATGTTAGTCATAGATAAAGTATATTACCTACGTAAGTCAGTTGTAAGGCATATTACACATTCGCGCAATTACGCACTCGCTGCTGCGCGGCTCTTGCGTAACTTTTTCGCTCGTGTGTAGTATGCAACTTACATCCTCAATCAAGTAATATACTATTTTCTACTCCTATTATTCAAAGCACATTTTGCGCACGGCTAACCATATGTAAAAATTAAAAATTAACAATTTTCCACAGCGTGCGGGAGTAGAGTGCGAAATAATGTCCCACGGCTTAATATACTAAAGAAATGGCTATGTCGTCGATTTAATATATAATCTATATAAATAATTCTAAAAATATACGTTGATTGTTGATTTATTTCTTTTAGCAAATTATTTCAATAGCAATTTATTTCTTTTTGTATAAATACACTCTTTGGGAATAATAACTTGCGAAAAATTTCAACTGTTTCATTTAATAATGAGCAGAAATATTACCAAAATATTTTATTGATGAATTGTTACAAACTTTTAAAAAACGTAGAATACACTTTAAAATACATAAATCAGAGAGGCAAAATAAAAATAAACTAATTTTAAAAATTTTCCATAGTCAGAAAGCTATGCTATTTCAGATTAACATAGGATATATTATATGAGTTGCCATGAACTCTAAGGACTTAAAAAGCATTTACAGTGAACTAACAAATCTATTCTGAAAATTTTTTACTGTTGGGAAGCTAAACAATTCCAAGCTGATATAGGCTATATTAGATTAAGTTGCCCAGGATTCTAAAGATATCTCAATTACTATTGAATTATGAGAGCAGTTAGCGTGACGTTAAAATTGTCCGTCAGAGTATTATAGATCCAAAAAGGGCTTAAATCAAACAGCTAGATGGAACTTGGGTAGTACGATCACAATGATTATGGACCATTGGGTAGTAAGGTCATAGTGATTATAAAGCACTGAGTAGTAAAATCACAGTGATTACGGGCCATTGAGTAGTAAAGTCATAGTGATTACGGACCACTGGGTAGTAAAGCCATAGTGATTAAGGATCACTAGAATTGCAAAATAAATTTTGATTCTTTGTAACGTTTGAGTTGAATAGTCTTTTTCATTGCGTTCTGTTTTTGGTTTTTATTCATAAATACTTATGTATACTGATCTCTTATCAAATATTTTGATCCCATAATTCAGATATTATTATACAGGTGAAACCGTGGACCACAGCTCTAAAATATATATAACTAGCTGCGACCCGCGGTTTCACTCGCATAAAATTGTCTGAATTATAGGTAAAATTTATAGATCAATTCAATCATATATTCCAAAATACTGTGCAAAATCAATTGTTTATAGCACTTGACCCTGTTCGCCCAATGACTCTAAAATAACTATATTCATATTTTATTAGCATGGCTAATGTCCGCACCGTAAGAACCTAGTATGGATACCAGCAGTTTTAGAATTGTTTCTTTTTAGACCCTTCAAGACACCAAGGCCACGGGAAACCATTTTAACGTCACTTTCATCTTTCACAGAGATCTTAACAGTACTACGCATATCTTGATAACAGACGATGTTATAATTTGTTTGGTAATGGTGGAGCCCACACCCTTAGGTGCAGAAGGCGAAGCCCCCGCTATGGTGCAAGAGGCAAAGCTTCTATCGGGGCCCCAGGGGAGGAGTCGCCTAAAATGAAAAAAGAATTATTTATGTACAGTAGTCTCTAGTCTTTAAGGACACCCAATATGAAGTTGATAGTGGGGGTTCATTGGTGGGAACTAGTGGGGGCTCATGTTCATTTTTTTCAGAATATCACTACTATTCGAGAATTTATTTTGGGTTTCTTTGAAGAACCACAAATTTGATAACAATACGTCCAGTCGTTTACTTTAATATTTTTTGGGGCGTCCTCAGGTCTACAAGGTAACTTTAACTTTGATCTTTTTTTTTTGATTGTTATATTTTTATGAGTTTTGTTTTATAATTTTTTTTTTTTTTTTTGATACCTGCTACCGTTTTCTCGAAACTATTGAGGACAGATAAGTAAAGTCCATATTTCATTTTTAATATCAGGACGACCGAACCCGGCTCGGTGGAAACTGCATCTGTTAATTGGACCCTGGCGGACCTTATATAATATATTCTATGTCTATCTAAAATAGTTTAGCTCTGTAACAGTGAAAAATTTTCAAAATTGGTCGTTTAGTTTATTTTTTACATTTATAGGATCAGTAAACCCTGGCGAAACTCATACAACTCTAGTACTCTAACAGTAAGAAAAGGGTTCTAGGAATCTCATATAACTTATGGCAGTCCGTAAAGTTCTTGCGGACATCATTTAATTAATTAATTCAAATACTTTAACTTACTAACTGTGAAAAAAATTTTAAAATCGATTGGTTAATTAATTTTTGGCCTTTTTAGGTGCCGAAAACCTTGACCTCACATAAAATAACTTAAATCCATTTAAAATTTTTTAATTTTTAACATTAATAATTACACAGCCACACAAAAAAAAAAAAAAATTTTCTGACCTGGAGGTTTCACTATATGTACTATATGTTTTTAGGGTCGCTGAATCCGAATTTGGGGTCAGTTTCATTCCAGTACATCTGGGTTTGGCCATAACCTCAAAAACACCCTCAAAATTGCTATATTTGTTAATTTTGAGGGTGTTTTTTGAGGTTATGGCCGAACCCAGATGTACTGGAATAAAACTGACCCACTGACCCCAAATTCGGATTCAGCGACCCCAAAAACATATAGTACATATAGTGAGACCTCCAGGTCAGAAAGTTTTTTTTTTGTGTGGCTGTGTTATTAGTGAAAAAATTTTCAAAATCGATTCAAAATATTTTTCCGTGCATACCTTTGTACAGTGTACATATTATGTTGTTTTGTTTCATATTTAATAATATTATATCATAACATAATCTTCAGTTTCTTGTTTATTTAAAAATTCAATAAAAAAAAAAAATCTTCAATTACATAAGCTTAGAAAATCTGCTTAATTTTCATTTTTCAACTTGAGACAGCACTATGCTAATTATAATTCAATAAATGAGAAACAAAACTATGTATATGTATGTGTATTATAATACATGTATGTGAATAGATTTCACTTGTTCCCACAAAATTCTTTAAAAAAAAATGAAATATTTTTATATTTCATAAAGAACTGAGACTTAGATATAAATTACTTATTAGACTAACAAAGAAAGAAAACTAATACAAAAGTGAAAATTTACATTTTCTTGAAAAATACTTAAAATAGAAAGAAAATTATAAGAATATTTTCTTCGCCAAGCCAGATCAAAATCGAGTCTCCATACGAAATTTCATAAGCATTAAACGTTTCGTTCGAAAGTTATCGTGGCGACGTATATATATATATATATATATATATATATATATATATATATATATATATATATATATATATATATAAACTTTAGTGAATATCATTTTCGTATTCTAGGGACCTCAAAACATATTTCTGTTATGGTCTCCGCCGGAGGTTGCGTCATGACACCTGCAGTAATAGCTGAATTTCGAATTTTCGAAATTCGCTAAAATGTGGGATAATTTTATAATTTCTAAAAGTCTTAACACCCGGAAATGTTGATAAAATTTTTTACAATAATTTTACCAAAAAAGACTGAAAATTTAAATTTTTTATGATAATTGTCAAGACTTAAAATTTTTACAGACACAGGAGTCTGTCCGTCGTTGATTCCAACCTCAAAATTGAGCATTAGGAAATTGATAAAAGTTTTGGTTGGTAAGCTGCTAATAATTCAAAAATTTAAGGTTTTGAAGAAATTAATTTAAACATGTGAATAGGAATTTTGAATAATTTATAATCGCATGAGCGATTATAGGAATTGATCTTTTGAGAAATTTTAATTGAACCTATTACCTGTACCTATACAATTGCAATTGTACCTATTACCTGTACCTTAAATTTGCAGCAAGCTACTGAAAATAGAGTTTAAATTGAAGGGGTTAGAACCATAAGGGTCTAAGTGGATAAAACCATTTTTGAGATATTCGTCCTTAAAGTTCTTTGAGAAAATAAAATTCTCTACTCAAGAAATTAGAAAATATTTGAATCAGTCAATTAAAATTATACAGTTGGCTATCTGGACACTGCACTGGTTGAGCGTTTTTAAGCTCCTAACATTTTAAAATTAAATTTTTTACTTAAAAAATCACTTAGATCATTACTAGAAAACATATTTCGATACCCAAACATGGTTTTTTGGGCATATTTCTTGAAAGAATTTCTTTGAACTTCTATATAAACTGTTTTCCGAGAAAAACTAATTTTTATAAACGGAAATTCACTATGTTATGCAGGATGCTGCAACAGTTTATACCATATGTAAAGTTTTAAGTATCATTGTCTGAATCTAGAAATGGAAATCCATCCAGGACATTAGTATCATTCCCATTTTGATTTTTGGATTTATTTTTCTTCGTCTTATTTTTATTTTTATTTTTTTGTAGTAAATAAAACTCGTAGTATATTGAAAGGATATACATATAAGGCAAACTTTGTTGTAAATTTTGTCATGTTATGTTCCATATTTTCAGATGCTAATCATATAAAGGCTTTTCTAAATCAAACAAACTTGATGTCTTTGGTCAAGCAACTTTACATTCAAAGAAAGTTCTTCGCTTTGATATGCTCGGGATAGTTCAGAATGCGCCGTTTTCAAAGAAAATTTCTCTAAAATCTTTTTGGTACATAAAACTAACAATGTGGCAGAAGGATCTAAGTATGTTTAGATCCTTTTTTCATTACCCATTATATCGTACTCTGTGAGATATTATTTTTTAAACAGCAATTAAGGTATTATGGACGCAAGCTAAAAAGAACTTTTTTATCTACAGCTGCATTTATCTTTGTCTATCATATTAATAAATAGAAGTTTACTCAGTCACTCATATAAAAACATAATACTATGGAAATAATATTATTTGTGTTCCCCTCACCTCAGATTCTGGGGGTCTTTGAGCTTGCGCCCATAATAATGGTACGAGTAGTTGACATTATAAGAAAAAACTTTAATTGTTTTTAACTTTGGGAAAGGAAATTCTATTAATTGAGCTTTAAAATCATGTTTTCTGTTTAAAGTGAATTGGTACATAATAGGAAGAAAATAATGAAATTTTCCGTTGGAAAAATTTAAAAGAAAATTCCTAAAATAGAGTAAGTAGTTGACACTTTTAATTTTACAATTTTTAGTAGTTGACATTAATAAATTTCAGTAGTTGACACCAGCCAATATTTTAAATAAACTAAGTAGTAAATTTAACTGCTTATAATAAGATTACAAAAACAACATTTGTCAGAATTAAAACATGCATTTATAAAATATTTAATTACCTACATCAAAATTAGCGGTGAGCTTTGCGAGATAATTATTAACATGAAAACTAGATTGCTGTATGTGACCAACCAGAATTATATCAATTAAAAAAAGCTCTTGATTGTCTTATAATAACAGTTTAAATTTGCAAGTGTCAACTACTAAAGCACTGTCAACTACTGGTACCATTACCTTATAGTTCGTAACAATAATCACAAATTTAAATGTTTCATTTATCCACCAAATAAATCACTGTTTCATCTTATAGTACCGATATTTAACTAATTTTTTTTAAAATTGCAGTTAGATGATTATGGTTCTATCCCCTTCAGTTATTTTATTTTAGCGAATTTCGAAAACTCGAAATTCAGCTATTACCGTAGGTGCCATGACGCAATCTGAGTCCGGGACTATGGCAGAAATCTGTTTTGAGGTCCCTAGAATACGAAAATGATATTCACTAAAATTTATATATATATATATATATATATATATATATATATATATATATATATATATATATATTTATTTATGTGTTCCCACGATAACTCTCGAACGAAACGTCTAACGCTTGTGAAATTTTGTGTGTGGACTGGATTCTGAATTGGCTTGGCTAAGTTCGTTAGCCAGACACGTCGGATGCCCAGAAGTAGGTTTTCTGGCCATTTTTTATAATTCGATCCTATCATAAGGCAGTTCAATTTTTACATCGTTGAAAAGGAAAAAAAAATTATGAAGAAAATATTCTTATAATTTTCTTTCTATTTTAAGTATTTTTCGAGAAAATGTAAATTTTCACTTTTATTCTTTCTTTGTTAGTCTAATAAGTAATTTATATTTATATCTCAGTTCTTTATGAAGTATAAAAATATTTCACTTTTTTATTAAAGAATTTTGTAAGAACAAGTGAAAACTATTCACATATATGTGATATAACACACATACATGTATAGAGTTTTGTTTCTCATTTATTGCATTATAATTAGCATGGTTCTATCCCATGTTAAAAAATGTAAACTAAACAGATTTTCTAAGCTAATGTAATGAAGAATTTTTTTTTTTTTTATTGAATTTTTAAGTAAACAAGAAATTGAAGATTATGTTATTATATAAATATTATTAAATATGAAACAAAACAAAATATGTACAATGTACATATGTATGTACGGAAAAATATTTTGAATCGATTTTGAAAATTTTTCCACTAATAATTAATAATGTTAAAAAATTAAACCATTTCAAATGGATTTAAGGTATTTTATGTGAGGTCAAGGTTTCCGGGACCTAAAAAGGCTAGAAATTAATTAACCAATCGATTTTAAAAATTTTTTCACAGTTAGTAAGTTAAAGTATTTGAATTAATTAATTAAATGATGTCCGCAAGAAGCTTACGGACTGCCATAAGTTATATGAGATCCTTAGAACCCTTTTCTTACTGTTAGAGTACTAGACTTGTATGAGTTTCGCCAGGATTTACTGATCCCATAATTGTAAAAAATAAACTAAACGACCAATTTTAAAAATTTCTTCACTGTTACAGAGCTAAACTATTTTAGATAGATTTAGAATACATTATGTAAGGTCCGCCAGGGTCCACAGGACCCAAAAGTGTCAAAAATAAACTAACTGACCGATTTTGAAAATTTTTTCAATGTTACAGAGCTAAACTATTTTAGATAAATATCGATTACGTTATGTAAGGTCCGCCTCGGTCCATAGGACCCAAAAGTGTCAAAAATAAACTGCCTGATCGATTTTGAAAATTTTTTCACTGTTATAGAGCTAAACTGTTTTAGATAAATATAGATTCCGTTATGTAAGGTCTGCCAGAGTCCATAGGATCAAGAAGTGTCAAAAATAAACTAACTGACCGATTTTGAAAATTTTTTCACTGTTACAGAGCTAAACTATTTTAGATAAATATAAATTACGTTATGTAAGGTCCACCAAGGTCCATAGAACCCAAAAGTGTCAAAAATAAACTAACTGACCGATTTTGAAAATTTTTTCACTGTTACAGAGCTAAACTATTTTAGATAAATATAGATTACGTTATGTAAGGTCTGCCAGGGTCCATGGGATCCAAAAGTGTCAAAAATAAACTAACCGACCGATTTTGAAAATTTTTTCACTGTTACAGAGCTAAACTATTTTAGATAAATATAGATTACGTTATGCAAAGTCTGCCAGGGTCCATCGGATCCAAAAGCGTCAAAAATAAACTAGCTGACCGATTTTGAAAATTTTTTCACTGTTGGGGAGCTAAGCTATTTTAGATACATATAGATTACGTTATGTAAGGTCTGAAGTGTCAGTAGGACCTAAAAGTGTCAAAAATAAAATAACTGACCGATTTTGAAACCTTTTTACTATTACCATGGTAAACTATTTTAGATAGGTACAGGTTGTGTTATCTGAGATCCACAACTGTCCTGCGGATGCAAATGCGGCGTAGAATGCTACACAACGGGTTTTGAATATATATATATATATATATATATATATATATATATATATATATATATATATATATATATATATATATATAGTATATCCGCTCCCGTCTACACATTCCAATCATTTCAAAAAAATAGAGTGTATTTAGTTTATATACGCACCATATACAGACGACATTAAATTGTATTAAATCTGTATAGCGTTATATAGGTATTAAATATTTAGTTTAAATAATTAATTTTATACAAAAATATGTAATCTAATTTTAATGTTTAAATGATAAATTTCTAGAATCTGCTTTTTGAAAATTCTGACTATCTGAACATCCAAAGTTATTTTTTTTTTCCAAAGTTATTTTTTTTTACTTTATTTTTTTTTAACTAGTCAATACAGTTTTATGTGTACTGTATTGTATTTACTGGATTGTGGGACAAGGGTATTTTATCGTAATAAAAAGATACGGAAAAATTTATGTTTTAACACTTTAATTACTTCTCAAAAAAAAAAAAAACAATGCAGCATTCATTTCTTTTAAATACATTTATATAAATAAAAAAATTATGATTTTAATAATAATATCATTGAAAATGGACCAAATATGTAGTAGCACTTAAAAGTTTTGGAAATATTGTAACCTTAAAATTTTTTTTTTATATAGGTACCTAGATAATAAAGTAATACATAAAATTTACCCTTACAATTTCTGCTGCCTACTCTACTTTTGTTCAATTTTCGATAGATGATTCTTTATCAGAGCCTAACAGACCCCTATTTTGCCTTCCAGACAGGCTCGTAACTAGGCTGAGACAATCGGAGCATTGCCCCGGGGCCCCCAACCAAAGAGAGTCCCAACAGAATAGAAGAAAATCCAAAATTAACTGACGTTTTTATGACATATGATAAACATTTTGAATTAAAAAATTAAGTTGTTTGCTGTCAATAGTTCTAATGTTGTTTTACTAAATTTTTTTGTAAAGTTTGTTCAGAAAAAATTAAAGAAGAAATTGGTAAGACTCGAAGGAAGAAAACCTCCGGATGGCGTCCAGATGCATAATACCACTTTGTGTATCAGTTTATTTCAAAAATTATCAAACTACACCAAATTACCAAAATTTAAGAGGTGCTTTGCCTTCCAAAGATTAGAGTAAAATTTAAATTTTTTAAATATCTCAAAAACAGTGAGAAGTAGAGAAAAGTTTAAATTGACCTTAGAACTTTTCTTAGAAGTTAGGTGTGTACAAAAACAGATAAATGTATGTTTTCGTAGCTCTGAGTACTACAGCCAATGATGGTGGAGCAACAAACTGTAGTTATCATTTTAATTTTTAAAATAAATCAATTAGTGACTTATAATTGTTTAGTTTTATTAATAATAACAGTTAACAAACAAAATTATAATTTGAATTTTTAAAATCAAACAATAAGCGATTCATTAAGTATTCAATAAGTATTTTTTTTAAATGTAGTTCCTAGAAAGAATTTAGAAAGTATATAAGTATACAAAGTTATGCAAATTAAATTATAATATATGCAGAATAATGCATGATAAAGTGAAATTGAAAAATTATGCATAAAATGACGTATTTTAATTAGAAAATGGTAAAACGTGAAGTTCCTTCTATTTTTTTGCTTTGATTGCAGGAAAAAATATGTAAAAACATAAGAATTCTGTCCCAACTTATGACACATTCTGTGCACTCTCCACTTATCGAATACAGCTTATTAGCAAACGCATTAAATCTCATGTTCAGAGGTCGTAAAATGTAACAATTATGGAGATTGTGGCGGATGGTCAGCCAAAATTGATGAAATTATAAGGGTTCTAAAATTTTTTGTTCAGAATCCTCAAATCTTTCAAGAGTTAGTTCTTCTGTATGTAATATAGTATATTTATTCGTCATCAGAAGAATCACTGTCTCCAACGTTGATAATGAAAGGATCAATTTCCCCATTATCAACTTTAACCTCCCGATCCCAATACTCCGTAATAATTTTATGTACATGTTGTACAGAGTTCCTCCAATTCTCAGGTGTAATGCTGTCTAGTGCCTCTTGCCATATTTTTAAAACTTCTTTTTTGGAAAATCCATTTCTTCCAATATTTTTATTATAATGGCCTTTTGTAATTCCCCAAATTAACTCAATTGCATTAAATTGGCAATGGTATGGTGGTAACCACAGTACTGAATGGCCAGCTTCTTTCGCAATTTTTTCTATGGCATATCCTTTTTCCGGTTTGTGTCTGTAACGAAACAACATAAGAAATGATTTTTTAGGTAAAAAGAATTTGTTCAGGAATATACTTTTGGACTATTTCCATTAAATCTTGCTTAAAATCTGTTTCTTTAAATGGCAAATTTTTATTCTTAAGCCAGTTCTGAATATCTGCCTTTTTCCAAGACATTGTTGGTATTTGTTCAATCTGAAAAGGACAAATTTCATTAAAACTTAATTTAATTAGCGTTTAGTACATAAGTCGAGTGTATATATTTTACCGGTGCACAATGATATCTTGCATTGTCTAATATAATAATTGATTGTTTGGTTAGCCCCGGCAGAAGTTGCTCCTGAAACCACTTTTGGAAATTGTCGGAGTTCATTTCTCCATGATAATCTCCGGTATTCCTCTGTGAAGCAAAAATTAAATGTGCTCCGGGGACAAAACCATCTGCACTTCCTGCTGAGACAATAATATATCTGTAAAAAAAGAAATTAAATAACTAAATAAATAACAAAATTATGATTTTACTTCCATAATTTTTGTACATAAAATATGAAATTAGGTGTCATACCTCTGCCCACCCTCACTTGCAGAGCGACTGCATTCGGCAGAATTATCAGTCCAGGTACGTTTAAATGCACCTTTTTGAAAAACCCACGTTTCGTCTAAAAAGACTACTGGTAAGGGGTTTTCTAAATTTGCATTCCTAAAATATTCTTTTAAAAATTTAAATCGGAGACTTGCAATTTCCGGTGTTTCCATTAAATATCGTCGATTACTCTCCAGTTTCCAGTGGAAACCTACAACTGGCAAAATTTTGGCTAAACTTGTTTTCCCCCCGTGAAATATGTCTGCCTGCTTTGCCTCGGCCAAAATCGTACCAAGTGTTATGTGTTTTCCTGGAAAATAAAGGAATATTAAGTAGGCATTTCGTTATTATAAATACAATGCATTTAAATGCAAGCGTACTCTCTCTATGCATTTTATATACAATTTCCTTAATTTTGGACAGTGCAAACTCGTCCAAATCAGTTATCGGTCTTTCTCGTAACGTCGGTTTTCGAGGGGAACAAACTCCACCGTGTCGATTTTCAGCTACAATTTTCGTAATTGTTGAAACCGATATTCCAAGCTGTGCTGCAACTCTCTGAAAAATAATTTTATATTTAAAATTAAACATTATTTTGAATGTTTTAAATGAATACAATTATGTAATTATATAAAATAAATATTATTTTATAGTCACACAGTCACAAAAACTTACGTGTTGAGCAGATTCTAGCGGTACGAGGGGCTGATTTACTTCTTTTTCCGCATTAGCAAACGCTAAAGCCTTCAAAACAAGTTTTTTCGCTGATTTTGATAGTCTTTTATTTTCCATGATGAAAAAAAAAAGATTTAAAAATACTATTAAATTTTTACGAAACGCGTACGAACGAATATAAACGAAGTAAAAATTTGTGTAATTGTAAGTAAAGACACAATGTTAGAATAAAAATTCAACGGTAAATAAAGAAGTCGAACTCTCCTGATTGGTCACATAAAAATTTTGGAGAGAGGGAAAAGATTATAGCGAAGGAAGTCTATCCAGTGGCGGTTCACTTACAACATCTATACATGTGATTGAATAGTATTATAATACTAATTGAAAAATAAACTGATTATTTGACTTACTTTATAATAAAAGAGAGGTTTCAATTACAAAATTTAATTATTTTGGTAACTTTAATATTAGCTGTCACTATTTCTTTTCTTATTTTTAAGTCATTTTTTGTAAATTTTTTTATAAAACAGAACTGATTTAATTAAATCTAATTACTAAAAGCATTATCATTTACATAAATAATTATTATTTAGTATCTTTAAACGAAAATACATTCAAGTGATACGAAAATACAAGTAGTTGTCATTTTAGATCATTCATTGCAACAATACGGTACCTTCTACCTTTTCTAATTTGTCATTCAGGAGATAAAACCTTGAAGAAAAATTTAAACAGATAAAACAATAGTCCAGCATATTCGTTCATAAGTAAGACATCTGGGATGTTTACAATTAAATAAGAAATAAAATACCATATGTATGTACTTTTGACAAAAACCGTCACGTTTGAAATGTAATCTCTAAATAAACTGTTAAAAGCAGTAGTCAAGTAATATTTTTCATTTTATTTTAGTTTATTTGGTTAATTATATTACTTAAGATGTCATATTTTTGAACAGCAGATAAATTTAAAGTCAGATTAAAGGGTAAGATTCACCATTCTTACATTTAGTTTCTATTTAATACAATCAAATTATGGTTATGCGAACTAATTTTATTTTTGAGAAAGCCGCCAATGATTATGTATATTTCATAAATTGTTCAACCAGACAATTGATAAAGTTTGACCATATATAAATGGGATGACTTTTCAAGTACAGCAATAATTATTAGTATTGTTCGTTGCATTTATTTACTTATCCAGGTAAATGTTAAAAGAAACCGTCACTCATAAAACAGGAAATATATTTAAACATAATTGGAGTGAACATAAGGTGGTATTTGGTACTAGTAATAAAATAATTAAACTTTTTAAAAGTTTATAATCACTCTCAAAAAGTCATCCCAAATATCGATGGTTAAAGTATACCAACAAAACGAAACTGAGTGACACTTAAATTTTTATTGGTTGAAATTTCAAAAATGGACACCAAGTTAAATAATCCCTAAAATATATTTTATGAAGCTAGTACAAACGAGTAAATATTAACGGTAATATATGAGCTGAGACAATTTTAAGTAAGTACGTAATCTTATTTGGAAATTTTTATTATAAAAATTTTTTCAGAATATTTATTATTAAGGCAGGGATTCTATTCTTAATTAACAATATCTAATAATCGTTGTACGACGCCAGCAATTCCATATAAAGTGTATTTGCTGTTAAAATAATGTACCAGTTTATGTGTACAAAATATTAATGATTTTAATATTATATTTATTTACTCTTAATTCACTGTACCTATACAAAAATAAATAAATACATTTCTTCTTGGAATTTTAATAATAACATTATATTGTAGTAAGAAGAAGTAAAGTTCAGTCCCTTGAAGTTTTACAATAGAAATACAAAAATGATATCAGGGCGATTCTCGCGTGATGCACGGGACATAAAATTTAAATAAAAACATTTTTTTTTTAAAATTAAATTAATAACAAACAAAACAAAAAGTTTATAACATGGGGCAACTGGATTAAAATTTTTTGAGCATATTTTAATTTATATCTGAAATGCAGTACTCCAAATATAAAACATAAACTTCGTTTTGTACGATGTCCCGTGCGTCACGTGAGTTTATGCCTTATATCTTGGGTACTGGACTGCAGATAAAAATTATAATATGCTTAAAAAATTTTAATTCATTTTCTGCGTTTTACAATCATTCTGTTTTGTTTATTATTAATTGCATTTTTTATGAAAAAATGTTTTTGTTGCAAAAATGTCCCGTGCGTCACGTGAGCATCGCCCATCAAATCAAGATAATTAAAACAGAAAAATTGCTATTACTGAATTTATTTGGCAATTTATTTAGTTAGCAATTATCTATTATTAAAATATTATTTTATTATATCGCTTCAGTTTGACCAAACCACTGCCAGTTATGTTCTAAATATAGGAGGAGTCACTTTACTTATTTTGTACTTGTAATTGTTTCCGAGAACAAACCAAACGATAGCTATTGTTCCACAACCGACTGTGGTACGATGAAGAAAACTGAAGAAAAAGATAACTATACTGGATGTATGTGTTTTCTTAATTGATCGCATTAAACTGTGGAATTTTAGGAATGTGGAGACGGGAGCGGATATAATATATATATATATATATATATATATATATATATATATATATATATATATATATATATATATATATATATATATATATATATATATATATTACATAAAGTCCGCCTAGAATATACGGTCGAGCTGATTTTTTAATGAGGTCCACCGGAATCTTGCAGATCCGAAAACGCCAGTAATAAGCTATCGAACCGATGCTAAAAAATTTCTCACTGCTAGAGAACTAAATTATTTTAGATGGATACAACTATGCTGCACAAAATTCGTTCGGGTTCTTGGGTCCCCAAAAATACCAAAACTAATTACCCAACCGATTTTAAAAATTCTTTTACTCTTAGAAAGCTAAACTATTTTAAATAGGTACAGGTCTTAGATGAGATCCGCCAGTGCCCAAGATTTGGAAATTCGCTATGTTATGCAGATGCTGCGACAGGGGTATTATAATTATTACAAAAGATTTAAAAAGCAGATTAATATTTTTGGTCAAGAAAGACTTTGTGTCGAAAGAGACTTAATATTATATAGTATTTTAAATGTTCCTGATTTGACATAATTTTATCAAACTATGTAATTTAATCGTTTAAAAATGTCCTCATTATTGTCGTTACTGTCGGTCCTCTGTTCTCATTTATTATAAGAAAATGTCAAAGATCGCTTCCCGTTTTCATAGAAATTTTCGTACAGTTTCCACAACCTTTAATTTAATAAAGTCAGCAACAAAGAGATTTTCAATATAACATACACCCATACACACACACATACACAGACACACACACACATAATCATGTGTTATAATGCGCGTCTTTTATTAGTACATAATATCGATATCGTTCATTTTCGCTTTATATTCGGCGTTCAATGTTCGGCGGTTGATATATTATGAAAGATTAATGTGTCTAGAAAATGACATAGGCAGTCAGTCAGGCCTTTTCACTGTTTCATATGACAAATTTAATTCATTCGTAATCAATCATTAAATTCTGATTTTCATATTATTATTTAATGTATCTCTTGCATCTACACGTTCGCCAGCGTTCACTAGTTGTTACGTATAGTTTTCAGCCGTTAATTTGAATCAAATTTGACAGCAATAAATTTGTAGGTAGCAATATATGTGTACATATTATCAGTAGAAAAAGAAGGGATTAAGGGTAAAGTTGCCGAAATATTTACAAAACAAAAAAAACCAGAAGAATAAGATGTTGCATAACATAGCGATATTCCCAGAACTTACTTTTAATAAAATAACTCCCTGTTACGTTTAAACCAGGTTAGGTTTATATTTTAGTTCAAAAACGATTTTTCAATATATAAACAGAATGATTAAAATAACAATGGAGTTTTAAGTTCGTTTTCCAAATTTCGTTCAAAGTTCGGTTTCCAAAATTATTTTCCAAAACACGTAGACGCCTATTTTAATAGTATTATACAATTTCTAAATTGTTTGTTGAGTTGAATTCATTGTTAGGCCAAAATACCCACATCAAACATAATTCTCCTTGACAATTTCGCCCATGTATAGTTGTTTATTACCTACTTAGGATATTAAATTATAATAATCATTGAGTGGGAAGGAATTTTCAAAAGTTCTTTAATTGTAGGTGTAAATGTAATAATACGTGTACCTACATATTCATTAGCTACAATCTACATAAATGTATTAGGCCGCTATTACACTGTCATAGATGCGTATTTTGAAAATATACCCGAAGTCAGAGCTTGTGACGTCACTGACCGATCTAGGATCGGGTATAATTTACAAAACAGAAACTAACAAAATGATTCTGTAAAATATACCTCATTTCAGAGCCAAAATCGGGTATATTTTCAAGTACAAGAATACTACTATGAGAATTTGAATATATACCCGACAATAAATTAGTATAATCTTATACAGTTACTAATAAAGTATATTTTCAAACTTATTTCAACTGTAATTTTATTCGATCTTCATAAAAAAAAAATATGCACATATGATTTAAAACAAGACTTACTGTGTTGCAAATAAAAAATACCCCTGTCGCAGCATCTGCATAACATAGCGAATTTCCAAATCTTGGGCACTGGCGGATCTCATCTAAGACCTGTACCTATTTAAAATAGTTTAGCTTTCTAAGAGTAAAAGAATTTTTAAAATCGGTTGGGTAATTAGTTTTGGTATTTTTGGGGACCCAAGAACCCGAACGAATTTTGTGCAGCATAGTTGTATCCATCTAAAATAATTTAGTTCTCTAGCAGTGAGAAATTTTTTAGCATCGGTTCGATAGCTTATTACTGGCGTTTTCGGATCTGCAAGATCCCGGTGGACCTCATTAAAAAATCAGCTCGACCGTATATTCTAGGCGGACTTTATGTAATATATATATATATATATATATATATATATATATATATATATATATATATATATATATATATATATATATATATATATATATATATATATATATATATATATTCAAAACCCGTTGTGTAGCATTCTACGCCGCATTTGCATCCGCAGGACAGTTGTGGATCTCAGATAACACAACCTGTACCTATCTAAAATAGTTTACCTCGGTAATAGTAAAAAGGTTTCAAAATCGGTCAGTTATTTTATTTTTGACACTTTTAGGTCCTACTGACACTTCAGACCTTACATAACGTAATCTACATGTATCTAAAATAGCTTAGCTCCCCAACAGTGAAAAAATTTTCAAAATCGGTCGGTTAGTTTATTTTTGACGCTTTTGGATCCGATGGACCCTGGCAGACTTTACATAACGTAATCTATATTTATCTAAAATAGTTTAGCTCTGTAAGAGTGAAAAAATTTTCAAAATCGGTCGGTTAGTTTATTTTTACCACTTTTGGGTCCCATGGACCCTGGCGGACCCTAAATATCGTAATGTATGTCTATCTAAAATAGTTAGTTCCCCAACAGTGAAAAAATTTTCAAAATCGGTCGGTTAGTTTATTTTTGACACTTTTGGATCCCATGGACCCTGGCAGACCTTACATAACGTAATCTATATTTATCTAAAATAGTTTAGCTCTGTAACAGTGAAAAAATTTTCAAAATCGGTCGGTTAGTTTATTTTTGACACTTTTGGATCCCATGGACCCTGGCAGACCTTACATAACGTAATCTATATTTATCTAAAATAGTTTAGCTTTGTAACAGTGAAAAAATTTTCAAAATCGGTCAGTTAGTTTATTTTTGACACTTTTGGGTTCTATGGACCTTGGTGGACCTTACATAACGTAATTTATATTTATCTAAAATAGTTTAGCTCTGTAACAGTGAAAAAATTTTCAAAATCGGTCAGTTAGTTTATTTTTGACACTTCTGGATCCTATGGACCCTGGCAGACCTTACATAACGGAATCTATATTTATCTAAAACAGTTTAGCTCTGTAACAGTGAAAAAATTTTCAAAATCGATCAGGCAGTTTATTTTTGACACTTTTGGGTCCTATGGACGCAGGCGGACGTTACATAACGTAATCGATATTTATCTAAAATAGTTTAGCTCTGTAACAGTGAAAAAATTTTCAAAATCGGTCAGTTAGTTTATTTTTGACACTTTTGGGTCCTGTGGACCCTGGCGGACCTTACATAATGTATTCTAAATCTATCTAAAATAGTTTAGCTCTGTAACAGTGAAAAAATTTTCAAAATCGGTCAGTTAGTTTATTTTTGACACTTCTGGATCCTATGGACCCTGGCAGACCTTACATAACGGAATCTATATTTATCTAAAACAGTTTAGCTCTGTAACAGTGAAAAAATTTTCAAAATCGATCAGGCAGTTTATTTTTGACACTTCTGGATCCTATGGACCCTGGCAGACCTTACATAACGGAATCTATATTTATCTAAAACAGTTTAGCTCTGTAACAGTGAAAAAATTTTCAAAATCGATCAGGCAGTTTATTTTTGACACTTTTGGGTCCTATGGACCCAGGCGGTCCTTACATAACGTAATCTATATGTATCTAAAATAGCTTAGCTCCCCAACAGTGAAAAAATTTTCATAATCGGTCGGTTAGTTTATTTTTGACACTTTTGGATCCGATGGACCCTGGCAGACTTTACATAACGTAATCTATATTTATCTAAAATAGTTTAGCTCTGTAACAGTGAAAAAATTTTCAAAATCGGTCAGTTAGTTTATTTTTGACACTTTTGGGTCCTGTGGACCCTGGCGGACCTTACATAATGTATTCTAAATCTATCTAAAATAGTTTAGCTCTGTAACAGTGAAGAAATTTTTAAAATTGGTCGTTTAGTTTATTTTTTACAATTATGGGATCAGTAAATCCTGGCGAAACTCATACAAGTCTAGTACTCTAACAGTAAGAAAAGGGTTCTAAGGATCTCATATAACTTATGGCAGTCCGTAAGCTTCTTGCGGACATCATTTAATTAAATAATTCAAATACTTTAACTTACTAACTGTGAAAAAATTTTTAAAATCGATTGGTTAATTAATTTCTGGCCTTTTTAGGTCCCGAAAACCTTGACCTCACATAAAATACCTTAAATCCATTTGAAATGGTTTAATTTTTTAACATTATTAATTATTAGTGGAAAAATTTTCAAAATCGATTCAAAATATTTTTCCGTACATACATATGTACATTGTACATATTTTGTTTTGTTTCATATTTAATAATATTTATATCATAACATAATCTTCAATTTCTTGTTTACTTAAAAATTCAATAAAAAAAAAAAAAAAAAAATTCTTCATCACATTAGCTTAGAAAATCTGTTTAATTTACATTTTAGCGAATTTCCAAAACTGGAAATTCAGCTTTTACGCCAGGTGTCATGGTGCGACCTAAGCCCGAGACCATATCAGAAATATGTTTTGAGGTCCCTAGAATACGAAAATGATATTCACTAAAATTTATATATATATATATATATATATATATATATATATATATATATATATGTATCCGCGCGATAACTCTCGAACGAAACGTTTAATGCTTATGAAATTTTGTGTGCGAATTCGATTTTCCAAATCGTTGGATGAGTTCGTTAGCCAGACACGTCGGATGCCCAGAAGTAGGTTTTCCGGGCGTTTTTTGTCAACAAAATGAGTTTTTTGCCAGAATTAAGCAATTTTTCAAATTTTTTTTTACACCAAGCCCTAGTAAAAGGTAAAATTCATAAAAAATGTTTTTATATCGTTGCTCTAAATTGCTTACTTTTCGAGAAAAACTACGAAATATGTCGTTCTCCATTTCACTCGCACTCGCATTCTTTCTTTTTCTGTCTCATTTTTTACGAGCTAAATTCGAAAAAATCCGCTTTTTAAGTAGCATGTCATGATTTTTTTAATCCAATTTAACGATTCGGCTATATTCTTTTTCTTTGTCAGTTAAATGGTTTTATAATGTATCTCTATTCCATTTTTTTTTAGATAAAAAATCACGGCGCAGTTTTTTTATGTGATATGATCAGAATTTAGATGATGTTTACACCTTCCTAAAATTAATAAGAGCTTGCTACAATCGCATAAAAATTACGTTAAATCATATTCAAACAATAATATTTTTACGTAATTTTCTATCCAAATGACAATACTACGTTATAATTATATGTATAAACCCATCATTTTAGTGGTAAATAAATTTGCACATTCAGTTTTTTTTTTCTTTTGACAACAAAACAAATAATTTTAAATTTTGACAAGTTGTATCATACATTTTTGAAAATATTAAATATTTATTTTTTTAAGGAAAAATGTATTAAAGATCTGAAATTTGTTTAACAAAAACCATACATCTGCTCCGTTTTACCTTAAAAATCTCGGAAAATAGAATATTTTTCAATAATTAACTCAGAAAAAGCATATATGAGGTAATTTTCATGATATTTTTTTGAAAATTTCAAAATAGTAGGGTTACAATGTTTTTTCTTTAATTATTTTGTAGAATTTGGTAAACACACATCGTAAAAAGTACTCGCCTTGAAAAAATCAAACAAGTATTTAAAAAAAAAATACTATTTCTTAAAGAAAATATTAAAATTATGTACAAATGCCGTCCTGACCAACTGATATATTGGAACCGATTTTGAGCAGCTGGATTTACTACAGGCAAAAGCTCATAGTGAATACACACATTTTTTAACATCCTTTTGAATTTTGTAATTCAATCATTACAAATAAAATCTAAATAAAAAAAAATCTCTATAACCTGTTTTTTCTCAATTTTCTAGCATCAAATCTAGCGATAATTAACTAGCGGGTGATTGTATTGACCACACATTTTAATGTAAAATATATTAATTTTAACCGGCTTCAAAATAACGTTTCGATTTTAACAATAAAAATATTTAAAAAAGTGTTTAAGTTCTGGCAAGATTGTCAAAAAGGGACTGAAATATTTAATGTGTTAAGTACTTACTAGACTTATAAACTTTCATTTTCGTATACGCTTTCGGTTTCGGATATTTAATTATTTCGGATATCGGTAGTTTTAGTTACGGTTACGAATATCCATAACATCCCTAATGTAAATGTTTGTCAATCCAACTTCATCGAGAGAAAGTTAATTAGGTATTTACGATTTTCGGAAGAACACGTATATAAATTTTATAGGTACGTATTATCATATAAACACATTTGGTTTGCAATTTTTTAATAATTAGTTTCTACGCTACTGAAATTATCTATCCATTTGAAAATTGGGATCCAGTGATGTACATTGACACTACAAAAGTGTGGGTGAAAAATTTCATTTTCACTTTTACTGAAATTATGTCATAAATTCGTATTTTCAGAATTTATTCATTTGACAGAAAAATTCTAAATTATTAAAAAAGCCAAATAATTAATAACAATTAAAATAAAAAAAAAAAACAGAAAACATTTATTTATATTTGCATTTTTATAAAAACATGTAGGTATTATATTTTATATGCACTTTAACTAAAATGTCAAATTTCACACGTTCTTAATTTTCAATTTCACTCATAATGTGCTTAAAAATCAAAACTTAAAGTTTATAACATTCACAATCCGTGTAGAGTGTCCATACGTCTTGGTTTTCCCGGATTTGTCACGGTTCTAGCTCCGTTGCTCCGGTGTCCCGACAGACTTTTTCAAGACGTCGGTCGATTTGTTTCGGTTTTTCAAACTACTACTTTTTATTTTCATCATCTAATAAGTACACAATTTTTCATTTTAAATCATGAATAGTTCAGTATCATATTAAAAGATCAACAGTAGATTCATTTACAACCAAACCTAAAAATATTTAAAAAAAATTAATTACTAATTAAATTTTCCAAGTTTTTTCGATTTTACCTTAAACACGAACTTCCAAAAAAACATTTTCTTTTCTTAACTTTCCATCATATATGTATCTACATAAATAAATTGTAATATTATTTTGCTTGCTTTTATGATACTGAAGGTACTGAAGTTATTGAACAATTAAAAATTAAAATGACTGGAATTTTATTCGAACTTTTAAATAAAGTAGTTAACTAACGCGCTAGATAGATAACGCCACAATATAGAAATTGCCAACATTTAAATGTTCATGTTTCACATTAATACAAAATAAAATACATTAATACAAAATAAAATTGTCTAAGAAGCTCACTTTCATAAGAAATTTTATAAAAATTTAAAAAATATATATTTCCTAGAACAGGGGGCGATTTACTTTAAAAAAAAATTAATATTTTAAATAAAGAGCCATTAATAGGTAATCTATACATATAATACAAATGTAACGAGATCGTTTCTATATAGGGAATATTTTTTAAAAATTGTGCAGATACTGTAAATAGTTATCGATGTAGATATCAAAACAGCGATTTTTTAAATTTTTGTCTGTCTGTCTGTCTGTCTGTCTGTTCGTCTGTTCACGCATCACACAAAAACTACTGGATGGATTTTAATGAAATTTGGTGTGCCGACAACTTATTACCCGGATCAACATCTAAGATACTTTCTACTTCGAGAAAATGTCTCATTCCCACGGGAAAATGGAAAAACCATGTTGAGCATGTGCATACAGTACGCAAAAACTATTGAACGGATTTTGATGCAATTTGGTGTGGTGATAACTTATTACCTGAGTCCGCATCTCAGATACTTTTTATTTCGGGAAAGTGGCTCATTCCCACAGGAAAATAAAAAAACTTTTTGAGCATGTGCACATATTACGCGAAAACTATTGAACGGATTTTTATGAAATCTGGTGTAGTGATAACTTATTACCTGCGTCAACATTTAGGATACTTTTTATTACGGGAAAATATTTCCTTCCTTCAGGAAAATTCAAAAATTATTTTGCTTATGTGCATGTATACTTAAAACTATTGTTCTATGCGAATGCTTTATAATTACTATACTTATATACTTGTCATTTATTACATTAAATTTACCATAATACAAAATTTCTGGAGACTAACTCTATTTTAAATTAATTTAGAAATTTCGAAAATTTAAGTGCCTATATATCCGAAAAATTCATTTTGGATGAAACTTGTTATATTTATAGGATAGATACTAGTTTGGGATGCAAATATAATAAAACAATAAAACGTTGGAAGTCCAAAAATTTTGTATGAGTTCTCCAGTCAGACACGTCCAATTCCAAAAACCTCAAAAAAATGAGTTTTTTTGCAAACAATTTGCCAAAATTTAAAAGTTTTTCCAATTTTTTTTACATTGTGGTAAAGAACCAAGAAAATCACAGAAAATACATTTTGAACCATTATTCTAGGTAAGCGGGTTTTCGAAAAAAAGTAACTTTTATGATTGGAAATTCGCTATGTTATGCAGATGCTGCGACAGGGGTATTTTAACGTGGGATAGAACCATGCTAATTATAATGCAATAAATGAAAAACAAAACTCTATACATGTATGTGTGTTATATCACATATATGTGAATAGTTTTCACTTGTTCTCACAAAATTCTTTAATAAAAAAGTGAAATATTTTTATACTTCATAAAGAACTGAGATATAAATATAAATTACTTATTAGACTAACAAAGAAAGAATAAAAGTGAAAATTTACATTTTCTCGAAAAATACTTAAAATAGAAAGAAAATTATAAGAATATATTCTTCATAATTTTTTTTTTCCTTTTCAACGATGTAAAAATCGAACTGCCTTATGATAGGATCGAATGATAAAAAATGGCCAAAAAACCTACTTCTGGGCATCCGACGTGTCTGGCTAACGAACTTAGCCAAGCCAATTCAGAATCCAGTCCGCACACAAAATTTCATAAGCGTTAGACGTTTCGTTCGAGAGTTATCGTGGGAACACATAAATATATATATATATATATATATATATATATATATATATATATATATATATATGTATATATATATATATATATATATATATATATATATATATATATATATATATATATATATATATATATATATATATATATATATATATATAAATTTTAGTGAATATCATTTTCGTATTCTAGGGATCTCAAAACAGATTTCTGCCATAGTCCCGGACTCAGATTGCATCATGACACCTACTGTAATAGCTGAATTTCGAGTTTTCGAAATTCGCTAAAACCGTTACAATTTTTTGAAATAATTTTTAGCTTCTTCTTATCTTAATTCTTAATTGTTAGCGTGTGAGTTAAACGTGCAAAATTTGTTTAAAATTAAATAATGATTAATAAAACAGATTTAGAAGGGTTTTTTACAAAAGCGTATGAAAATGGACAATATTATTTGAATTCGAATCCGCTGAAAAATATTTGGTGCAATAAAGGTAGTATAATCTGGTAACTTGGATTGAAAAAATCGAAATTTTTTTCTTTTTGTTTTGTTTAATTCGAAAATACAATATATTGAGAATATACTGTGAAAATTTTAGACCAAAATTCAACGAAAACAAACAAAAAAACAAAACGAAAAATTTTTGAATCCGTTGCTATTTTATGAAATAAATGTAAAAAAAAGACTATGCATAACGATAGCTACAATTATGTACTTTCTTATGTATTTTTTTTCTTCTTTTAATTTGAAATGAATCATCATTGCAATATTGTTGCTATAATTTGCAATTTTTTTAGGTGCATTAGCATTATTAAGTTTGCAAATATTTAATACTATTCTATACAATTTTATATGAACAAATGCACACTCATTAAAATCTTTTTAATTCGACCCTCATATAGGTATTCACTCACATTTGCAAAAAAAATTTGCAAAAGTTGTCAATTTTTTGCGGCGTCACAGTGCTGTTTTTCCTTAACTACCTGAATAAACCATTTGTTTACCAATAAATTGAAAGTGGGTATGTTTTTCATACTATTCTTATTAAATATTGAGTTTGAAAATATACCCGAGCTCAGCGCTTTTAATGGGTATATTTTCAAGTATCGAACTATGCTTATTAAACATTGAATGTATACCCGAGTTCAGATACATTGAGCTCTGAATACGGGTATATTTTCCAAATACTCGTCATAGATATATGTCAAAGTTTTATTTAATCAAAGAAATATTCTAGTGTAATAAGCCAACTTTTATAATATAATATTTCTGTAACCATAGTTAAAGATACTTATGAATATTTGATCATAGATTTGATCAGAGATCTTTGACATATATCTATGACAATGTAATAGCGGCCTTATATATATATATATATATATATATATATATATATATATATATATATATATATATATATATATATATATATATATATAAATTCTGAAATGTAGGTTTCAGAATAAGTTGTGAACATTTATTTATTTTGTTGTAGGACAAAAACTGAAATTCTATTCAGTCAAAATTACTAAGGAACATGGTTTTGTTAAACGCTGGTCTGATAAATTCCGACACTTTTCCATTTTTTCAGAACTTTGCTTATGAAAATCGATTAAACTTACGTACAGTGGCGGATCCAGCCTTCAGCTCAGGGGGGGGTCAAATTTTTATGACTTAACACTTTAGTCTTTATTGTAAATACCTATAACAAAGTGTGTCCAAATCTGCACAGAATTTTTTTTATGTGAAGCTTATAGATAAATTCTATTATGGGCGAGTCCAGCCTGCAATTTAGGGGGGAAGGGGAGTCAAACTTCGTTAGCTATTGCAAATTTAACAAAAAGTGCTCAAAACTTCATGAATTTCTAATTTCTTTTTTGTCAAGTTAAAGATTGTTAAACACATGTGCAGCATCTATACTGGTTATTTGATAAATGGTCATTTAAGAAAAAATATGTTATTCTCTCCTATTTTCAAAAGCTAGATTAGTGGCTCCCAAACTTCTTGGTGTCGTCGATCCCTACCTCTTGCCATGGTTTTCGATTTTAGATACACCCCCTGTACAAATTCATAAATTCAGCAACAACTTCGAAAATATAATTTGTCCAAAAGAGGTGTCGATGACCTTTTTTTTAGTCAATGCAGGTGACAACCAAAAAAGGGTCAGCAATTTCTCATTTTCACATTTTAGAACAATCAAGTCAAAACCTGCTTCGGTGTACGTATACTCTGTCGCTATAAACCCCCATTTACATCTTACCGAACCCCAATTTTTTTGGCCAACATGGACCCCTTGCAGCTTATTATCGACCCCTGGGGGTTAATATAGACCACTTTGAGAACCACTGAGCTAGATGCAAGGACTTTTAATGTAAAATAATTATAATATTTCGTACGTGTGTACATTACATTTTAAAATTAGAAGTTAAAATTATACTGTTTAAAAATATTAACCACTAGATTTCTTTGTTTGAAATTTGAAAATTTATTTGTTAATTTTAATTTGTTTGAATTTTTTAGCGTAATCGTAAGAATATGTAGCAAATACTTTCAGCTGAGGGGGGGGGGGTCATGACCCCTATGACCCCCCCTCTGGATCCGCCACTGCTTACGTAAAGGGTACAAAAAATTATAGTAGCTCCCTGCAATTTTAAAAATTTTACCCTAAGAGTTATCTTTCTTATCGAAAAGCAGAATTTTTTGAATTTTTGTAATAACGTAGAAATTGTAACATACTTTCAGTTAGATAACGATTTTTTTTTAATGTCGTCTCAGTGGCTGGAAGTAAATTTAAATATTAACCTTTTCCCCTGAGGGGAATTAACAATTAAAAAATTTTGTAATATATACCTAGTACAACTTTGTCCTCGACAACTACCATTAAAAATGGACCTACATCCACCTCTAACACTCAAAATACATCTTAATTTTTTGTAACCACCGAAGAGAATTTGTTTTCTCCTGGGATTTTTCCTAGGTTTATATAACAGCTCCTTATCACTTATTAACCCCTATCTCTCAACTGATTTCAAATATAAACGGGACGGTAAAATCCTACAATTCTGCTGTTAATCTTTTGTAATTATAACACAAATAACGAAATAAAACTTGATTAGAATTATACCTACCAAACATATTGTTGCTTTTACATACATATATTTTACAGATATCTACATAAATAACAAAATCACCCCATTAACAAATAAACAAAAAAATGTCAAATTAAAAATTGTAATTAAAAGTGGAAAAAACATGATATTCAAATTAAAAATTTCAAAATACAAAAAAATACAAAAATTTAATAATAAACAAAGGAGAAATAAAATTTTTACGCCATACACCTCATTTATCAACCAACCCTCTTGCAAATAATATATTGCCGCATGTAGGCGCTATAAAACACTTCATGGGTAACTAATACTCACATTATTAAAATTTTCAAATAATAACTTATTACATATTTAGAGGTACGTAGGTAGGTGGCGGGTGACGAATACGGTTGTCGGTAGTTGGCTTTTGTATACGTCCGTCTGTCTGTAAGTTAGTGAGTCAATTACCTGAATTCGTTTAATATATACGAGAAAATATAATTAGGTGAAACATAAAATAATTATGTGTACCTACAATATGTAGTCTCTTTTTCCCACATTAAGTAGAAGGAACGGGGATTTTCCTCCTGGCTTAATTGTAGCACTGTATGGTACCATTGTTACAGTTTTATCTATTTAACAGCATAGCTATCGAAGTTTTAAAGCAGTATTTTGCTCTAAATCTTTAAGAATATGTTTACAAAGAAAAATTTGGAAGTTCTCGACATTTGTGAAGGCACCCATAGCTAGTTTAAATAAGGCAGTAATTATGCCGCGCCGAAATGAGTTGGAAGATGGTTTATGTTCAATATCCGACTTCCAGGATTGTCTACATCTACCCCAAGTATAAATACATGTAGGTGTTTAGTAAGTATACATATAGTGAGTAGAGTTCAGTTTTCAGTTTGGCTTTAATCTTCAAACAACGTAAGCTTAAAGCAAGTGCGGTTGTCTGAAATGTTGTTGAAAACTTTAAACGCTTTTTCTCGAAACTTTGAACTGCTTATAACCAGTGGCGTAGCTAGGCGTGAGCGACGTAGCTCGCGAGGCCCCTTTAAATGCGATATCTCCAGACTTTATCACAGACGAATAATTAATTTGATCACTTTTACGCTCGAAAAAGGACGTCACAAATTTAAAAGTGTATTTGTTTGGGGCCACGCAAGAAGCGCCTCTTAAGTGCGACTCTTAGATCATTAGGTTTATATCTGAGATATTTGCGTGTAACGATATGTAATTAATTTTATAAAAATTATTATATACAGCGGCGATTCTTTTTATAATACACCCTGATCAGATAGAAATGCAATTATATATCTATCTCCTTTTAAATAGAAATTCAGAATATACAGGTTGATAACTATGACTTGCGATTTCGATGCGTATAGAATACAAATGTATGTGATAATTGTTTACAATATATTTTAGTGCAAAATATTTAATAATTAGTTAAAAATTTATACTATTATAAAAAATAAATGTATTTCCTATTAAAAATGCATTTCATATTAAATACATGAAACATCCTGTATACAAATTATACATTTGTAGTACGTGCTTAAAAGGAATAAACAATATATTTCTTTCTTTCTGTACGAAGATTCTTTCTGTAAAGATTACGAAATATGTTTCTTTCTTTCTCGCACGTGTATTATATAAAGAATCCTTGGTGTACATATAAATATAATATGTATTAAATGAAAGGAAAAAAAACTTATGTAGTCGTATTAGACCAATCGGGAATGTTTCAAAATAAAATTATTTTTGTATTTGTTATAAGGGTAAATATGACTGATTCCCAAGACAAATCCGCTAACTCTATAAAAAAAACTTCACAACAACATGTTTTTATTTGAAACCTGCGGAGGAATGCTTGTTGGTGTCAGTAACTGATAAGGGGCTGATATATAAGAAAAGACCATTTCATTCAAACGTTACAAAGAATCAAAGCGATCAAATCAGAAACTAGTTATCGCGGGCTTAGTTAGCGGGTCGCTAAGTTGTGCTTTTCTTTCTTTCTTGCTCATCGTCACCTAATTTTGGTTAAATGATTTTTTTTATTTTTTGATCGTCGCCTAATTTTTAAGAGAAACTTCAAAAAGAAAATTACCCCTCGCAAAAATTATCTTGCCCACTCCCCATTTTGGCCTTGCGACGCCACTGCTTATAACGGTTATTAATTCTTATCAAGAAACTGTGTGTGATTTTTGTTTCAGATTTATGAAAAAACTCCATTTGTCGATTTGTTAACTCCCTCCCTTTCTCCCCTACACTTCTTTTTATTACGGAAAGATATAGTAGCAGTATTTTACTGTACCCAATGCTATAATAATATATACAATTATGTGTTGCATCAATAAATAAATTGTATCAATAAATAAAAGAAGTCTCCAAGCAGGTACACTCAAAATACTACCAACAGCTACTTTGTAGCATTTAATCAGTGCAATACTCCTCATATCACACCCCGCTAATTGCTTCAATGAAATAGCCTAGAAATTGGGTTTACGCTTCGTCTATAGTACTATAATATAATAATGCCCATTGGTTTATTATAAGTTGGGCCACGTTAAGATACGTGTAAGTTTCAATTTCAAGATTTCGAACTGGCAGTAAAAACATTAAAATAAAAGTAATGCCATGCTAGATTTCTTGAGAACAACTTATGTTTCACAAATAGTTAAGTGCCCGTTTGAAAGGTCAATAAAGAATTATTGACCATATCACAAAGCTTTATTGCCATAGAAACATCCCACTCTTCAAATTAATCTTAATAAAATAAATATTCAAAATATCAAATTCTGGTGGTGTAAGTAGATAAAACAGGTTAATTAAAAATATACACAATACGTATAACGAGGAAAGAAAGGATTAATTAAACTTTATCTTTTCTTTAAATATTAAAAACTGTTATGAAAAAAAAAATAAGAAAAATAAGAAAAATTTTTATTGTACTCAAAGTTTGTTGGAGCATACGCTCAATTCTTTCTCATTTTTGTGTGTATTTAATGAAAACTTAATTATTAGTTCGTTTAATTTTCTGTTTCCCGTTCTGTTTTTCTTTTTCCTGCCCTTTGTATGTATGTCCGTGGTCTGTTTCGTGTATGTGAATGTGTTTAAACAAAAAAGGTTTATAAGTTTTTCTTTTTTTTTTCAAAAAAAAAGCTTAACGATGCATAAAAGTTGTCTTTAATCAAACAGGTTGTATTTCAATCAAAGAGAATTATGCAAAAATGTTAATTTAATCATAAGACGTTATCCCTAGAATTTATTGATTTTTATAATATTGATATGGTTTGTTTTAAATTTCGAGTAGAGGAAGTTTGGGAAATACGGGTGGGAAAGGAAGGAACAATAAGACGAGACACCCACATTATCACGCCATTTGAATGTGATTTATAATGTTTTGAGACATTTCGCCATGAGTGAAGGATTTCAATAATAAATAGATATTGTGTGACCATACAACTGCGATTTCAAATTTTAATTTTCAGTTATTATTCGATTTCAATAAAATATAAGATATTTAAGAATATTTTTTATAGTTTATCAAATAAATGTATAATGTATTTGACAATGCTACTTGCACATATTACTAATCCTACTATGAGGGTCATTTACATGATAATTTGGTTTCCTGTTTACAATTAGTAAAATATTTCGTTTAGAGTAAAGCCGCTGCTACACGATGCTACGAACACCTTCCAACATTCGACGTTGGATGGTTCATAGCATCGTGTAGCCGTTGTTCGAACCTACGAGTGTCCAATGTCGAGCGTCAAACGTTCGCATTTGGTCGTGTCCCGTTCGATGTCGGTATTTTTGCACCGAGTCAAAGGGATGCTTCGAACGTTTGAAGGTCAATGTTGGTTGCGTTGGTTGGTTCGACTCAGCAGCTGCACGACTCGTTCATGTGAAGAGAGACAACATCAGTGTATAACATTAGAGATAACATCAGACAGATAACAGCCTCGCCACTGAGTACCAACACATCATCATTCGTATTGGATCAAACATTCGATTCACCGTGTAGCAGATACATTCGTCGCACCAACTATCAAACTTAATTGCCTCCAACGTTCGATCGAACGTTGGAAGGAACGTTCGTAGCATCGTGTAGAACCCGCTTAATGAATAGAGGCTAGCGAATGATCTCACATGTTAGTACAGCATGGTATTAAACATTACTACAAAATATGCAACAGCAGAAAACAAAAATTGTTTCTTGCACATAATTATGTTACTAAGGTTAATCACGTGATATAATTTGCTTACCTATATTTATCTCTCTTAAAGAAAGATATTTAAGAGTGGTAAATAGAGGTCAACGAGCGAACACGAACATATCTTCATATAAAATTTCATCCATTGTGGACCACTTTCTAATTTTATGGTTTTTTACTTAACTGACGAAAATTTGGTTACCTCTATTTTTCTTTATTATTCGAAAGCCATAACTAACAAGGGGAGTATCAAACATGGAAATCACGGATTTGGGAGAAATTAATATATGTTGTGGAATATATTTCTCTGAGTATTGTAGTGATAATAATTTGGGCCAATGCGACTTTATTTAGAAATTAAACGCACGAAAAATTTCGAATAACATACCGTGTTTGATATGTACCAGTTAGTTGGTATTGTCTGCAACAAGGGCCGCTGGTGGTGTGGTTAGTGTCTGCTCTCATGTGCACACATTACGTAAAAACTACTGGACGTATTTTTGTGAAATTTGGTCTGATATTAACTTATTACCTGGGTCAACATATAAGATACTTTTTATTACAGTAAAATGTCTCCTTCCCTTGGGAAAATATAAAAACCATTTTAAACATGTGCATGCATTACGCAAAAATTATTGTTCTGTGCAAATTCTGTATAATTATTACCTATACTTATATATACTTCTCATTGAATTAATAACAATACGTCGCGGGTACAGCTAGTATATAATATATGTATCATATAAAAAAGGATCCCAAGAAATTAAGAAAATTTTTTGCTATTTTTAACTGGAATTGGCTTCTATGACATGACGATATAAGTATTCCATTATCTTCACTTCAGAATCCCCTACAACTGGCTTTCTAATTATCTTATTTTATTATATTTACAGTACCTAAGAATTCTAAATTTAATTTCATATTTAGTTTCGATCGAAGGTCTCGGCAACTGACCTTCGTTTGGGAATAATAATGGCATCACGTTTATTTTTTAAATCCTTTTCTTATAGTCAAATGTCCCAGTGACGAAATGTCTAAGCAGCGAAATGTCTCGACAGTGTAACGGCTACAACGTTCGGCCGTTATCTCGCCAAAATATTCGGATCTGACTTAAACACACCAGTCGCAAACAAGTATCCACGTTCGATTTATCGACTCAAAAGTCTTTCATATGAAAATGATGGAAGTTAGTAATTCCATTTATTGTTTTACCATTGTACTTTAACAAAGGTATCCAGGAAATAAAAATTTAACGTGTATGAAATTGCGTTCAGTAGAGAACGAAGTGGACTTTTAGGCGATATTTTATATTATTTATTTCGTCTTTTAAGGTTACAGTACCGTTTTAGAAAAGATTTAAGCTCTTATATCTGTTTGATTTCTGAACATATTCATAACGTTAATGCGTCTTTAATAGGGAATGTTCTTTAAGAGTCTAAATCGTTTTTAAAACTCTTCTATAAGAGTTTAAATCTTTTTTTGTTTCAAATAGCCCCACCGATTTAAAATAGCCCCGTTTGACGGTATGTTTTATATCACTTTCAAACAGATAAGTGAGGAACAAAATGAGGCATACACTTCAACTGAGCCTTCTTTTATCGGTCACGTACTAACGTGACTGTATTTCAGACGATTGTTTCAGCGAATTTCCAGAAGAAAAATTCAACTATTATCACCACTGTCATAATAAAGCTTTAACCTGGGAGTGTAACAGAAATTTGTTTCGTGGTCCTCTGGATCCGAAAATGATATACGAATTGTTTATCATATTTATCACCGAACTTAAACTACTCCTTCTCGCTCTAACTTTCCCTACTCACCCACCAAACCTATTGATCAATTTCCTTTTTAAAAATGCTTAATAGTTTTTTTCCTTTTGTAAAACACTAAGCTCATTTAATTCTGGTGGAGGCACCGGGAAATAATTTTTTTTCTATATTTTCCGTAACAGAACTCGTTGTTTAGAAAATATCATTATTAAAATTTTTTTTGTATATAACTTGAGAAGGTTTCAGTGTCTCTCGGCAGTACAAACCTTAGGGTTATTAAGTAGCGCCACTCTTCGTGCTGTAGGGATGAAATGGATATCCGTAACGGTAACCGGAACTACTGAATATCCGAGTCTCGGATATGCTTCGGATAAACACAGATACAACTATTAAACTGAATAAAGTTATAACTGCATATATTGGTTTTTATAAATTTTCGCTAATTAATTCGTGTTTAGTTTTCCTAGTGTCATTTTACCCTTTGGTCGATTAAAAGTTTATTAAAAACAATTATCCGCAACCCTAACCGTATCCGAAATATTATCCGAAATTGTTACATATTCGTAACCGCAAAAAAAAAAAAATGTTTTTAATTATTTGCATCCGTGTCCTGAAATCTCATAGCCGGTAGTTACTACAAGTATATCTCTTTCTAAAATTTAAATGTTTTTCTCTTATTTAACAATCTAGTAAGTACCAATTTCCATTTTATTAGCAGTTACGTAGAAAATTGTATAATATGTATTACTACACTACTGAAAATTAAAACAGCAATTTAAAATTATTCAGCTTCTACCGGTGTATTTATCCTATAGGTATCAACAAATTAATGAAAATGATGCAGTATATTTTTGTAGCAATTTGCAACTCTGTTATTTACATTGAAAATATTTTAAAATTTATTTCCAAAATTACATAACCAAGGTAGCATAGCAGTATATCTGAAATAATTTGTTGTTTGTTTAACCACAGTATTATTTTTAGTTGTAAATAATAACAATAATAACCTACATACATACATATATTACATACATACATATTTTATATATATATATATATATATATATATATATATATATATATATATATATATATATATATATATATATATATATATATATATGTTTACATATACAGTGGGTTTATTTCAAGATCAGACCTAATAGATGCAGAAAATGGTGTTTCTAAGAACAGTGGCGGCGCAAAGAGTAGGCGAAGCAGGCGACTACCTATAGCCTCGCAGTAGAGCCGCACATGTGCGAGAACAGTGGTAAAAGGCTAACGAAGGTTGTCGGCCGGTTGCGGTTTTTTTTGTTCTTCACTTAATCTTTAGGGAGAGCTTCTTAAAGACTTAGACTTAGTCCCCCCCCTCCCCCAAGAAGATTAAAAAGATGTCTGATGATTTTGCTCGTCGTCTAATTTACAAGAAATTTCAAAAAAATCAAAGACGGGGCCTCGCAAAATTTATCTTGCCCATCTCCCATTTTTGTCTTGCACCAAATTTCCATAAAAATAACATAAATAACCATTTCACTATTAACCCAAGAGCCCTCGTATACAAATCCTATGTATAAGATACATGAATGACTTTTTGTGCGTTAGTAGTAAGTACTACTACAGTCCTAAAAGGAGCCACCATAATATGTATTTAAGCCAATTTTGCCTGCATCACTGAATGTGACGTGATTTCTGATTTCAATCTTTAATTTTTATTTAATTCAAAAAATTGCATGGATGAAATCTTTATCGAAATGTAGGTTTTGACGTATACAATGAATTCATACTCAAGTGCCAGGCTTAATTAACTCCAACCAACCCCATGGCATTCTCAATGAATTATCCCACGTGGCTATTGATTAATTTAACCTAACATCCCACTATAACCTCATTGTATGCGTTGAAGCCTATATTTTGACGTCATCCATGCTTTTCACGACTTACTACTACTTACGCACAAAGTGATTAATGTATCTTTTACGTAGGATTTGCCTACGGGAAGCTCTTGGACTATGTGTGTAATTTTGAAGTGAACAATTATGTACCATATTAAGCTAGTAATTCAACCCTAATCTTAACAAAAAGTGACGACGAGCGTTCTGTTAACTGATTTTCGTTTGAATTGATTCAAATTTAGAAAGGCAGAAAAAATCCCAACCCTATATTTTTATAAGAATATATCAAATTTTATGCTATAATCAATGTATTTTTTATTCTAATATTTTTTATTTTATTTTAGTGGCTGATCTTTTCTTAACCAAATTCTGATTTGGTTAAAAAAAATTCAGCCACTGAAATACTCGTGGGCATCTTTTTAGGAGTAAGTTGCTCGCCTATATTATCCAATGTGCAATATTGAACTGAACGCACTGTATATCTATACATACATCTACCTATAACAACAAATACATCAGTGAGCTATCTATTTTACAAATTGCTCCATTAAACAAAGATATTTCAAATAGTTTACATAACCAGTACTAAACGGTATGCACAATATATTATAGCATATTATGTCTATTAGTAGGGTAAAGTGATCTAGATTTTCACATACTGTATAGATGTCACAAACGACAATTAATAAACAAAAAGAACTTTATGTATCTAAATTAACTCAAGGTTTTGAATATTAAATAATAACAATAATTCGTTTCCAAAATATAACAGTATGCGTTTGTGAACTTTTATTATCATAATATGAGGATTGATAAGAGTAGGATACGTAAATAACCCAAGCAAAATAATCAGTATATAACCGAAAATATCTCTTTGTAGTTACATTTGTTGCAAAGTTGGATGGGCTTCCTTAACGATTTGGAGGATTTCAGCACTTTACTAATAAATAATTCTTGTTTTTTTCGACTTCTCAAAAATACATTGTTAATAATAATCTTATATTTCCTTTGTTTTAGTTTTTGTCTTTTAGTTTTTAAGCATCATAATCAGTCAAATATATTGAGTGGATATAGTCCGTCGTAATGATGTTCCTTGCAAAAAGTTTGGACTTAAAACGTTTCTATACTAACTCAAAGATGCCTTCTACATTCTACGAAACCAAGCTATTCTTCGTATTTAGTTGCCATCAGTACTATCTCCGAGACTACTAAAGTAACGGAAACATTATGATCACCTTTGAAATATGAAAATTCTTTCATTCAAAAGTGAAATTTTAACACGCATTTTATACGTATTAGAGTTTCCGGTCCGTTTGTTTGTCCGTCTGTGTGTTAAAAGATCCCACAAAGTGGCATAACTTTGGAACTATTCCATTATCTGTAACAAAAATTTTAGAAATTATGCGGTTTGGTTTCTAAATGGACTTCTACGAATTTTATCGCAATCGGAGTAACGATAGTGACGACGCTTCGGTAAAATCGCATCAAATGTCTGTATCTTACTGCTAGTTACATTTTGCTCTTTTGGGAGTAATTCAAGGTTAGGTCATATATTGTCCCCTATATAACTTTCAATACAATCCGAGTAATGATAATTATAGTGAATGTGCAGATGTAAAAAATAGTAAAACTGAGTGCATGGACTGGATTACTTTTTTTGTTAATATGAAAGCAAGATATTTTAATTTTAATTTTTTTTAACTATTTGGCAATGAAAAACGCCTAGTAATGTTTTACCTTAAAGTTATTCTTGTTTCAAATATTACTTTAATAATATGATAAGACACAACATTTAAGATAAGATTCAGGCTTAATCAAAAATTCATTTTCAAGGTTGGATAAAAGTACTAGGAAGGAGTGTGCCATCTTTCACTGATAGTAATCGTGCTTGTAATTTAAGAACTGATCACGAAGAAGTAGATATTTGGCTCCGATCGCTTGTTTCTCATTATTGATATAACGAAAAATTAAACACAAAAATTAAAATAACTTTTGCAAGACTAATCGTATGCTTTTAAACGTTAAGACAACCCGTGCAATATGCCATTTTCAAAGGGAACTTAAAGTAATTGTCATATATTTTTAGCAACAGGTAAAAGTTGTAAGAAATTTTTTATTGCGACATTATTCTTAAAGTCATGAAAATACTACACAAACCATTCAACTTCTATAATTTCCATGCATAGTATTATCGCCTACGCCCTCTTTACCCTATTAAATATCTATGTGTATATACAATTGTACACAACGTTAGATATATTTATATGTTTTAATAAATTAATGATTTGATGTACAGTAAATTTCGACTATAACGACGATGAAAGGACTGGCAAATTTGGTCGCTATAATCGAAATTGGTTATACACGGGGGCTCAATTCCATAAATAAACTATCCTGATACTTTTAGGCTGCATAATCACCGAAACAAAAGAAATAGAGCCGTTCATGCAAAAGTTTCAGAGAAACATTAAGTTAGTATAATTATTACTCTAAGATGGTAATATAAAAAGCAAACAATACAGTTGTAGATTTTTTTGGTTAGTTTTTATTTTTTGAAATCTACTGATAAGAAAGTGCTGGGATCAGTAACTGACAAAAAATTAATATGTAAGCATTTATAAATAATAACCTCAATTTAACTCAGTTTTTTCATTTTTACCATGGAAAAATGGTAGGACAGATTTTACTACGAAAAAACAATACCTTTTTCTGCATAAAGTATTTTCTACAACTCAAATTTCTTGCCTAAAAGCAATTTAACTCGAAGAACTGTCAACCCAAAAACCTTCCAGTCTCGCTGTCGCGTTTTTGTTAGTCAACAGATATTCTCGTCAAATTGCTAGGAAACAAAGGACTCCTCTGGAAAAGATAGGTAAATCTGCCTACAGTCCGACCTGGGTCGGGAGCACCATGGTGGGGTTCGCCCTTGCACATGTATTCCATAGTTGCAATATTAGGTCAAGGTAGTTTTGCGTTTTTGAGTTGTACCAAAATGTTCAATTTTGGACTTTTCCCGATTTTCCACTTTCCTTCCCCCAAGTGCATAAATATTATAGGTATATATGCATGTAAGGTTCTAAGAGCTCCTTAAGACAGTGCATGCAGTTCTCCAAAACACGGTGTTTAGAAGAAGATATTTGCAAAAATTTCAAAATGACCTATAAAAACACACAAAACGCGACCTTGGACCAAAATGCGACATAAATTTTTGAAATGTACGCCTTTAAATTAGTAAATGTATGTCTAAAAATATTTCACAAAATTGGGCCAAGTAAGGCTAAATTAAGGTTTAATACAAGGGGCTCTACTGACACTCGCTGTTGCAGCCGCCTTAGTGGACTTGTTTAGCCATAAAATATGGTGGCACCATCCTGTCACCCTTAAAAAAAGCAAGCGTGTGCGATTAAGGGTCATTATTAGTGTTTTCATCAGTATGAAAAGGTCTCACAAAATATTTTAAATCAAAAAAATGACTGCCGTCACTAAAATGTAAACTGAAAAGTTAAAAACAAGTTATCCTTGAATTTTTATCGCAGTTGGGGAACAGTTTCGTTAAAGACACATACTTCTGAAGGTTCCTTTCCCTCAACTTATCTTTATCCACACTTAACGAGCCACGCCATTGTTCAGGATGTAGGGCGAGGAGCTAGTGAGCGTGTTTTTTCTTTTTTTAATTTTTGGTATTTTGCAAGAACTTTACAGCAGGAAACACTGGTTATGAAATTTTACCACGCACAGGAAAGCTTTGTGATTGCTTATGGCTGGATAAACCGATTAAAAAGATTATAAAGCCGCGTGTCAGAGCTCCTTGCGTTTACAGAGCACTTGCCCTGGTACAACTCGAAAATACAAAACTAGTTTGCCTCAACATTGTCAAATATTTTTTGATATTTTTTTACTAATTCGAAGCTACATTATGTATGTCATCTAGCCTATGTTAGTCAGAGTAAAGTAAGAATTTTGACAATATCACCCCCATCTAAATTGTTTCAGACGCTTTTCCATACTTTTTAGTGGCAGTGCTTGTCCGTCTACCCCACTGGTTTTTCCACGAGGTCACTTAACCTATAGATATTACTCAGAGTAACGTAAGGATTCTAATGATACAACAGACATTTAAATCGGTTCATATGTAGTTGCTGCCATCTATCACCTACCAGGAGGTCGATTTTGATAGGATATCACAGTCAGCACAAATGTTGAGTAACAAAACTGTTCAATAACTGCGATAAGAATTCAAGGATAACTTGTTTTTAACTTTTCAGTTTACCTTTTTGTGACGGAGGTCATGTTTTTCGATTTATGATATTTTGTGAGACCTTTTCACACTGATGAAAACACTGGTAATGAGCCTTAATGGCACACGTTTAATTTTTTAAGGGTGAGAGGAAGGCGTTGCCATATTTTATGGCTAAACAAGCCCACTAAGGCGGCTACAACACTGAGTGTCACTAGAGCCCCTTGTATTTAAATCCTTAAATTAGCGTTACTTGGCCCAAATTTGAGAAGTATTTTTGTACATATATTTACTAATTCGAAGGCGTAGACCTTCTTCTAAACACCGTGTTTTGGAGAGTTGCATGCACTGTCTTATGGAGCTCTTAGAACCCTACATGCTTATATATAATACTTATGCGCTTGGGAAAGTCCAAAATTGAACATTTTGGTAGAACTCGAAAACGCAAAACTACCTTGACCTAATATTGCAGCTATGGAATACATGTGCAAGGGCGAACGCTACAGATCTTCAAAATATATTTTACGATTTCAGGAATAGAGGAACTGCCTTTTCATGAAAAGTTGTCGGAGTGATTGCAAACTAGAATTTTCACAAATTATATTTTGTAAATTTGCTTGAAATTCCGCCCTCGACTCTCCCAGACGCCATTTTGAAAAAAAAGTGATTGTTGATTGCAATTATACTAGTCACGATTTGTACCTTGCTGCAAAATGTCAAAAATTGTTGTTTTAATAAGGAAGATAGAGGTCTTATTAAAAAAAAAATTCTCTTAAATTTCAAGTCCTTAATATGAAAAATTTTGTCCTTAATATAAATAATTGGGATCTGAAGTTTCCCCAATCTTACATAAACAAGTTCCAGAGAAAATCAAAAATAATTTTTCCAAAAAGTTAAAAATGGCGATAACTTTAGAACTACTGACAAAAATATGTTAAGATTTTGCTCCTTTTTATCACAATTTTAACTTCAAGTTACCAAAATCGGGACAAGATCAAGTATCGCAAAATTGTATTTATGCCATCTTTTAAGGAAAAGTTATCTAGCGGAAGATTAATGTATTTAGACAGCAGAATTTACATGCGAAAGTTTCCTTTAGCTCATTATTAAATTATACAAGTATATCTACTGATTTGAGCGTTATATTACGATATTCCATATTTGTAAATATTAAAACAAATATTTTACTCATTGCCAGTAAAAAAATATTACTTTATGTTTTTAATTGTGACAATTATTTGGAGCACTTTTGTTTGAATATGAGTAATTAGGCTCGAAACAATATAATTATTACAATTAAAAAAATAAAGTGGTATTTTTGCTAAGTAAAATATTTGTTTTATTATTTATTTATATGTTCTCAAAGTGTTTTCGAAAAGTAAATAATCAATTCTGAAAAAGCTTCTTCTTTATGTCCTAAACATGACCTCTTAAGGGCAGGGTAAGGTATTAAAATATTTTTTTTTGCATTTTTTGTTATTACCTGGCAGATGTTTCGTTCTCTCTCTCTCTCTCTCTCTCTCTCTCTCTATATATATATATATATATATATATATATATATATATATATATATATATATATATATATATATAACTAGTTGCAGAGTTTTTGAGGTATCAAAGTCCAACAAAAAGGAAAGATGTATTTTTAGTAAGAGATATACATATTTTATTATATTAAGAAGATAAAATACTTTTGCAATAAAGATGGATATAGAGTAATTATGTCTAAACTCCCCCTATTAGTTGTTATATCTCTCACTCAGGTAATATTGAATGATACATACAATTTATAAAAATACACTACGTTGTCAAAAAAAGTAATCGATTTTGAAATAGTTTGCTTATTTATATAGTAATGCAATGATGTACCTACTTAAATAAGTAATTTTAAATTAAATAAATTTCCTATGAATGTTTTTCAATATGGGAACCATTTTTTCCGTCGTAAAAATATTTTGTATAATATTATCAAGTACTCCCTTATCGAAGCTGTCCAGATCTGTTTTATGTTTTACATGTTTTTTTCTTTCTCTTTCAGCAAAAATAGCTTCCGATCCATCATTTTTTTTTTTTTGCTTCACTAGCTATTCTAGTTAAAGTTGCCAGCGATATACCCGTAGCAGTAACACGATTTTTAACTTGAGATAATGGGATTTTCACACCATCACTTTCACTTTTCATAAACACTAACACATTTAAAATGATAAGTTTTGCTTGTGGACTTAACATTTTATTTTTAATACTCGTATTCATTTCCATATTTAAATTAATTAAATATCAATAGATAAAAACCCGATTAAAATAGAGGGTATAAAAAAGTATAATAATAATCAAGAATACGATAAATTAAAAAAAAAATTGTTAAAATATCGAAAATTGTATCTCGCAGGTAAAGCACTTGACTAGCCAAAGCTAAGTAAAAGTACTGATTCTAAAAATTACAAATTTATTTGTAAATATACAAATTTTATAAAACTAATAAACAGATTTTATTGAAAAATTCATAATAATAACAATATTTACAAAGGTAGGTTTTACGCAGGTTTTATGACTGTATCAGGTAGTTCAATAAAAGTGAATACATTTCAATTAATTAACCACTGAAAAATACAGACTTTAAAAGAGAAAATTGTAGACCGTTTTATTATTTGCAATATTTAGTAAATTGTTCAGAAAGTATGAAATATTAAAAATTAAACGTTTCTAAACTACAAGAAATATGTAATATAATTAAAACTAGAAATACCTATGATAAGAAATTTAATGTTTCAAAACGACTTAACGCTACCAATTTTAAAATATTAAATACTAACAGGAAAATTTTTTATGAAAAATACCCTTACATAGTAATAATAACATATTTTGGTATTTATAAATACGATTTTTTTAATGGTGTAGACCCTTACTTTCATTTATTTAACGGAGTACTGTAGTAAAACTGGAAGTGGACTTTAATCGCTCAGAAACTTTGCAACTACCTATATATATATATATATATATTTAATGGAAGTACTAACGTGTTTATACCTGTACTGTATATTTTGTCAGTGTAGGGTACAAAATTTAGTTTAGCAGTAAGTATTCTATATCAGTTTTATGCAAGAATTTTTAAGTGTTCAAAACATAGAACACTAGAAGCCAACTAACATAAAAAAAAGTGAAATTCGCTTGGAGTCCTTTGTAACCCAGTCACAGCTTAAGGCATTAGTCCGTCAGTAGTCGTCGTCGAGTCAACATACCATTGTATTAACAATATACCCCATTGTTACATGTACACGTTGAACATCTCTCTCTGGTAATACGTGTATTGTGTTTGTATGCGTGTATACACATACTACTACAAAAAACCAAACTAATACACTGCAACCAGTGTGTATGTACACAAACAGACTACGTCACAAACTCATTACAAATGGAACAGAGGCAAAGCCAATCTAGTTTGTCCCCTTGGTTCAAAACTTCAAAGCGTTTTGCCCACAGCTCACGTTTTCAAAGTCGGTGCCCCTCATAACTTCAAAACTACAGCACCGATCCATTTGAAACTTTGAACACTATTTCTGTACATAATTTACGAGGTAACACTGGAGAGTTTTTTCCAATTTTTGTTAATAATTTTTATTTTACAATAACAAATTAGCCAATTTTTTTCCCAAAAATCGTGTTTCTCCGTTCTAAGTGTTCCAAAAAAGTGAAAAATTGAAATTTCGAAAAACCCTTCCAGCGTTACCTGAGGGAAACTACTATCTAACGAATGAAGTTTAATTTTTTTATTTTGGATGATCCAGCACCAAGTTATGAGGGGCACCGCAATTCTCCTTTTTTCCGAGACACGTTCGAATAATTGCTGCCATTACTGTATTTTTGAATATTTCTTCATGAAAATTTTATACAATATTTTTCGAATGTTATACTCTAATGTACCACTGGTTTCAATAAAGGGATTTTAACTGTGTCGTCACAAAAAAATAAAAAATACATGCCTTTTCTTGTACGAATTAACCTTACTCTCTCCTTAAGATAAATACTTCAAATCAAATATTAATAAGTTGTGTATGTATTATAGTTATAGACGTTAATATGTACACACGTACTTATGTAAACACTGTCAATTAAGCAATTGTAACAATTGTTACATATGTAAGCATTACAATGGCGTAATTATGCATTAATATATCTGTATACATATATTACCCATTAGTAATTAATTCAGAAATATATGTTGTTAATTATCATTATTTAGTAACTGATCAAATAATACCTACAATTAACTCTGTTCAAAACAATAATACCTAAAACAGTAGAAATAAGTAGAAATAAATTGAAGGATAATTAATAATAAATTTGGTTAAATATTAGTTAAGAATTGTACCAACGTATAGCTTAAAAGATTATTTATTGGAACGGAGTGGGCAAAGCAAACAAAGCTCCCACGGATCAACTCAAATAACACTTGTTCTTTCGTGCATAATTCATTCTTTCACTGGTTTTACATAAGTATTTTTTTGTTTAAATGTTTAGACTGCTATACCCAAATATTTCTGGAAGCCAAAAAATCAAGCAAATGATCAATTAATAAATTAATCAAGAATAATTAAAAATTACTCAATGTCATAGATTACTTAAAAGATACATATTTTCATTTATAAATATTAACCCCTTCCGGTAAAATGACAAGTACAGCTCGTCATCGGTTTTTTGTGCCATACGGCACAAAGACGAGCTATACTCGTCATGCGACTAAAGTTTTGCTTTGAATTTTAATTAACAATATGTGATAATTATAAAATGAAACAAGTTTCTTTAAATAAAAATTAATTATTTTTTTTTGTAGAATTTTTATTGATTAAATCATACCGGAAGGTGTTAATAGTATAATTCCCTAATATCAATAATTTTCTGTTCACCTCTATAGAAATGAATAATTAATTTTATCCTACTTTTAATTTAAACGCCCCCTCCCCCAAAAAAAAAATTAATTTTTAGAATCCGTAATTCACAGACGAAATCGATTAACTATATATTTTTTACATAAATCAACGTGTATGCTTTCGGACATAATAAAATTAAAATGACACAAAACTTATAACAAATCTTAAGAAATAAGCTATATAATATTCGAGATTATAATACAATAGGCCTGTCGAAGCATTCTGTATAACATAGCGAATTTCCGTTTAAAAAAATTAGTTTTTCTCGAAAACTAGTAATCAATAAAAGTATCCCGTACCTATAGGTTTTTCTTCCAGAAACTACTTTTTAAAAAGCGTTCGTAATTTAACAATTACATAATAAATTATATGTTTTATTTGCCAATGATTTCAAGAAACGGGCCCCAGATCATAAAAAAATTTATGTAGAATAATAATTATATGATTTTTTAAAACATATAATTTTCAGTGTAGGCATTGAATTCCAGATGCCTACACTGAAAACCAAGCACTATAAATAATTAATTTTTCACAGCATTTCGGAATATCAAATTTAAAGTTAATTTGACCTAAATGCAGATATTACGCGGGTGAAACCCCGGGCCGCAGCTAGTACAATTATAAAAGTTTATTTTTTTAAACACGAAAAATTCGACCCCTCATTATTATACAACGTTTGAAATTTTTTTTGGTATCTTGATATTTTAATATCAAAAGCCAATATAGCCGTCATAAGTGTCGTTAATCGATAAAGAGAATAATTTTGGACCAATATAATAACAAAGTAGTTTTGTAGTAGTAATGTATTAATGGGAACCAAAAATCGACTCTATATTATCGATTTTCAATGCTAAAAAGTCAATATAAAAATTTAAAAGAGAAATTTAAAATCCTGATGGTCATTGACGTCACGAAACTTTACTAACCTACATACCACATCGTAGAACGTCAATACCGCCAACGTTTTATAGGTAATTATCTATCATTATCCGAAACTTTTATCTCGGATAAGGTTTCGGTTACAAATATTTTATTATTTCATATATCCGGTAATTTTGGTTACAGAATAACCATTACATCTATACCTTGTATATAAGTTTAAGGGTAAGAATTAAATAAAAAAACGACATTGTCTCTTAAATTGCATAATATCCGACACTGACTATTATAAAGTAGTTCAATTCGGGTAGATCATTCCTTAAAATGAGAGAAATTATAAATGCATAAGAATTTCGAAAAAGGAGGTGTTAAGCAAAAAAAAAAAAAAAAGAAATGGTCGACAGTGCTAATTTCTGATAGGGTCCAGGCGACTTTTTTTTTATTCATCGATGGTAGAAAAACATCGATGTTTAGGGGGAAAACATCAATATTATGTTCTCGATAATATCGACACATCGATGTTACGAGAATAATATCGAAACATCCATATTACTCTAAGCTATCCAGTAGTTAAAAAGTCCTGTAGCTGATTTAAAACAAGATCCATTACTTTTATGGCAAGTTCTAAGATCCACTTATCCAAACTTGAAAAAAATTGCCATTAAATATTTGTGTTTCACAGCACTTTCAACAGCTTCAGAGAGACTTTTTTCAAAAGCTGGGCAGTATTTGTATCAACAAAGGAACAGATTAAAAGGGAAACTTCTAACAAAGTGACTTTTTTTGCAAAGTGTACCAAATAAATACTGGCAATGTTAATTTTTAATAAATAAAATAATAGATTATAATGGCTGTTTATTTTGCTACATAAACATCGACGTTTTCGAACATCGATGTCTTTCTTTCGATATATATCGTATATCGATACTCTTGAATCGATGTTAACATCGATGTCAACATCGATGTTTTTCTAACATCGGTCATCCCTAGTCATCACTTCCTTTTCCAGGGAAAAATTTTTTTGTCACAAAGGGCGCCAACAGGAAAATTTGCCCCCTCCTAATAACTCTAGGTCCGGCCGTACTTAGACTTAGTACTAGAAAATTTAGAAAATTAGAATTTTTTACGGAGATTTTATTTCTTATGATTGAGTTACAAAATTCAAAAGGATATTTTAAAAATATACATTCGCTGTAAGCTTTTGCCTCGAGAGAATACCAAAATCGACTACAGCATTCAAGGTGGACAAATATATCAGTTTATCAGGACGGCATTTGGACATAACTTTAATATTTTCTTTAAGAAAAAGTTTTTAAGATTTTTTATTAAGATTTCTTATTAAGATTTTTATTTACCAGATTCTACAAAACAATAAAAAAAATTATTTGTAACACTACTATCAAACGTCATTTTATTTTGAAATTTTCAAAAAAAAATATCATAAAAGTTACCTCTAATATGCTTTTTCTGGGTTAATTATTGAAATATATTCTATTTTCAGACATTTTTGTGGTAAAATGAGCAGATGTATGCCTTCCATTAAATAAATATCAGTTTCTCAATATATTTTCCATTCATTTTAAAATATTAAGATGTTCTGGTAAATTGTAAATATTAAATAATCATTCGATATACGCGGGTATACTTTTGAAATAAAATCTCGGAGCTAGCACAAGATATATATTATCTTTTAACTTATCTTTTTATTAAATGAAGAAAAAAGGTAAGATAACTAAAATAAATTTCTTTTTTCAAAAAGTCATCAAAACAATTTTCCTTGATAGCATTGTAATAATTCTAAAAATGTAAATAATAATAACGAATTTAAGATGTTATTTTTTACTTTATTTTGAAATAATATCTAATGCTTTTAATTTAAATCCACCTAATTTTGTTTTTACATGAGCTTTTCTTATAGATAAATTAGATAAATTATATCTATTCTATTATATAGAATATTTCTATAGATAAATTTGATTTAACACGATTAAAAAAGAAAAATTTTGTTCTCTTTTTACAAGATTTAATTCAATTTTATGCTAACTACCCAAAAATAAAAACAAAATTTTGTTATATTTCTTGGAACTCAATAATTGGATTTCAAAACGAAAAAAGCACATGTTATTTTGATTTTGTTTTAAATAACTGAAAAACAGAGATGATATTCTTTTCAGTGCTTAATAATTCATAGAACTTCTAACACGAATGTTTTGATTTCATAATCAATTGAAAAAGTTAACTGATGGAACTTTTATTTAAATGTGCTTTTGTTACATAAAGGTTTTTATAATTTTATAAATGAGAAACTCCTTTTAAAATGACTTTTGAAAATAATGTAACACACATAATTGCAGTCATATAAAAAATTGGGCTTTTAATGAGTTCTTTTGTTTTTTATGTTCTTCAAATCAATTATTTTTCTGTTTAGTGTTTCCAAGCTATTTTTTGTTTTGTTTTTTTCAAGCAAGCTTACCTTATCTACTAAATTGCTAAATTTCCAGTGTTTGTGGAATAAAATGGGCAAACATAACTATAAAAATGGTAAGACTAATGAAATTTTTATTTAATCTACAATTTTTTCCATAAATATTTTTTTCGGGAACCAATCTATCAGGTGAAAACAAGATTAGGCGTACGTACGTATGTATGAAAAAAAATCGAATTAAGTACAAGGTTTTGTACTTTTAACGTCACGATATTTACTGGCTAAAAATCCACTTATATAAGTTAAAATTAGGTAAAAAATAAGACCTATTGGGCCGGCTCGGGCCCCCTTTGGGACCCCGGGGCTACAGCCCGGCTGCCCCCCCCCCCTCTCGTCGGGCCTATTTTTACCCTATAGTATAAATAAAAATTATTATTGTCGTAGCTAACTTAAAGATAAATTTATTTTTCGATAGCTTACATTTCGGAAGGTTTCGCTTTTGATATATCTACAACCTGATACCTATATATTTTGCTGCTAGGTCCTATATGACCTCCTTTGAGCATTCAGTACTTTTTAACAGAAGTAACTACAATTCTAAAGTAAACGATGTATTAAATTTAAATAAAATACCACCTTTTCAAATAATATTTTCGTTTAATTTAAAAAAAAAAAATATTATTTCTGTCTATAATTTTAAGCTCAGTCTCTACACTATGAGAATTATTAGTTACTAGTACTTACCCGCGGCTTCGCACGCGTATTGTTTGAAATTATGACATCATGTTGATCCGCAGGTAGGTACCTACAGAGTACACTTATACATCTTGTCTCAATTGAGAGTTGTTATTTCGTTGGGAAATTTTTCCACGGAAACAGAATATTTTCGTTGGGTAAAAAGTATCCTCTAACCATCTCTGTTACCCAAACTATCTCCTTTCAAAATTTTAAGTTGATTGATTAACCTATTGAGGCATGAAGCTTAACAAACAAACAGAGAAAAACTCACTTTTGCATTTATAATGTTACTGAAGATTAGTAAATGTAAGTATTTACAGTTTATCATTAACAAGTCTTTTAAAAGTGATGTGCTAAAAAAACACTTTTTTAGCATTTTTTTTTTTTTTTTTTGGAGAAACTATTTGTTGTAATAAAAAAAACAGTTTTGTATATTAAAGTACATATAATTAAGTGTATTTTGAATTTTATTCTTTTTGTCTGGCATTCCATCTACTCTTATAGGCCTGTTGAATGTCACATGTAAATTTTGTAATTCGAAATGATGCAAATGATTCAAAAAAAAAAAAAAAAAAAAAAAAACAAAAAAGAAAAAACAAAAAAAAAAAGACAAAAAAAAACAAAAAAAAACAAAAAGAAAACTATAAGCCTGGTTGGACTAAAATTTGATTCATTCTCTTTATTATGGTGTTTTCTGTAAAACAATAGAATCAGCCTCCCATCTGACCTGAGAGTTTTTTTTGGTGCCATTTTGAATAAAAAAGTTGCTCTATTTTTGGACTTTTCAAGCGTCCTAAAAAATCATATTTTTAAGTGCTAATTCCAGATAATCTTATAAAAAAACACCATGATAAACAGAATGCACCAAATTTTAGTTCAAAGGACATAGTTTTTCTTTTTTTTTGAATTATTGGCATCGTTTTTTTTTTTTTCTGAACCGATTACCTTTAACAGGCTTACAAAAGGAGATAGCTGATCAAAAAAGAAAGAAAAAATATTTAAGTTATACTTAATTATATGTACTTTAATGTACAAAGGCTTTTTCTACATAAATAATTTATCCAAAAAAAAAAAAAAAAAAAAACACAAGAATTATTTTTTTATAGCACATCACTTGTAGAAGATAAAAATTGTTTGTGGAGTATAAAATTTTCCATATACTGCCAAACTTTCTGGAGGTCATTGTACAATATAATTAATACATTTAAATAACCTTCTTGATATATTTTTTCAAAAATACGTTGCATATTTCATTGCAGCTATGTATTTATTGTAGATGTACAGTATAAAATATTTTCCTATAAAATTTTTAACATTCTCTTCGCTACAGCAGGCTTTGGAAAAACTAACATTAAAATATTAAAATATTCTACATAACTCAGGTATATAAATAAATATTTTAGGTAATTTTTTTCTATTTTTCATGCTACGTTTTCTAATTTTGTTTTCAATTTTTCATTGGATATATTTTATTATTTTTGTAAGGAAAATTAAAGTAAAATGGTATAGGCTAAATTAGCTAAAAATGACCAGATATAAACAAATATTACAATTGAAGCAAAATCACACGGGCTTAGTTTTCTGTCTCTTTTCCTTTTTTTTTATTTTTATATTAGAGTAACTATCGTAATTAAGTTACATCTCCAATTTTGCTTCATTTACTAATGACGTAACACCATTTTTAGTTGATTTGTCCAATATTGTCCTCATTAACATTTTAATACGAGGCAAAGCATAGGATTGTTTCCTTAAATAGGAATTATTTCAAGATATCCCTGTCTTAAAAAAATGTGACAAATAATATATTACTGATCAGTTCATAAAATAAACATATAGCCAATTTAAACAATTGATGAAGAGTTTAATCACAGTTTAAATAATAGTTTGTTTCACAAACAGTTACAGTGTCATTTGGAATTCGAAAATTCCAAAGGGTTATCCATGTTATGTACCTAAATAATGCATAACATTATGCATACTAATACATTGAAAATATCATCACTAAAGTAAATTTAATTTTAAAATATAATTTTGCAGGTAAAATTATTTTGTGAAAATTTACAGTTGATATTTATGTAAATTATTTAATTTTGTCTAAATTTCACTGACTTTTTTAAAATTTTTAACAACGATGGCAGTGGAATTTTAATTGTCATTAAATTTTTTTATTTAAAGCTTGTCATCAGTTATTTTTGTTATTTCCTTGTAATTTTAGTGTGTTTTGTGATCTGTAAGATATTTCTGATATGTATTTAATTATTATGGTGGCTTAAAATGTCTGGTGATAACTCTTGTGCTGCTAAATTTTGTTTAAATCATTCAAAACAAAATTTCAATTTTTTTTTTTTCTAAGTGCCGTTTGATGCTAATTTGTAAGTACTCGTATTATTATAATTTGAATGCTTATGTAAAAATACGTTAAATAATAAATAATTATTAATATTTTATAATAATTCAGTTAATATTTTCGATTTCGACAGTGGTTGGTGCTAATAGGTCGCGACGATCTAAATTCTCGCGTTGAATACTGTCATCAATTTCGCGTTTGCTCAATTCATTTTGAAGAAAGTTGCTTTTAGTTGTATATAATTTAACATGACCATTATCAACCCTCAATCTCATATGTACAAACGCATACAATCACATAACTAAAAAAGGACATGCATAATTGTTTGTACTTATATCAAAAAAGGATAGAAAGTGCGTTTCACTACTGCCTATGGTAATAATCTTTTATTTATACTGCAGTTTAATTAATACTTATTTACTGAAAATTTTTAAATTATATGGAACGGATATCATATTTTTCAGGCAGAACTACTGGATTAAAGTTACAGACAAGAGATAAAAAGGTCATTAATTGCTAAAACAAATAATTGAACGTACGGATTGATTAATAATAATAATTATTAATTGAATTTCAAATGAAAATTAAATAGAATGTGTCGTCACATTATAGGAAATAACAATCATATAACTATAGATTCAAGTATAATTCGCGCTATCAAAGTTTGAAAATTCGATCCATAATTTATTGGGTTTATCCCTATTCCGCATGTAATATATTAAATTGTGTTTTTAACAAACTTCAAAAACGAGGAGGTTCTCAATTCAACACGTATGTTTTTTTTTATGTATGTACACCGATTTATCCCACAGTTCTGCGCCATTGGCCATTTGCGCCATTCTTTTTTAAGTTAGTAGATAAAGTTTTCCAGGTGGTCCCATAAAAATTTTGTTGACATGGGTTGAGTAGTTTTTTAACCATCTTCAATACTATCAACGATATGAATAATTATGGCAAATTTAAAATTTTTATATGCAAAATTATTTACTTTAATATCTATAGTAACATATTTTTTTTTTAACTTATGCTGATTCAATTATCCTAAAAATAATTTTCTGTCACTACTTAGTTTAAAAAATTCTTTGATGACTTGAAAAATTGGTGGATTTTCATTGATTTCTTATTTCCCTAGTAATTATTACCTCAAATATTATTAATGTTTCAAATTTCAAACCAAAATCAGTGAGTCCCAAAAATTATGATTTCTGGACACTGGAATTTTGGAAACTATTCCACTTAATATTTTTACTTCAAAAAGTAGAAAATAATTAATATCACGAATTTTGAAGTCAAGCGGGGAGTAGTATAAAATAATCTTGAAGAATTCATGAATTTTTCAAGCACATCCAATCGCAATTTTACATACGACGCCCCGCCTGACTTCAAAATTCGTGATATTAATTATTGTTTACTTTTTGAAGTCGGTTTTTTAAAACATCGTTTTTGGTAAATAATAAACAAATATTTTACTTTGCAAAATACCACTTTTATTTTTGAAACTGTGACAATATTGTTTCGAACCGTTAGTTCATTCTGTTTGAAAATGAACTAACGGTTCGAAACAATATTGTCACAGTTTCAAAAATAAAAGTGGTATTTTGCAAAGTAAAATATTTGTTTATTAATTACAAATATATGTAGAATGCCATAAAGTAACGCTCAAATCTATTAATATTAAGATCTTTTTTTAACAAATAGTAATCAACTTGCTACACATATCATGTAGCACTGAGGCATGTCCGTTGTAACAAGTTGTGTTCTGAGCACTTATTCGCTAACTAATTGTGTTTTGAGCACTTATTCCCTAACTCTTGCACATAATTGAGTTACAAAAGAGTTAGAAAATTATCTTTGACAAATTCTGATTTGCAACAACTGGAGCCAATTTAGATGTTTAGTTTCACTTATTATTGTTAAATAATAAAACTTTAAACTATTTTTAAATAAAAATCTAGTATTTTAATTTTTACAACAATAGCAACTTATTGTTGCAAAGAATTTAATGTTTTGAATTCCAAATACCTATCTATATAATAAAATTAATAAAGTTCATAGTTTGACATCAAAATTGGAATTAGGAAATTCCTCCAATATTCCTCATCATACAAGGCGCTTAGTTTTCGATACTACCATCACCCCAAATCGTATTAGACAACCTTTTACGTTTAGTTAAAATAAGTGACATTAAACAATAATCATTGCATTATTTTAGGGTCTCTCAAAAATATGTGTAACATACATTTTAATTTCAGTGTTAAATAAACAGAATAACACGTGTGGCATTGAAATATTAGAAATGAAAATTATGTTGTTGTTAAAACTTAATCGATAAAACAAAATTTTGTGTCAATTGTCATCACCACCGATTCAATTGATTAGAAGAAATGGAATTTATGTTCTAAAATGTTGTCTGTAGCTTGACAGATGGAGGTAACAATTAATGTTCTAGTGTGTGACCTGTTTAGTTGCCTTGCCAAATAATTTAAAAATTCGAATAAAAGGACAATGCGAAAAATTGCCCCCCAGCGCCCACTGGTGAAAAATGTATTTTCTGAAAGCCCCTTCCTAGTAGGTCACAAATATATCCATCTTAGGTACGGAGAACCTGGCCTTCAAAAGTTCTGACATGCAGTAGGTTTTGCATTCTCCACGTGACCATTTCTTAAGGGCAGGGTAAGGTATTAAAATAGTTTTTTTTTGCATTTTTTTAACTGAATGCATAATATCTCAAGAATATTGTCTCAAAATTTCAAGTTGAGTGGAGCAAAATTGACGAAGTTATAAGCATTTTTGTTGTTACCTGGCAGATGTTTCGCTCTCTCTCTCTCTCTCTCTCTCTCTCTCTCTCTCTATATATATATATATATATATATATATATATATATACATATATATATATATATATATATATATATATATATATATATATACATATATATATATATATATATATATATATATATATATATATATATATATATATATATATCACAAGGAAAGGGCAAGAAGTCGAAAATTCAAAAAAATCTGAAACTTTGTCAGTATATAGAGGACGGCTATCTAATAACATAAAAAATATCAGTTGCTGCTAAAAACGTTTTTAAGGGGTAAAACATCCCCTCAAAGTTGGAACTCAAAAGTTTAAAAATCGATGAAATTTTGTTTATAGGCACCTTAAAAAGTTCTATTAACAAATATAACATTATTTTTTGCACTTACACATTTTTAAGGGTTGAAAGCACCCCTCAACTGTTTACTTAAAAATTTAAAAATTGTTGGAATTGTGTTTATATATACTATACAGAGCTTCAATAATAAATATAACATTATTTTTTACATCTACAAATATTTAAGGGTTGAAACCACCCCTCCATATGTGTAGGTACTTAAAAATTTAATAACAATCGATGATATTTTGTTTATATATACTAAGTATATAGAGCTCTAGTAATAAATATAACATTATTTTTTGAATCTATAAATTTTTAGGGGTTGAAACTACTCCTTCATATGTGTACTTAAAAATTTATAAATTTTTTTAAATTTTGTTTACATATACTATATAGAGCTCTAGTAATAAATATAACATTATTTTTTGCATAAATTTTTAAGTACACACACGGTTAAAAATGTAGGATTAATAAGTAATCTACAGAGGTTACATATATGGCATCCCCAAAATTTTATTAAAATCTAATCGGTTGTTTATATTAAAAAATTCATTGTAATATAACTGATATTAAAAATTACTTGAACTTGGATTAGAGTCACCAAACCAAATTTTATTCCAGTTGTATTGCAAACTAATACTATGAATATTACGATTCTAAATTCAACAAGTATTAAAAAAAAAAACGCCGTGAGCAGCGGGGCCCCATCACGGTAGTCGAATTTTCCCCTTCATCTTCGGTATTGAATGTCTACAAGCGAAATGTGATTGAAAGTCTACAACCGAATTGTCATTTTGTTGGTTTCAAAACTGGTGATGAGTGTTCGGCTGATCGAGGCTTTAAAAAAAGGTTTTAAGTATTTAAGGGCTGTATCTCAGTAAATTTCAATTTTGTGCCGAAAACAGGTAGCAGAAAAAAAGCCAACACAATTCGTACGAGGACATTCCTGCCCATGTTTATCCGCTAATTGCCTTTATGTTTTAGTTTTAAATATTAAAAAACGCCGTGAGCAGCGGGGCCCCATCACGGTAGTCGAATTTTCCCCTTCATCTTCGGTATTGAATGTTTACAAGCGAAATGTGATTGAAAGTCTACAACCGAATTGTCATTTTGTTGGTTTCAAAACTGGTCATGAGTGTTCGGCTGATCGAGGCTTTAAAAAAAGGTTTTAAGTATTTAAGGGCTGTATCTCAGTAAATTTCAATTTTGTGCCGAAAACAGGTAGCAGAACAAAAACCAACACAATTCGTACGAGGGCATTCCTGCCCATGTTTATCCGCTAATTGCCTTTATGTTTTAGTTTTAAATATTAAAAAAGGACCTTAAATAGTAAACTGGAAGGCCTTTATAAAGATATTTTTTCTTTCAAAAAAAAAAATAAATAAATAAATAAAAAATAAAAAAAATAAAAAATAAAAAATTATTTCTTCGGTATTGAGTGTCTACAAGCGAAATATAATTGAAAGTCCACAAGCGATTTGTAATTTTGGTGGTTTCAAAACTGATAATGAGTGTCCGGCTTTATAAAAAGATTTTAAGTTTTTAAGGGCTGAATCTCAGTAAATTTCAATTTTGTGCCGATAGAAGTTAACAGGGAAAAAGCCAACACAATTCGTACGAGGGCATTTCTATCCATGCTTATCCGCCAATTGCCTTTGTGTTTTACTTTTAAATATTAAAAAAGGAACTTAAATAGTAAACTGGAAGGCTTTTATGAAGATATTTTTTCTTTCCAAAAAAATCCAAAATTTCTATTTTATAAATAATAAAAATCCAAAATTCCTAAATAATAATTAAATAAATAAATAAACAGTGACTTTAATAACATTTGCAAATTACTTAATATGTATGTATTTCATTTGTTAAAAAATTGTATTCACTTTTTTTAAATTTTTTAAAATTACTATTCGCCTACTTGTATTTAGAATAAACATAATGCTTTTAAAACACATTTAACAATAGCATTCAATTCCGATGTAAAAATGGGAGAAGTGGGGGGAAAAGTGATGCGGACTCCCTACAAGGTACTAGCTGGATACTAACTGAATACACGTACAAAATTTCAGCCCTCTAGGTTTCCTTATGGAGTCTCTAGACATGTTAGAAAACAAGCAAAAAAATTAAGGAAATATTGGCGTAAAAATCCTGGGGGTAAGCGTTAAAAGTTGAAACCTCCAAAAAACAGTGTCTGGCTATTAGCTTAACCTGTACACCAAATTTCAGCCCTCTAGGTTTATTTGGGGAGATTTTGACCCGAACGAAACTGTTAAAAAACAAGAAAAATCATGTTCTTTTGGGTATAAAAATGGTGGGGGTAGGGGTTAAAAGTCGAGACCCCCAAAAGGCACCCCCTTGATACTAACTCAATCCGAATACAAAATTTCAGCCCTCTAGGTTTATTCGGGTGACCTGTGCGAGTGGTACAAACTTCGAAAACGTCGAAAATGCATGAAATTGTAGCTTAAAAATGAGGGGGGTGGGGGTAAAATATTAAAACCTCCAAAAAGCACAACCTAGGTACGAACTTTATCAACACACCAAATTTCAACCCTCTACGTTAATTCTGGGGGGCTGGGGGCCTGTTAGATCCAGCGAAAATCGTTTTTCCCCCCTCTACTCCCACCATATCATCCTAGGAAGCTGAATTTTGGATATGTTGTAGATAATTGACCGAAACATTATTTAAAACCGGTTTGGAAAAGTTTTATTGCTTTTCCGCCCCCCACCACCCCCTTAAAGGTCGGGTCCGAAAAAAAATTTGCTCAAAATTTGACCCCACTTTGATAGTATTGTTGTGCATCGGAATAAGCCCCACTTACCAAATTTCATCTCGTAACTTCCATAGGGGGGCCCTACACATATTAAAAGGTTGCGGGAAAATATATATATATATATATATATATATATATATATATATATATATATATATATATATATATATATATATATATATATATCAGACATCTTTTTTTTTTACATAATCGTGTTCTACGGGTCCGAAAACGGATAGCGCCCCTGGTCTCGCCTCTCGCAGCTCTTATCGTATAGACTGTATAAGTCTAATTTTTCGGAGAAAATTCGACTAAAAAGGACCTTAAATAGTAAACTGGAAGGCCTTTATAAAGATATTTTTTCTTTCCAAAAAAATCCAAAATTTCTATTTTATAAATACTAAAAATTCAAAATTCCTAATTTATAAATAAACAGTGACTTTAATAACATTTTTAAATTACTTAATATGTATGTATTTCGTTTGTCATAAAAGTAAGTTCACTTTTTTTTAAATTTTTTAAAATTACTATTCGCCTACTTGTATTTAGAATAAACATAATGCTTTTAAAACACATTTAACAATAGCATTCAATTCCGATGTAAAAATGGGAGAAGTGGGGGGAAAAGTGATGCGGACTCCCTACAAGGTACTAGCTGGATACTAACTGAATACACGTACAAAATTTCAGCCCTCTAGGTTTCCTTATGGAGTCTCTAGACGTGTTAGAAAACAAGCAAAAAAATTAAGGAAATATTGGCGTAAAAATCGTGGGGGTAAGGGTTAAAAGTTGAAACCTCCAAAAAACAGTGTCTGGCTATTAGCTTAACCTGTACACCAAATTTTAGCCCTCTAGGTTTATTTGGGGAGATTTTGACCCGAACGAAACTGTTAAAAAACAAGAAAAATCATGTTCTTTTGGGTATAAAAATGGTGGGGGTAGGGGTTAAAAGTCGAGACCCCCAAAAGGCACCCCCTTGATACTAACTCAATCCGAATACAAAATTTCAGCCCTCTAGGTTTATTCGGGTGACCTGTGCGAGTGGTACAAACTTCGACAACGTCGAAAATGCATGAAATTGTAGCTTAAAAATGAGGGGGGTGGGGGTAAAATATTGAAACCTCCAAAAAGCACAACCTAGGTACGAACTTTATCAACACACCAAATTTCAACCCTCTACATTAATTCTGGGGGGCTGGGGGCCTGTTAGATCCAGCGAAAATCGTTTTCCCCCCCTCTACTCCCACCATATCATCCTAGGAAGCTGAATTTTGGATATGTTGTAGATAATTGACCGAAACATTATTTAAAACCGGTTTGGAAAAGTTTTATTGCTTTTCCGCCCCCCACCACCCCCTTAAAGGTCGGGTCAGAAAAAAAAATTGCCCAAAATTTGACCCCACTTTGATAGTATGAGGTGCCTCGAAAATGAGCCCCATTTACCAAATTTCATCTCTTAACTTCCATAGGGGGGCCCTACACAAATTAAAAGGTGGCGGGAAAATATATATATATATATATATATATATATATATATATATATATATATATATATATATATATATATATATATATATATATATATCAGACATTTTTTTTTCTACATATTCGTGTTCTACGGGTCCGAAAACGGATAGCGTCCCTACTCTCGCCTCTCGCAGCTCTTATCGTATAGACTGTATAAGTCTAATTTTTCGGAGAAAATTCGACTAACAAGTAACGGTGGATTATATTTTGAACCAAATATGTATTAAAAGACAGGTTTCTTTGGTTTGAAATTTTAATATTTTCTGTATTAAAATCTAATATTTTAATTACTAAATATTGTAAGGAAGGTTATATTGAAACGCAGTAGCATTTTTTGTATTAGTAACATTTTATTGATTTTTTTCACAATAAACAAAATAAACGTGAATTTCCAAAAAAGAAAATTATATCTTCCGGGCCCAATTCATTATCTTATTTCTTCTTGAACGTTTTCAGTAGATTCTGCTGATTTTTTATTTTACTTTTTCTTAAACTATAATTTTTCATAATAATAGAATAAATCCTGTAAATAAAGAGAAAAATAATTGGAATTATTGTCAGTTAAATGTCAGTTGCAAAGACTTACCACGAGCTTGATAATTAAGTGCTTAAATTCTACGCTGACTGCTACATTATATCGCCGAAGTTGTCCGAGTAAATATTTGAATTTTGATATAAATAAAAATCAGAACACTACGCTCTTGTCTGGTAGATCTTGAGTTCGAAACCAAACGGGGAAGATACGTCATCTACATTACCACACCGCTCATCTATCAATAATCATTCCAATATCAGAATCAATTATGTATTACCCCAAACGATGCATACAACCATAGTAGTTGCGTAGGTACCTAAACAATAGATAAAAAAAATGAGAATATTTTTTCATATCGTTCAATATTTATGATCGATATTACGTACCTTGTATAAAAGCCTAAGTTAAAAAATAATTTGAATTTTTATGATGGTTTAAGTCCGACCGAAGTTACGAAACAAACAAAATAGTTGAAGGAAGAAGCAACAAATTGTGTGAGTACTTGTTTATTGGTGATTGGCGTCATTGATGACGCATTTATATATCTATATTTTGATATGTGGAAAGGTTCCTTGATGTTCTAAGTCAACTAACCAACCAAAAAATACAGAGAAAACAATATATAAATTAAAAAGGTTAGAGTGAGGACATAGTAACCAAACCAAGATACCTTGAGAACACCGAGTCGTCGACAACGGACAGCACCACAGCGCAGCGAGCCACTATAACAACAACATGTGACTGTTTTGAGATTTGACTGATTCAATCTAAATGGTTTAAAATTAAGTCCAAAAAAAAGACCAAAACCAAAAAATGTAGATACCGTGTATTGCTTTTCAGTAATGTTTTGGTTTCGTTCTTCTGAATTAAATAATTTTGTATTATATTTTAATAAAAAATGGTTTAAATTATGGGAAATAATATAAATAGATTAAATTTGAATACCAAAAAATATTGGAAATATTTTAATATAAGGGCAGGATTTAATTTTAGTATTTTAATATTTATTTTTTCCAGTAAGTTAAGGTTGGATTAAAAAATTAGTCCAAGATTTTTAACTGTGCACATGAAGGGGTGGTTTCAACCTCTAAAGATTGATAGATGCAAAAAATAATGTTATATTTATTACCAGAGCTCTGTATAGTAGGTATATGTAAACCAAATATCGTAAATTTATAAATTTTTAAGTAGGTATACATATGAAGGGGTAGTTTCAACCCCAAAAAATTATAGATGCAAAAAGTAATGTTATATTTATTACTAGAGCTCTAGATAGTATATATAAACAAAATATCATCAATTTATGAATTTTTAAGTACACATATAAAGGAGCGATTTCAACCCCTAAAAATTTGTAGATGCAAAAAATAATGTTATATTTATTATTAGAGCTCTGATTAGTATATATAAACAAAATATCATCAATTTTTAAATTTTTAAGAACACAGTTGGGGGGTGGTTTCAACCCTTAAAAAAGTGTAAACGCAAAAAATAATGTTATATTTGTTACTGGAACTTTTTAAGGTACCTATAAACAAAATTTCATCTATTTTTAAATTTTTGAGTTCCAATTTTGAGGGGATGTTTCACCCCTTAAAAACGTTTTTTAGCAGGAACTGATATTTTTTATGTTATTAGGTAGCCACCCTCTACACACTGACAAAGTTTCAGATTTTTTTGAATTTTCGACTTCTTGCCGTTTCCTTGTCAGTTATATTATAGAAATTTCAATGGAAGTATTCACATGTTTATACCTGAACTGTATATTTTGTCAGTGTAGAGTACAAAATGTAGTTTAACAGTAAGTATTCTATATCAGTTTTATACAAGAATTTTTAAGTGTTCAAAACTTTAAAGCGTTTTCCCCACAGCTGACGTTTTCAATGTCGTTGCCCTCATAACTTCAAAACTACAACACCGATCCATTTGAAATTTTGAACACTATTTCTGTACATAATTTACGAGGTAACGCTGGAGAGTTTTTTTCAAATTTTGTTAATAATTTTTATTTTACAATAACAAATTAGCCAATTTTTTTCGCAAAAATCGTGTTTTTCCGTTCTAAAGGTTCCAAAAAATTGAAAAATTGAAATTTCGAAAAACCCTCCCAGCGTTACCTGAGGAAAATTATTATCTAACGAATGAAGTTTAATTTTTTTATTCGGATGATCCAGCACCAAGCTTTGAGGGGCACCGCAATTCTACTTTTTTCAGAGACACGTTCGAATAATTACTGCCGTTACTGTATTTTTTAATATTTCTTTGTGAAAATTTTTACAGTATTCTTCAAATGTTATACTTTAATGTACCACTGGTTTTAATAAAGAGATTTTAACTGTGTCGTCACAAAAAATAACAAAAACATGCCTTTTTTGTAAGAATTAGCCTTACCCTCTCCTTAAGTAAACGATGTGTACAGACCTGCAGTGGGCATTAGAGTCCCCTTCGGGAGGATGCAATTCGGACTACCTTATTTCGGCAATCTACCAAGGGGTCTGCCAGAAATCGCCACCGGTAAGACTCCAAACTTCTCTTCGGATACTCCCAATGTACAGATTTGAAACCCCTTGATCTTCTGCCATAGACCACGTGAGAAAACGAGGTTAGGCCACTTGTCAGGAGAGTGGTTTCATACAGTGATAGGCCGGTCCACGACATGTCTCATAACCCATTTATACCTATACAGAGTATCCCGTTTGGCTATGGCCACGTGCAGACTTTTTGTACATTTGACGCCCAATAACTTTTGAAGGCCAGGCTTTCCATGAACGTGCCCATTGACAAAGTTGGACTACTTGACCAGGGATATCGATCGGCACCGGTTTCAACCTTGGGCTCTAGGAGTCAGCTCCCCATAGAGCTTTGCCCATTGTCCTTTAACGATTTTCTTTATGTTCTTTGAAGGAAACAAATTTGTAAAAATATTTTACGGTAATAATTAATTTGATTGTATTGTATCCTCAAAATATAGAATTTCAATTCAAAAATATTTTATTTGATTTTTTTTTTAAATAAAAGAATTTAAAAACTAATTACATTGGAGAAAATATATAAATATAAAATTAAAAAATAAATAGTTTTACTTCAATTTACTGCCACAAAACGTATTTATTATTTCACTTTTTGTAGATTTGTGGCATCTTCTGTTTCTTCTATTTTCTGTAATGTAGAGTATATAATTTGTTAAATTATTATAAATTTCAGTCTATGAATCACGCGAAGGATGGTAATATGCTTTTTATTTTTGAAATATTTCTTCAAATTCAATAATACAGCTATTTTTATAACATGGCATACATACGACGTTATATTTTTTGTAAATTTTTTAATATCTGTGTTGAAATTTAACATATATTTTTCCTTTAATTCACTATTTAATTCAAACAGAGAATTTTATTACGATTTTTTGAGGTTACTTCGGTTAAAATACCACATAAAATTGAAATTTCAATGTGAACTTTACTTTGTCGACCATTTTGAATTGACAGGTGTACTCAACTAGTTACCGCAACAAGGTAACTAATATGATTCGCAAATGGAATCCACTTTAGAGGACTCCATGCACTTAGTGACTCCACTAAAGATTTCCGAAGACCTACAAAGGAGAGGGAGGGTACATTTGTCTAGGAATTTAACTTCACAATTATGTCAGAGTACAAAGTTATGAAACCGTTAATTTTTCACTCTTTTCCCCTAATACTACTTTTCACTCGTTCCCACAGCTATTTCTTACAAACTTTGGTGTAGAGGTATATAATTATGTAGACATATGTATATATATGTTGCAGTACCGGCAACATTATTTGGTTGTTGTTAATTTAAAATATCCATTTGAATGAAAGTTGAACTATGTAGTAGCTATGTAGTATTTGAACAGTAACAATATCCCCCGGCTCGATAATGTTTAATGTTCATTTGACATAACCCGAGCTGCCGGAACCCCGTTTATCCATAAGTACCCAATTTTAAACTATAACGTAGAAAACAACTATATGTAAATAATATATTTAGGATAGACTGGTGTATGCCGTAGTAGTTAACAATTGTTATATTTGGTTAGCGATTACTCTATGTCTATGCACATGTTTTATTGTAAATTAAATTAGTACGACTTGATGTTACATCATTTATGAATTTATTGTTAATTTTGTTGCGAGTAAAATTAATTAAAATTTTGATACAATCGACATTAAGGAAAACTTTTTTATAAATCTTTTTAAATCTTTAATAAGAAGAGAAACTAAAATAAAACCTAGCTTAAAAGCTATATATAAAGTAGTTTCCTCTATAGGATGAAGCAAAACGATTACCTATTAATTTCTAATAAGGTTTCTAAATGCATGATAAAGGAAGTAACCAGAACAATATTCTGTACTTGTAATAATTCCAACTTTGAATAAAATAGGATCGTTTTTGCTTTAACCATCGATATCTCAGTACCAGTGATCGGACAGAAAATTGAAGGACAGTTTTGGAATATGGAATAAATTTCCTACAAGGCTATGCCGCGTACTTTAGGAAAGAATATTTTTTTCATCCTTAATTTTAATCTGAAAAATGTGAAAAAAGGGACTTTTTTTCCTTTTTGCGAAAAATCGTCCGCATCCCTGCGAATATCGATGGGGAGTCTAATGTTTGTACGAATTTTTATACCTCACTGTACCCCCAATTACCCTGTAAATCGGCAGATCGATATATCGAATGCTTTTCCTAAACCGTTTGTTCAAAATTTCCGAATTAAAAAAAAAAAGGATCAAAATGAATGAACAAAATTGAAAGAAAAATTCTTTTTTTTTTCAAATTTTTCCACAGTTAAGCACCTTTTATCCATTAAATTTGAAAATTAAGAAAAAAAAAAATTTTTCAAAATTTCAAAAAAATTAAAAAATTAAAATTAAATTTTAAAAAAAAAAATTTGGAAAAAATTTGAAAAAAGATCGTTTAAATTTTAAAAAAAATTTCAAAAAATAATTTTTTTTTTCTTAATTTTTAAATTTTAATGGATAAAAGATGCCTAACTGGAAAAATTTGAAAAAAAAAATTGAATTTTTCATTCAATTTTGTTCCTTTATTTTTTAATTCTGAAATTTTGAACAAACGGTTTAGGAAAATCATTCGATAGATCGATCTGCCGATTTACAGGGTTATTGGGGGTACATTGTGATATAAAAATTCGTACAAACATTGGACTCCCCATCAATATTCGCAGGGATGCCGACGATTTTTCGCAACAAGAAAAAAAGTCCCTTTTTTCACATTTTTCAGATTAAAATTAAGGATGAAAAAAATTTTTTTTCCTAAAGTACGCGACATAGCCTTGTAGGAAATTTACTCCATAATCCATAACTGTCCTTCAATTTTATGTTCGATCACTGGTTACTGAGATATCGATGGTTAAAGCAAAAACGATCCTTTTTTATTCAAAGTTGGATACCTCCGGAATAAATGAACGTAGAGAAAAATTTTAAAAAGGAATTTGAAGCTGAATAAACAGGCTATCACGTCAATACCACGGTTTTACTGTAAAAAAAATTTTCAAGCCCGCAGACCAAAAAAAAGAGAACAAAAAATTTTCAAAAACTTTTTTTGTCTTATTCCTTATAATTGCTCGATAACTGTCACTTCTAAAAATTTTTGGACGAAATATTTGAAAACTAAAATCTTGGAGCTTCAAAACGCTTGTTTAAGCATCTCGATACGACCATTTTTCAGGTAAATACAGCTCTTCAAAAATCACTAAAAAAAATTAACAATTTTTTTTTGCTCCCTTAATTTAGAGTAGTACCTATAGTACCTATACACAATTAAAGTTGAAAGAAATTTTTTTGCTATTGCCTGCTACGTGAGAATCCATATAACAAAATTGTGATAATTCAACTTAATATACAGGATATCCATAATAAAATTGACAGTCTCGGCTAAATTATGTGAATTATGCAAAAGCACTAACAAGGAAAGGTTTTGAACTGTCAGTTCGCAATTTTGATGAAACTTGGTATATGTGTAGAACAAGCAAAAATAAGAGACCCGTCTTTTTTTATCTGCCACCGTCACTATTAAAGGGGTGAAATTATCCCTCAAAATTAGCAAAAACAACTTTAAGCAAAAACAGGTAAACTAGCATTTTTCATGTAGTTTTCATATATGCTATTCAAATTTTAATATACTGAGGCATATTCACCCTATTTCAAAATTTACCCTCAATTTTACCTGAGCAGCCCCTCCAGTAGGTCCGACCCTGGATTTATACACATCAATAGAAAGCTCTCTAAAAATAAAGTGTTTTGCCAATTTAAAGTTTTTTTTTCTATTTGCCTTCGTTTTCAAGTTGTCAAGCAAAATTAAAATTTTACCCTAATTTTGAGGGGTGATTTCACACCTTAAATGGTGACGCTGGCAGATAAAAAAAATACGGGTCTGTTATTTTTGCTTGTACTACACATATACCAAGTTTCACTAAAATTGCGAATTAACAGTTCAAAACCTTTCCTTGTAAGTATCTCTAATACCGTAATACCATCTCTAAACTTCCCAAATTCGGTACAGTTTTGGAGCTATAACCAAAAACCCCATAATTCCATTTTTTTTCTTTCATTAACTTCTTACTAGTAAGAAATATTTTATCTTTAGCTGCATATTCTTACAGCCCTTCTTCACATAATATTAAAATATTTTCTTAGACCTTTTCTGTGACTACCCTTTTGTGAAATATATAAGCCCAGAGTTTTGTTCTCTTATGGAATTTTTCCGAATTTTAATTTTTTCGATATTCGAGATAGAAATAACATACGGTATATCGACGGAAAGGAAAGAAAAATGTCATTTAATCATGGCAAAATCTACTTCATGTTTAATAAGATCAACGAAAATTCTGGGTCGTATCTCAAAAACAGGTAGTCAAAGAAAAATTTTTAAAAAATATTTAAATTTTACCTAAAAATGTTTTATAAGAAACTACAGAGAAAATCAGTATGATGTGGAAAGAAAAAACAAATTGGAATTATTGATTTTTTGGCTATATACTGCCTAAATTCGGAATTTGAGAGTTTAGAAATAGCGTGCGAGGCGTCTAGTCAGCAATGCCATCTGGTTATGCATGTGTCGGCATTGAGTAGGTACTCCTACTATGCTACTCTCATGCGTATTTGTGTACTTTTCGCTTATTTTGCGTACTTTCCTAAGAATATGATTCGATTCAATCATAAATTTTCAAGAACGGTTTTAGGAAACATTTTTATTGTGATCCATTTAAATTCCAAAAGGACCCACTATCCACATGCTCCTTATATTTTCTATTCAATAGAGTCTATTGCTTCAGGTCTGGAAATTTTCCCGTTTTATTACCTATTGTTATTTCTGGCGTCAGATTCTGATAATTTAATTATTTCAGTGAATTAAAAATACAATTTTGAGAATTATTTTTCGATAATCTTTCAATAATTTTGGTTGTTCATTTATCCCAGTGCACAGTGTTCCAATTTCCAAAAAAGTGGACAAAAATGAGAAAAGTGAAGTTTGTAATTTTGAACTTATTACCCCGTAATACCGTAGGGGGGACACCACTGCACCCCAGTGCAAACCGACAGTCCATTATACCGGCTGCATTACCAGATAAGGGCAGGTCAAACACACTTAACTGAGCACCGGCCTCGTACGCATCTTTTAGTTGTTTATTAATAACTTTTGTTTGCAAGTGTGTTTTTGAAATCAAAAGTGATGAAAGTTGGAAATGAAGGTGCGTAATCATTATCGATGTGTGGTAAAGGGTAATTAAATATTTCTATAGCGTACTTATTACAGAAAAATATTGCATTGTTAATGTGTTTATTTATAAGAAATACTTATGAGTTTAATCGAGCTGGATGATTTGCTTTTTTTTTGCAATAAAATATGAAGTATAAAGATAATTTAAAAAAAAAAAAAATCTGGCCCTAATTTGACCCATCGTTTTTTACACCAGTTTCAGTTTTCTCTTGTCTCACTTCATATTCGTAATCAGCGACCTTAAAAACCTTTATATACCATTTTTTGTTTCAATATAACTAATTTTAGCGAATTTCCAGAACGGAATTCAGCTATTATAGCCACTGTCATGACGCGACTTGAGCCTGGAATCATGGCAGAAATTTATTTGTCCCATGAGGTCCCTAGAAACCGAAAATAATATTCACTAAATTTATATATATATATATATATATATATATATATATATATATATATATATATATATATATATATATATATATATATATATATATATATATATATATATATATATATATATATATATATGTCCGCATGATAACTCTCGAACAAAATGTCCTACTTTTACAAAATTTGGTGAAAATGCTGGAAATCTCAAACTCTTGGATGAGTTCTTCAGCCAGACACGTCGGATGCCAGGCACATGGTTTTTGTTCTTGCGAAAAATTAGCTTTTTTCCAAAATTTCCACTTATTCAAAAATTTTTGCGAAATTTTTTTACACCATTTAAAAGAGAAGAAAGAGTATATAAAAAGGTCTTTAAAGTATTCTTCAATGTTAACTAGTTTCTGAGAAAAACTAATTTTTATAAACGGAAATTCGCTATGTTATGCAGGATGCTGGGACAGGGTATTTTATTTTTGTCCGTCCTTTTGGACCCGTCATTTTTAATTTTTAAAATAATAATATTAAATTCATAATCAATGACTTTGAGAACTTTTATATACCATTTTTTGTTTCAATAAAGCTAATTTTTTTATTTTTTCCCCTATTTTGGACCCGCTCTGTTGTATTTTCAAATAGGTAATGAATATCAAATTCATAATCAGCGACCCTGAAAACCTTTATATAGCAGTTTTTGTTTCAATAAAACTAATTTTTTTATTTTTGCCCGCCATTTTGAATTTTCATAATAATAATATTAAATTCAAAATCAGTGACTTTGAAAATCCTTATATACCATTTTTTGTTTTACTTAAAGTAATTTTTGATTTTTGTCCGCTTTTTTTGAACTGTGCAGTGAATCGGTATTACAATTATAAAACTATTTGTGGTTTTTGATTTGGAGAAAGTTTGAAATTGCTGCCAAATGATTTCCTCCGCCTCCTTCCTACATCTTGCGTACTCTAGTGTCCAGTGTGCGTAATATTTTTGGTTACGCTGCGTACAGTTAACGCAAAAGCACCTGGTATCGCCGCATCTAGTGCTTTCGTATAATTTATTTAATTTAACCGACACTGTACTTTTCACCGTTTAGGAGATCCCAATGCCGGCAAATTTATTAGGGACACTATGTATTTTTAATTTTTTTTTTTTTATTTATTTATCTTCATTTCTTCGTAAAAAAAAGTCATTAAGTACCTAATTATAACTTTTTAAACTTCATAAATTATTCAAAATATGTGTATCTCAATTGCTCTATACAGCAAAGTACATAATGCGAGTTTTGTTATTACCTATGCTTATTATGTATTTTGATCTAATTATCAAATAATTTAGTACATTTACAAGCTTTTTAATGGTATTAAAAGGAAAAGTAAAAATGCTCTAATCCAAAATTGTAATGAATAAAATATTAAAATACCATTAAATGTAGGAATATTTGAAAATATCATAGAAAATTATTTTAAAATAAAATTATCTAGAATATATGCATGTATTTCCAGTTATTTAATAACATTCAAATTACAAATCATAATAAATATAATTATGTAGTCTACGCTACCGTCCAAAAGTTTAAGACCAAGTTTTAAATGATGTAATCATAGGTAAACTAGGACGTTTTAAAAATTTTGAATTTTGTGGCTAGTATGACGTTTAGTTTTACTCTTTTCATTAATGTTATACAATAGCACCGTGCTTTACCATCGATAATCGAGGAATAACGGCATTTTACTCCATAATATACCATTAGGCACACTTGTTATTGCTTGCATTGATTGTCGAAAGTTTACATTATAATCAAATATATATAATTATATTAAAAATAAATTCAAGAGCCTTTTGTTAAATATTGTATAATGTCCTTATATTCATTACTTCCGTTACTCGAAAAAGTATAAAGTTAGGATTTAATATTAGTTTCGAAAAAAAAAAAATGTTAATATGTTGAAGAAAATAGTAAAACTTAGAATCCATATATGGCCTTGTTGCGATAAGGGGTTAAAGCTATTTTTTTTAAGGCATCAGAAATATCAGTTGTTTAAGACATCAAAAATATTCGGTTTAAGACAAAGCAATTTTGAAATCAGAAAAAAGAGTCTTTTAATACGTCATAGTTAGACCTCATAATCTGTTCTTAAATCGACGCATGAATTCATGAAGATATATATATATATATATATATATATATATATATATATATATATATATATATATATATATATATATATATATATATATATATATATATATGGAAGAATCGGCTATATTGGACCACTTTTGCCATTTTTGTTTGCAACAAGAAAGTAAATTAAAATACAGCCCTCATTTTTGGTTGTCTGATTAATCAATCTTTATGCTATAGAATGAAAACATTAATTCGTCTCTAGTTGAATTTTAAAAAGACTCTACCTTGGGTAAAAAAAATAATGTCATTTGGTCCAATTTAGGAAACTAGTTCCCTAAGTTGGACCGATTGGTTCTTAAATTGGACCACCGTTGATAATAGCATAATTAAGCAAAAGCTGAAACTCAAAAAGCTCAAAAATTATGATTTTATTCTACTTTTATTATAATGTATTACAACAGAATTCAATATTACATAGAAAATAATATATAGTTGAAACAAAAAGTAGGGGAGAGGTATGTCAGTAGTAACAAAAAAATATACAGGCTAGTAACTTTGTATTTATTAATCACAGGGAATTAAATTTTTGGCACAAGATAAGGACATCTTTCAGGTTTTGAATGAGCCGCACAAAAATATTCTATGTTGGTTCATAACTGAAATAACTGCATTTATGTGGACCAAAGTATAATGTTACAATCGTCACCGTCAGAGGACCAATTGTTACAGGGTTTAGGTTCAATTGTAACACTCATTATTTAGTGGAATTTACATGTTAGTTATTATAATTAATTTGGTTTCCAAAATTCTTCCTTACATATTGAGTGAGTAAGGTGACAAATACCACAATCTCTGGCAACAGGCCTGATTTTTTTCTTCTATTACTCTTCTAACGACATTCAGGTATACATTATCGAATACGGTTCCTATCCTAGTTTATGTTTTGCTTTATATAGCATTTTTTTTTTTATTTGTAAAAATAGCCTGAATTAGAATAAGGACTGATCCAACAGGCAAAACTAATCGTGGTAGCTTTGAATCTAACGATAACCGTAACCGAAAATCGATATAAAAAACAAACGGATTTTGCTAAAGTGTAACCATTAATGGAAGGTATTTTTCTTTTCTTTTTTAAATTATTAATCGAAACCGTTTACCTTTATTATTCGATTCATACCTGAAATATAAAGTTTAATTTTGTTTAACATAAATTTTTAACACAATACAAAACATTATTTAGAGAAATAATAATGTAAACTAAAAAAAAATTTTACTAGCCATAAAATGTAAAATTAATCCTCAAAAATTAGAATTCTGAAAAACCGTAGTTTTTAAACTTTATTTAAAAGCCTATACTCAATCTCGGCTCTGTGTGCTCAGTTCCTTAAATTTAAAATACTAAAAGGAAAAATTGTGGATATGTAAAACTACTGGAATATCAGTTGTAGCATGTTACAATTGACACTACTGAATTTGTAACAATAGTTGCAGTGCTGTTTAATTTTATAAAAAAATTCGTAAAATTTTAACTATGATTAAAAAAGCGAAATTACCTATTTGATAATATTAGTTGTTTGCTTATGTTTCCAATAAAATCATTTTACTTCCAAGTGATGAGATATTTACTGTAAAAATCAAAAAATTGTCAACCAACTCAAAATTTACAATTAACTTATATAAACACATTTGGCATTGCTGAGAGAAAACCGCCACATGGTATTAACTGAATGTTTTGTCAGTAAAGCACAACTTCAGGAGCCACCTTATGATACGCAATACACCTCAATAGGGTTGATAGATGTCTCGCAAATTTCAAAGTTACAATTGACCCACTGTTACTACTGACACACCTCTCCCCTACATACCAATTCTAAGATTAAAAGCTCAGAAATTATTTTTTACAATAAACACAAAAGTACTTTTTCACTCTTTCCGAAGAATTTGCACATTTTAAGTGATTCCATTCTTTGCACATCATGCACTGAGTCATTGGCTAAATTTTATCTTCTTCACAAATTCCGCAGTGCCAACTTCCAGTTTCTTTTTTAGATTGATCACTATTAGCTACTGTTTCAAAAATCATTTCTTCTCCTTTATAAAAAGCCTGGAGTGCTTTTTCTGATTATTCTTACTCCCATTGGCCGTACTTTCCTTGTGATGTAATTCTAAAAGTAATAAAAATTGTAAATATTAAATAGTTCTTAAATTGAACCGGTCCATTTTAGGAACTTCTACTATGTCAACTTGCGGGACCATAATGTTTTTCTACAAAAACCGTTATCCACATCTAATCCATATATATATATATATATATATATATATATATATATATATATATATATATATATATATATATATATATATATATATATATATATAACATAAATAGGGTGAATGCGGGAGAGATGCCGCACATTTTGAAAACACTTGATAATTCTTAAAGTAAGCATTTAATTGATTTGAAATTTGGTACACAATAAATCTAAACATTGTTCTTTACAATTATTTATAAATAATTGTAAATTTTGAGTCATAAAGGATTCATAATTAACATTTCTGTAGAGCCTGCAAAGCGGCGTCTCTCCCACACCTATGGGAGAGATGCCGCATCAAAGAAGGTGAGACGCCGCATAGTTCATATTAAAAATTTTGCATTTTACACACATCTCCATACATGATGCATGCCATATGTAACCATTTTTGGCACTTAATGCATCTTAACCAGTCAAATTTTTATTTGTTTCTGAGTACCTTTCAAAACATTCAATACACAGGCAGTCATCATTATTTTCGTTATCTTCACTAATATGAGGGCTCTTCCTGATCCATTAATGAATCTTTTATATTTACGTGGCATAATTTACAGTCCAAAAAAAAAAAATTGCATAATTAAGGTATATAGGTCTATGATTTTAACATGTAATATGATGCGGCATCTATACCAACTTTAAATGCGGCGTCTCTCCTTTTTGTTGGGATAGATGCCGCATGTTACTATAGCAAGCATAGTGCGGAATTTCAACCTAAAATTTTATACAGTACTTTTAAAATATACCTAAATTAATAACAAAACTCATTTTCATTAAAACAATGAAGTATACATTCTTAAATTCTAATGAATTAAATGGCTGATAAAATATTATGTTAAAAAACGTACTTTTCAATAATAAAAAGTAGGATAATTACTAAACTGATGGACCAATCATAAATATTACCATATACAGCTTAAATAAGTAACTTATTTTAAACATATAATCCATCAATAGCGCTATCTGTCAATCAACCGACGAACTATGGCTACTGCGGCATCACTCCCGACGCGGCATCTCTCCCGTACTTACCCTATAAAAGTAGTTAGCAACTCCGGTCTTGTTTGATAAGATCGTGAGTTCCGAACCGGCCGGGGGAGATACATCATCATCAAACTACCATACCACACAAATGATCTATAAGCATATCAACACCAAAAACAATAGTACAACTTATACCAAAAACGATGCATATCACCTTAGTTGTGGCGCATCTAAACAATAAAAAAAACACTTTGCTTTGCAAAATACCACTTTCATTGTATATAAAAAAAACTCTTATGACATGTTTCGGTCAATATGACCATTCTCAAACGTTTAAGAATGGTCATATTGACTGAAACATGTCATAAGAGTTTTTTTTTTTTTTTTACAATAAATAATTTATTAAGAGGTCAGAATGTTGACTGGGTATTGAAACAATATTATTATAATTTCTATTCACCAATCTTACTATGTTATTTTTTTGTTGCAGGTTTGTATACATTGTACCAATATTTCTCAATCTTCTTATTCCCGTGGCATATTTTACAACAAAGGAAGATTTCATGGGCCGTCTACGTAACCATAGAAGAAGAAAATTGTGTATTATCAAGCAGTATAAATATGAAAATAGAAAAGAACGATAGACTGGAAAAATTTTGCTGTAAACTTTTGAGAAACACTGCACAAAAAACACTTGTGCAACTAGATAAGGAGGTAAAAATTATTATCTATTTTTATTTTACAGAATTTCTATTGATAATACAGCATCACTTAAAAGTAAATGTACGTTATTTAGGCAGCCAAGTTAGTATACAGTGTACATACAAATTGAAATGTTAATGTATAAATTAACAACATTGTAAAGACAAATGAATTTATTATCATAGAGGGCTCTCTGTGTTCACGCAAGTGGCGTCAGTAAAATAAGCAGACACACTGATCAACTGTGTATATATAGACAAACTACTTTTATAATTAGAGTCCCTACACTAAATATAGTCGCGACACTAGCCACGTTCGCCTAAAATATATTGGAAATAAATTAAAAATTAAAAAAAATCATTTAATTTAACCTAGAATGAATAATTTAATTAAAACTTTTGTCTTTCAAAAGATAAGTGAAGGTAGTCACAATATTATTGCGATGATGACGTAACATAGTAACGTGGCACAGAGATGTTGATCAACTCGTAAGATGTACACACGTTCTATGTATCTTTTGTTTAGTATCTACCCAAAAAATGTTTATTATTATTATTTATACTAAAATAACATGCAGAGTGTGCATTTTTTCAGCAACGATTTTCCATATTACCTAGGTAGTTGATCAGTTTTTTTTCATCATGTACGAAACACCGGTATTTTTAAAATAAATTCAAACTTTTGTTATATAGTGATGACTGATTGAGAATAATATTGTTGTTGTAACAAGTTCACTTATGGGTGATTTGGGAATTTTCATAAATTTTAATATTATATAAGCTACTTGTAGTGTCTAGACAGGTAAAAAAATTTAATTAAGAAATAAAAGTGTAGCTTTATAATATAGAATTTTGTTAAACTTTTATATTGTTTTTAAAGAAGAATGTATTTTTAAATAAAGTCGATTTATAATCTCTGCGAACCTGGCACCCCACTTTTACTAAATAAAATTTTTAAAATATAAACTGATAATATTGCGTTTGTAGCTGTTTGTAGTAATAATATTTTCGTTTGTAGTTCAACACACTGCAGTATAAAAAAATTTTAAAAAATGGCTGCACCCCAGTTTAAGAGACAACAATTTTTTAAAAATTTTCCCTAATTTAGAATCGTTTGTAGTTATTTGTAGTAACTTTCTTTTCGTTAATACTTGAACAGTTTCAAAGTTACAACAATTAGTATCTTTAGCAACAATCAAATAACGGCTTTTTGTCATTTATAATGATATTTGAAATTCACATGTTCCGTAAGTTCCAGAATCGTTTGTAGTTGTTTGTAGTAATTTTGCTTTCATTTGTAGTTGGACAGTTTCAAAGTTACAACAATAAGTATCTATTACGAAAAACTAAGAAATGGTTTTTTGTCATTTATAAAGATATTTGAATTTCTCTTTTCCAGTCAGTTTCAGAATTGCGTGTAGTTGTTTGTAGTAGGGGAAGTGTACCTAATATCGTACATCTTCCTAATATCGCACACCACCATATTGCCGTTCGTAAGTGTTATATTCTGGTGACAATCAGTCTAACCCTTTGGCCTCTGGCAGCCATTAGACGAGGCCAAGTGTTGAACGAAATTGGTAACTTTTGTAGTTTTTGCAAAACATTTTTAATTTTTTTATTTCAAACATTTTGGAGGTGCGACTTATGCATCTAATTGTATGATGAGAGGTAAGTGATACTTATTTGTCAATTACAACAATAATTTCTCTGTATTGTATAATTCGTATTTTCATAATTATAATATTAATTTATGACATATTTCAAGCCGAAAAATCCGCCATATTTATTTGTCACAATATGCCAAATATCGCCCACCTACAGTAATCATAATATCGCACTATACGATATTAGGCACGGTTGCCCAATCATTTAAATCAAAAATGGGGTCAACCTCGGAATGAAACGGAATAAGCTGGATTTTCTTATACACCTTTATTTTGGCATCCTAAATGTTCCCCTAAAAGTCTTATAGGGTCACGTGTGAGCGTCTTTAGATATTGAAGGTCAAAGATCGTTTTGTGGAAATATTATCTCGCTTCTTTTGCCTTAAATCGTTTTTGTATTTTTTATAAACGTTATAGAGCATAAAACTCTCTACAAATTTTGTTTCACTTTTCGATGCATTTAGCGATTTTGGATCTAGTTCAAGTGTCGATGATGTAGCTGACTCTCTTACAGTTTCAACTGATGGAGACGACATCGAGAATGACTGTGAATGTCCCTATTGTAGTTAGTCGTATTTAACAGACAAAAGGGCGAGAAGTGGATCATTTGTACAAAGTGACGCAATTGGTTTCACAATGTTCGGGAACGGAAGATTACAAAACATTCATTTGTGATTATTGTTTTGATGGTTAATTAAGAACGTAATATAAGTAAAACTACAAAATTTTAAGTCTAATTTACTTATGATTAAACATATATTAATGTAAATCTATGAAATTTTGTTCTACTTAAGAATAAACAAAATTATTTTGTACTAAATGTTTTTTTTTTTTTGTTCACAAACCATATCTAACATTGTGACAGAAATAATAACCTAATATCGTACAGGGCGACATTTTGACCACTATTGGTGGGCGATATTGAGACGACATTTCATGAAGCGGTCAAAATCAGTTTTTTTCATTAATTACAAAAAGATATATCATATACATGTTTAATCAATTCCCGACTATTTAGTACTTCAGGAGCATTAAAAAGACTAAATAGAAGTAAAAGTAGGGCTAATTAAAAAGTAAAAATAGCAGAAAAATTTCAATTTTCAAAATGGGTGCGATATTAGGCACACTTCTCCTAATTTTCGTCTCGTTTGTAGTTGAACAGTTTCAAACTTACAACAATTGGTATCTATTGCAACAATTAAGTAACGGGTTTTGTCATTTATAAAGATATTCGAATTCCGCTTGTTCGATCAGTTCGGAATTCAAATATCTGTATATATGACAAAGACCCGTTACTTAATATTGCAAAAGATATGTATTGTTCTAACTCTGAACCCGTGCAACTACAAACGAAAGTAAAACTACTACAAACAACTACAAACAATTCTGGAAATGATGGAACAAGTGAATTTCAAATATCTTTCTAAATGACAAAAACCGTTACTTAATTATCGCAATAGATACTTATTGTTGTAACTTTGAAACTGTTCAACTCAAACGAAAAGAAAATTACTGCAAACAACTACACACGATTTTGCAACCGATGGAACAAGTGAATTTCAAATATCTTTATAAATGACAAAAAAATCGTTATTTACTTGTTGCAAAAGATACTTATTGTTGTAAGTTTCAAACTATCCAACTACAAACGAAAAGAAAGTTACTACAAACAACTATAAACGATTCTAAATTAGGAAAAATTTTAAAAAAATTGTTTATCTTAAACAGGGGTGCAGCCATTTTTTAAAAATTTTTTATACTGTAATGTGTTGAACTACAAAAGAAAATATTGTTACTGCAAACAACTACAAACGCAATACTATCAGTTTATATTTTAAGAAATTTATTTAGTAAAAGTGGGGTGCCAGGTTCACAGAGGTCGATTTATACCTTAATGGGGCACTTAATGTTTGATTGATCATTTATTGATTGTCTGGCGATGGATTTATTTTTTTATATAGCAAAATCTGTTTGCAGATATATTAATATTGTCAAAAATATCGTTATTATAAGAAAAAAATGTAGGAAAGGATCTTATTGTTTTTCAAAATTAACAAAACTTTGCAGGAAGGAAATCAAATTAAGTGGCAAATGGAAAAAAAAAGAATTAATCGTCAATTTTGACATAAAGAAAGTAATTTCGCAACACTTTTAACTTTTAATTTCTTTGATATACTGAAAAGTCTGATTCCATCCCTGTTACAAAAATGAGAGCATTAAATCTAAAGTTTTACTTTGAACTTTAGTATTTTCTATCTCAAGCTAAGAAAAAAATTCTAACTATTATTTAATCGTGCTTAGGGTTCGACTATAGTTCCTTTTAAAATATTTGGGACAACTTTTTTGACGTTTTGTTAATTTAAAACTTAAATAAAATTAATATATATATATATATATATATATATATATATATATATATATATATATATATATATATATAGATAGATAGATAGATAGATAGATAGATATAGATATCGATATATATAGATATAAAATAAATTAATATATTTATAGTAATTAAAGAATAAATTGTTTTTATCGAAATCTGTTACCATTGTTTTTGATAAATTTATAATGCTAAACAATCTTTAAAATGCGCCAAGACTTAGAGAAGCACGGGGGTAATTGGAGCCTAACAAAGAAAAACAAAAATATCTGGAATTGTTCTAACAACTTATTTATTTTTTAAATTGAAACACATATACCTGAAATTTTATATTTAGACAATTACGTCACAAATTAGTTCAACCCTTCAAAATGACGTCATATAGATTTTAAACCAATAACTGAATACAAAATTTTTAATACTCCTTAAAAATACTCCTTCTCGATTTAACATTACGAGTTAGAAAAAGATAATATAATAATATAATCCAACCTAATTAAACAAAAGCAACTGAAATATTAATGATAATAATATAAAGAGGCGACTTACGTCGTTACCTATTTGTAACCACACTCCAGAAGAAGACGTAATTATAATGAGTTGTCTGTCAAATGTTACTCTTAATAAGATCTTCAAATTTGTTTAATTTTGTACAGTAAGGCTCAACGTAATGGTAAACTAGTAATTAGATTTTACCGTGCAAATGGTTTAAATAGTTATAAATTATAGCTATTTAATGACAAACAAATCAACCAAACTTTTCAATTTTATACCTAAACTTTTTCTATGAATAACAACTCACTCATATTTTATTTTAAAAATGCCTACTTTTTTAGCTTATCGTACTTTTTAACTTGACCTAGTAGTGTACTTTTAAATAGTTTTAGAAATCAGTTTACTTATTGCAATTCAAATGTTTGATGAATTTCTACAAGGAAAATTCAGCTACTACACCATATCTCACCAGGTCACCATAAAAAACGCTTTTATATTCTCCAGCCGCCATATTGAAATCACTGTTGTGTGAGGACAATTTTGCCACGCATATTTGAAAAATAGAGTCCATAACCTTTAATTTGAGATATTGCAGATCTATTTTAAGCAACACCAATTTTTTACAGCAGGGTGTCCCGTTCAGAAAGAATGTCCTATATATATATATATATATATATATATATATATATATATATATATATATATATATATATATATATATATATATATATATGTACCGGCCCATAATTACATAGTTTGCCGTGCATAAAATTAATTATAAATTAATAATATTAGTATGCTGGGAGAATAATCTTGGTAACAGATAGACAAAAATACATGATTTTGGACTGACAATCGGATTATTATTTCTCTTATTAAATATCGATAATACGGAGTCAAGCACACGCAACATAATTATATAATTGGTGACCAGCGACGATTTGGTAATTCGTTTAAATATTTATTTATTATTAAAATATTTATAATTATATTTTGACATATTTGTTTTCAAAAGCAAAATATAATTATGCCAAAAAAGAATAATACGAAGATGACTCATGTACCAGTCATCTCAGAAAACGGTAGAGTAAATTTCATTTTCGAAAAACTACCGGAATTTGACAGAGGTGACGTGCAATTGTGGTTGGACAAATGTGATCTTTTATTTAAATTGAAAAATATTGTCAATGAAGACAATAAATATTTTTTAATTACTCTCGCTCTCGATCCAGAGGCTAGTCAAGCTGTGCGTCACATAATTACTGACGTGGCTATTGAAAACAAATATGAAAGAATAAGGAATGAATTACAAAATAAATATGTTATGTCAGAAACAGAAAAATTTACTTCTTTATTTAAAACAGAGAATTTTCAGAATCTAAAACCTTCAGAGATTATTAATAAAATGCAATATTTTGCATATGACTTGAATTTGGAAGATTCATTCCTTAAGCATATATTTTTTAAACATGTACCACAGAACATATTGCCTTTCTTGTATGCGCATGAGAATTTGGAATGGCATGAATTAGGTAAATTGGCAGACAAAATATATGATTCTTCAAGAAAAGTCGAAATTAATGAAATTAAATTAAGAGATGAAAAACTTGAAGAATTATATAATGATATACATGCCATAAAGAATAAATTGAGAAATTTAAAGAAAAGGCAAAATTTCCATAGAAACAGAAAGAAAAAAGGAAATTTTGACTGTTCTAAAAATATTTTTAATTCTAAATTCCATTCAGAAATATGTAAATATCACATTAAATATGGAGAAAATGCAAGAAAGTGCATCAAACCATGTTATTGGTACATTTTATTTAGAAATGAAATAATAAATGGAAATAAATTGAATCGAAACCATTACAAAATGACAAAATGTCATACGGATTCAAAAACGAAGATTTTTTATAATAATTCCTGGAAAAAGAGGAATAATTCAAAATATGATAATTATCATCCGAATAATGATGATAAAATGTTTAATTTCCAATCACGACATCACAGAATTAATTCAATTTTTGATAATAATTTCCATAATCGAAAAATGTATCACAAAAGCGATAAATGTTTTTCGAAACCATTTGTGAGTTATCCGAAAAATGTAAATTTTTTCAAAGAAAATATAACGACTCCGAGAATAATGGATATTCGCAATGATAGAGTCAATTGTCATTTATTCTCCAAGTATCCTTTTAAAATAATGGAACAGGATGAGAATTATTTTAAAATTAAATTAAATAATAATTTGGATAAAGTTTCCAATAAAAAGCATACAGTAGCTTGCGTAAAATAATTCTCATAAAGCAATGATAATAATTATTCAATTTATTTCTGTTTTTCAATGAATTCTCATAGGTAAAATTAATTATTTTACTTGGATATTTTTCTGCCGTATGTTTTTATATGTTCTAGATTCGGATATTCTGAATTATAGAAGACATCCGGATTGGAGAAGCAGAAAATTCAAATTATTCATAAGTGAATATACATATTATTATTATGTATTGTAATTTTTTTAATACTATTTGTGTAACAATGACATGTAAATATGTAGCATTGTTATACTGGAGGGTTTTTTCATTTTCAGGGAACAATTTAATTTGCATCCTGAAAATTTTTCCCTTCAGAAAAAAAATTTTTTTTTTTTTTGAAAAGTGCCAAGATTTTTTCTTTCCGCAGGGGGGAGTAATGTACCGGCCCATAATTACATAGTTTGCCGTGCATAAAATTAATTATAAATTAATAATATTAGTATGCTGGGAGAATAATCTTGGTAACAAATAACAGAGAAAAATACATGATTTTGGACTGACAATCGGATTATTATTCCTCTTATTAAATATCGATAATACGGAGTCAAGCACACGCAACATAATTATATATACTTTTTAATTATATATATATATATATATATATATATATATATATATATATATATATATATATATATATATATATATATATATATATATATATATATATATATATATATATATATGGGCCGCAGAGACCGGGGGGGGGGAAGGGGTCCCGACTCCCCGAAAATTACGTAAATTTTCCTTCCATTCATTTTATTCATATTAAACTGTTTACTGGTATTTTTCATTTGAAAATCGAATTTTCGGAGACGAAACTTTACGATAATATTTTACAATGTCATCGGAGAATTGCGTTATCAAAAAGTTGGGTTGTTTAAATTTTTGTTGGACCTCTCGGTAGATTTGTAGTTGTTGGGCCCCTTTATTATATATATATATATATATATATATATATATATATATATATATATATATATATATATATATATATATATATATATATATATAAATTTTGGTGAATCGGCATCATTTTCGGATTGTGGCAACCTCCAAATAAAATTCTATCATAGTCCCAAGCTCAAGTCTTACCATGACAGTGACAGTAGTAGCTGAATTTTCTTTCCAGTCGGAAATTCATTCAAACAATTGAAGATAGGAAGTAATGAAATAAAAATTTGAAATATATTTAGAAATACACTACCAGCTCAAGTGAGAAAGTACAATAAGCTAAAAAAAATAAATATTTTTAAAATCAATCAAAGGGTCTCGCCGGGTAAGCATTATGTGATTTCGGCCCAGCGGCTTTTTCGGCTATTCTTTTTCACGAATGTTGCTTATGGTGAGTAATGTTCGAAAATATAGGTATTAAACCTCTACCCCCTATATTGTTAGAGATATGGGGGTAACAACCCTTAAATTTAAAATTTTTTTTCCTCAAAACTATTGAAGATAATTAGATGAAATTAATAAAGAATGTTGACATAAAGTAGCTTTATATTATAGAATTTTTTTACATTCGTATGACGTTATTTACTAGATTAAAATAATAATTGAATTTTTGAGGATGCATGTTTTAGATCAACCCCTTGAGTGACACCTACCAAAAAAATATATGTTATTTGGCTCTAACATAGTTATCGTGTGTAGAAATTTCAGCAAGGTCAGATTAGTGGAAGGTGTATTAAAAAAAAATAAATTTAGGTTAAGTAACAATAAGACACCCCCTCGAAAAAAATCAGGGTTGTGATTTCGGTGAGTGACTATGGTATTTCTTTGCATTTTTCGACTCTGAGTGCGAATCTGGAATCAAGAAAATTCTTATACCCCTAAAATTTTTGTATAGAGCCACAAATATCCCTTAAGTAGGTGTAAAGTTATGAATATCAATATCATTATTACAGAAAGGAATATAAACAGGCATTTTACAATCCTCGTGCCCTTATATTATTGCCAAGGGCTCCACCAAGGTGATTTTAATGGATAGTATCATCATTCTAGAATTTGGATTGATCCATGTCTTTAAACTTTAAATAATTTATTTAGCTATCTTCTAGTAAAAATACTCATTCTAAAAATTCATCATTAAAAAGCATTACTAAAGTTAGGCACTATATTGATTGGTGAGCCGGATTAAAAACAACAGGTGGGTCAGGTCTGGCCCAGCGACCGTAGTTTTCTGACGTCTGGTTTAGAAGATTAATGGAAAAATTAATTTATTTTGTTATTAGACCTTGTACTAACGAAAACTAAAAGCGATTCAAAAAAATCATTTCATAAATAAAAGTTAATTGACCTTAATTTTTAAGGTATACAAAGTTTAATTACCATATTTAATAAAAATAATATTGTTAGTAACCCTTCCTTCATCACTGGAAAGCTTTGATATTAAAAGTCCACAAAATCAAATATGGCAGTTCATATTACTTATTGTAATAGACCGTGGTTTTGGAAAAGAGACACCAACGCCGATTTACATATGAATTTTATAATACGGGAAAGGTTAAACTTATCATTAAACGGATGCGTATGAAATAATAAGGCCCTTAAAACCGCCAGAAAATTAAATTTATTTCCAAAAACTTTTAAAAAACAATCAATAAATTCCAAGTACATATCTTTGTTTCTTACAAAATGCAGTGTATTACAAATCTATAAATACATATAATAAAACTGTAAATGGACCGAGGGCCGTGGAGAAAAATAGTGGGCCCCGGGAATAAACTACATTCTTTTAAAAAATTCCTCCCAAGAAAATAAGTTATGAGCAAAAAACCTTTCTTCCTTGGCCCTCTATCGGCAGTTACGGGCCCCCCCACCCCTCAAGGCCGGGGCCCGGGGCTAGAACCCCAGTTACCCCACCCTCTCGTCGGGCTTGAATGAACCGTGTCTGTATGTACATGAAATATTTTTGGAAAATTGTACTGATATTATAGACAGTTATTAATTTAGATACCAAAACAGCGATATTTAAATTTTGACCTGTCCGTCTGTCTGTGCACGCACCATGCAAAAACTACTAGGAGGATTTTGATGAAATTTGATTGATTTTAAAAATATTTATTTTTTTAGCTTATTGTACTTTCTCACTTGAGCTGGTAGTGTATTTCTAAATATATTACAAATTTTTATTTCATTACTTCCTATCTTCAATTGTTTGAATGAATTTCCGACTGGAAAGAAAATTCAGCTACTACTGTCACTGTCATGTAAGACTTGAGCTTGGGACTATGACAGAATTTTATTTGGAGGTTGCCACAATCCGAAAATTATGCCGAATCACCAAAATTTATATATATGTATATATATATATATATATATATATATATATATATATATATATATATATATATATATATATATATATATATATATATATATATATATAATAAAGGGGCGCAACAACTACAAATCTACCGAGAGGTCCAACAAGAATTTAAACAACCCAACTTTTTGATAACGCAATTCTCCAATAACATTGTAAAATATTATCCTAAAGTTTCGTCTCCGAAAATTCGATTTTCAAATGAAAAATACCAGTAAATAGTTTAATATGAATAAAATGAATGGAAGGAAAATTTACGTAATTTTCGGGAAGTCGGGACCCCTTTGCCCCCCCCCCCCCCGTTTTCTGCGGCCCGTATATATATATATATATATATATATATATATATATATATATATATATATATATATATATATATATATATATATATATATATATATATATAGGACATTCTTTCTGAACGGGACATCCTGCTGTAAAAAATTGGTGTTGCTTAAAATAGATCTGCAATATCTCAAATTAAATGTTATGGACTCTATTTTTCAAATATGCGTGGCAAAATTGTCCTCACACAACAGTGATTTCAATATGGCGGCTGGAGAATATAAAAGCGTTTTTTATGGTGACCTGGTGAGATATGGTGTAGTAGCTGAATTTTCCTTGCAGAAATTCATCAAACATTTGAATTGCAATAAGTAAACTGATTTCTAAAACTATTTAAAAGTACACTACTAGGTCAAGTTAAAAAGTACGATAAGCTAAAAAAGTAGGCATTTTTAAAATAAAATATGAGTGAGTTGTTATTCATAGAAAAAGTTTAGGTATAAGATTGAAAAGCTTGGTTGATTTGTTTGTCATTAAATAGCTATAATTTATAACTATTTAAACCATTTGCACGGTAAAATCTAATTACTAGTTTACCATTACGTTGAGCCTTACTGTACAAAATTAAACAAATTTGAAGATCTTATTAAGAGTAACATTTGACAGACAACTCATTATAATTACGTCTTCTTCTGGAGTGTGGTTACAAATAGGTAACGACGTAAGTCGCCTCTTTATATTATTATCATTAATATTTCAGTTGCTTTTGTTTAATTAGGTTGGATTATATTATTATATTATCTTTTTCTAACTCGTAATGTTAAATCGAGAAGGAGTATTTTTAAGGAGTATTAAAAATTTTGTATTCAGTTATTGGTTTAAAATCTATATGACGTCATTTTGAAGGGTTGAACTAATTTGTTACGTAATTGTCTAAATACATTACTTCGGGTTTAGCTTGTCTATTTGACCAACAAATAAGCTGAACTGTAGTCATCTAAACAATATTTTTCTGGTCGAAAATTTTTTTTTCCTCCAGACTACTGTCCGCTCCCGTTGTCCGACAGGTCGAGAAATGGGAACAAGCAATTAATTTCAAATTCGATAAAAATTATAAAACCAAAAGCGGTTTTCAAAAATAAAATAAATGCAAAAAAACACCAAATAAAAGTATTTTAACAATAAAATTCAACTTTATAATCAAAATAAAAAAATTATTCTAAGGTTTCTAAGGATTTAGACTTTAAAGATCAGGGCAAAGAACACAAGTATAATCAGCTACGCTATCGGAGTTAAAACATTCTGCGTGTGTCCATTTTCCACCACTTCTACAGAGATACCACAACTGTCTTTGCAAAAATGTCTTGCATTGAAACTTTTCCAGATGAGAGCCACATAGGCTTTCATTTCCCAAAATCCACCATTTTGTGAAACATAATTATAGATTTCTATATGTATTTGTTATCACAACTTGCATTATTTGTGTGTGCGCTGCAAACGCTGGTTTACGAATTAACCAATTGCTTCCGAAACAAAAAATCGAAATTGAACTGTATTCCAACAAACAAAATGATAGAAATGAAAGTTAAATATTACTCACCCAAAGAGTCGTATTTTCGGTGCTTCACTGTACCAGTAAGGTAAAAGGCATGGGAGAAAACAAGGGATGTTAAGGAATTCTGGTACTATTAAAAAAAAAAAAAAATAATAATAACTGTCCCGCTTAAATAATTATGCACTATTCTTTCATTTTATCACAAGGCAAATCACTTAAAATTACGAATATCAAATTCTTATTTCAAATAGACTTTTCAAAAAAAAACAACTTAAGACTTATAGCACTTAATTCAAAAATTAATACAAATATTACACACAAATATTCTTTATATGCATATGGCAAATCAAACGAAACAAACGAATCGATCAAGTCGTACTAACCGTACTTATCTGAATGTATTTTTTTGCTTATTCAAAAAACACAACAAGTATAAACAGACAAATTCTAAATTTTGTATAAACAAATCGACTTTTAACTTTTTTTTTTTTTTTTAATATTGCTTGGGCCATCTATCGAAAATGAAACCAAACTCAAAAAGAAATTAATGATTATTTATTAAATTAATAATTTCAATAGATGTTCCAAGCGGCCCAAACACTCCCCCCGCCCTGAAGAATTGTCTTCAGACCGGTGGGTGGAAAAGGCACGACCAAACTAAAAACTTATGACACTTACAAGTTGCAAATAACTATATAACGTTTACTTACAAAATATTAAATTTTAGCCAGAGCTAATCAAAATTAAACAAAATTCTAGGGCGAAATAACTATAATTATTGACTGGGCAACGGGCACAGTCGTACTACCGGTCTTTTATATGTACCGGTTTTGGTACGTACATTGGCTACTCGAATTACGCCATCGGACCCAGGAAATACTTGTTCAATGACTCCCATTGGCCATTGCAATGGAGGGACATTGTCTTGTTTCATTATTACAAGTTCACCAACTTTAACAGGTCTAGTGGGGGTGTTCCACTTTTGGCGAACCTGCAATTGTGTTAAATAATCCTGGTGCCAACGCTTCCAAAACATTTGGACTAAATGGTCCAATAGTCGTTTTCTATCTAACAAATTTTTAGGAGGGCTTAAAACATCCGGTGCAGGCAACGAAACTAACGGAGTATAAGTTAGAAAATGAGCCGGCGTTAAAGGCATAGGATCCGACGGATCGGTACTTTGCCACAAAAGAGGCCGCGAATTTAATAGTGCTTCAATCTGCGTGAAAACGGTATTTAGTTCCTCGTAAGTAAGAGTCTGTAAACCAATTACTTTATACAAATGCGTTTTTACTGATTTTACTTGCGATTCCCAAACTCCGGAGAAGTGAGGGCTCATTGGTGGTTGCAATATCCACGAAATTTTGCGCGCGGCTAATTCATCGTTGATACGAGTATGATACTCATCCGAATGTAGTAAAATATGTAAATCATTCAACTCATTTCTGGCTCCAATATAGTTAGTCCCCCTATCACTATAAATCACGCTACAGGCACCGCGACGTGACAAGAAACGTTTAAAGGCTGCCAAAAATAAATCGGTCGACAAATCCGACACAAGCTCCAAATGGAGTGCTTTGGTCACTAAACAAATAAACAAACATAAATAGGCCTTTTGGCTTTTTACGCCTCTTCGACGACTAAGCGTGATGCGAAAAGGACCAGCAAAATCAGTGGCACAATGCAAAAACGGTTTGGCTTCGTTCACCCTTACTGTGGGTAGATCAGCCATTTTCGGAAATGTATTTTTTGGATTAAAACGGAAACAATAATTACACTTACGAAGGCGATATCGAATAGTATTGCGAGCACCAAGAATCCAATATTTCTGCCGCAAAATAGCTGAAACCAACGAAGGCCCGGTATGCAAATTCCTTATGTGGCAATAATCAATCAATAAATTGACGAAATGACAATTTCGAGGGAGAAGGAGGGGATGCTTTTGCTCAAATTCCAAACTGGATTTACTAAGACGACCTCCAACTCTAATTAATCCGTTGTCTAAAAACGGATTTAAAGAAATAATTGTATTAGACACTAATTTATTATTTGTTAATTGTGAAATTTCTAACGAAAAATATTGCTGCTGGACTACTTTTACTAACAACAGCTCAGCTGATTCCATATCAGCTCCACTAATGTTTCCACGAGTTTTGAGAATTCGCAGAAATCTCAAAATATAAACCGTTGTACGTATCAGCTTAATCCATGTTGAGCATCGAAGGATTAATTCGAATATAGAATTTGTGGTGGTTTGAGATGTAACCAGCGAAACGAGCTTTTGTTCTGGAACGTTATCAATCGAAATTGATGAAATCGAACGAATGGGCCATGCCGAGACTTCTGACTTCAACCATGTTGGACCTTGGATCCAAGATGTCATCGCTATAAACTGAGACGGTTTCATACCCCGCGATAAACAATCGCTAATATTATTACTACCATCAATATGATACCAATTCTGCGGAGGAACTAAATTTTGTATTTGTACGACACGGTTAGCAACAAAAGTTTGCCACCGATATGGGGGTGCTGAAATCCAACTTAAAGCGACAGTTGAATCGGACCAGGCAAAAACCTGTTTGACTGGTATACGAGATTCCAAACTATGACGAACGAAATTGATGAGTTTGGCTAATAAAACGGCACCCGATAACTCCAACCGAGGAATAGTTTGTGTTTTCATAGGCGCCACTTTGGTTTTGGCACAAACTAAATTAACTGTAACGTCTCCATTACCGGCAACACTTTTAACATAAACAACAGCTCCATACGCGTTTAGACAAGCGTCACAAAAGCCTATTAATGTAACGTGAGCATCTAACACGATTCCTAAATGACGAGAAATATGAAAATTTCTTAACAAATGAAACTCCTCTTGTAACTGCTTCCATTCATTTGAAACACTTTCAGAAGGAAGTTCATCCCAATCTAAATTAAGTGCCCATAGTCGACGAATAATCAATTTAAGTAGTAAAGTGACTGGACTCAAAAAACCACACGGGTCGAAGAGACGAGCAACCGTGCTTAGCACATTACGTTTTGTGCAAGGGCGAAATTCAACCTGTATGCTAAAAGTGAATATGTCCAATTTTGGATACCATTCCAATCCTAAAACCTTTAATCCATCAGTATTGAAACTTACGACTTTGGGCGAACGTTGATCTTCCGGGATGGCGGTCAAAAGTTCCTCTGAATTGACTGCCCACTTGGTAAGTTGAAACTGACCACGAGCGAACATGTTTACCAACTGAAAATATGTATCCTTAGCTTCATCAACACTACTAACGCTACTGACCAAATCATCTATATAAAAATCACGTTTTACTACTTGAGCCGCTATAGGATAAATGTCACCTTCGTCATCAGCCAACTGATGTAAAGTGCGAATAGCTAAAAATGGTGACGATTTTACACCGAATGTCACGGTATTCAGCTGATAAACCGACACTGGCTCATCAGGAGAAAAACGCCATAATAATTGTTGAAAACGTTGGTGATCCGGATGCATACCAATACGCAAGTACATTTGACGAATATCCGCGGTGAAAGCAACAGGAAAAATTCGAAAGTTTACAAAAAGAGTGCAGATATCAGTCTGAAGTTTCGGACCAGTATGCAAAAGGCAATTTAAGGACAAATGTGTAGATGTTTTACACGAGGCATTAAAAACGCAACGAAGTGGTGTAGAGGTACTATCTGCTTTAAAAACACCGTGGTGAGGAATAAAATAATTAGGCGAGATTAATTCAGTTTTTTCCACTAATGACATATAATTCAACTGTAAATATTCTTTAAAAACTGAACTGTATTGCTCCTTAAAGGCAGAACATTTCTCGAATTTTTTCTCCAACGAATAAAAACACCTCAAAGCCGATGAATATGAATCTCCCAGCAAACCGGGATCTAATTTAAACGGCAAAGTTACGACGTAGCGTCCTGAAACTTCACGTTGAACCGTTGATTCATAAATCTTATTACATTCGATGTCATCAGGGTGTTCATGACGTTGTTCTGGAAGATCTTCATCCTCCCAAAATTTTCGAACTAAACTATCCAGAGAGGAATCAACTGTGGTGTGAAATGACTGGAATGATGTGTTGAACGTAGATATTGCGGGAGCAGAACCCATGACCACAAAACCCAATTTCGTTTCAATAGCGATAGGTGAATGAAGTGAGCCTGTAACTTTACGTGTTCCTAATAATTGGCCATAGAGGGAGGCACCGATAATACCATCAATAGGGCCCGGTCGATCAAACGTATCATCCGCTAAAGGTAAATCCAAAACATGCAACATTGAATCCGTACAAACTTGATAACTGGGAATTCTTTCAGTTATTCGATCCACTAACAGAACTTCCAGATTATAACAAATATTTGCATCAAAACGGGATAAAATTGTAATATCAGTTTTGCCTTGTACAAAACTATCATTGGAACTGATACCCCTAACGAGTGCATGACACTTTGAAACATCCAACTGTAACCGTTTTGCACATTGTATAGTCAAAAAATGTCCAGTACTACCTGAGTCTAACAAAAATCTAACACGATGTTTTATTCCAGCATTATCTAAAACATAGGCAACAACAGTAGATAACAACACAGTGGTGTTGAATGACGAAGTTGCTGTTGTGGTCCCACAAAATGTTGACTTCGAATCCAAAGGGACCGTTAAACTGGATGAATTTTGTATTTTGGAAGAATCCTGAGAAGCGGTACTAATATGAGTAGAAGTATTTGACGTAGGCTTGTTCACAACATGAGATTTAGTAAAATGTAAGAGTGTATGATGATTGTATTGGCATATTTTGCATCTAGTTTTACATTTACAAAGCGCGACCTTATGATTACCAAAACAATTTAAGCAAAGATTTTTATTTTTAATAATTCGATATCGATCAGATGGAGAGCAAGCTAGAAATTTGGAACATTTCAGAAGAAAGTGATCTTTTGAATGACAAACCAGACACAAATCAGACTGATTCTCAACTAAAAAAGAATGAGTCACTTTACTCTTATGAGTCACCGATTGTTTGTTTGAAGTAGCGGTCTCAGAACGAGCGTAAATTTTTGCCTGTTCCTTTACAAAATCTAAAATCTCATTATACGTGGGTATTGAAGATCGTCGACGGGTATTCTCAAACAAGGTTCTGGTTTGTAAATCTAATTTTTTCAAAGCAAGAGATGAAATGATAAAATCAGCTAAATCTGAAATTTCTAACCTACTTAAAGCATTATATGAAGTATCAAATTTTTCTAAAAAATTATTCAAATTGTTAGCTGAAGCAGTCTGGGCTGGCTTCAATTCGAACATTTGTTCTAAATAAGTATTAGCTAATGCCCACTGATCTTGAAATTTATCGACCAATGCCTGCCAAATAATTTCATAATTTGCTCCGATTGGTGGAATTCCCGCGCAAACTGATAGTGCTTTTCCCGATAATTTACCGATCAAATAGTGTACTTTATCGACATTTGTCAAATTTTTATTTTCGTGAATTAAATTCCTAAAATATTCAAAGAAGAGCGGCCAATCCTTAATATTACCGGAAAATTCGGGCAGCTCCAATTTAGGGAGTCTAGGTACGCTGCGCTGAGCTTCATTTACGTTAGTTTTTTCGGCATCAGTGGCACTCAGATTAGTAGTTACTTCGGATTTTTCAAAAATGCTTTTTGCTACTGACAAAACGTGACAATAAATTTCATCAAATGATTCTAATACACTAAAATCAGTCTCATAATTTTCATCAATTTCCAAATTTAAATCATTAATACTTTCAACCACGCTAATAAAGTTAGATTTAGTTTCTTCAAGTGTATTAAGCCTAATTTTAAAATTTTCTAAATTGGTTGAAATTTTCGAATTTTTTGTGTAATCGAATAATTTCTGTAGCCGTAAAAAATATAATTCTTTTTTAGCAATTAAAGATTTTAATTGTCTCTTCTGTTTGTCAGACATGTTAAATTAATTTAAATTCAATTTCAAAAAAAAAAAACAACAAAATTGACTATACTTAATAAAGGCGCATATGTAGATTATGTAAGTACACAGTACATACGTTTAGTACGCCTATAATCATGTACACAATACGTACATAGGCCAAATTTGATATGCATTCAAGAATATTCCCGTTTAAGTTTACACAAAAATGAATATTATTTTAAGCATTGTTCAATACAAATCAATTCACTAAAAAATACTAATATTTTAAAGAAAATAACAAAAAAAAAAAAAAAACAATCCAAAGTTCAATTCAAATATAATCAAACTAATAATAATTTATTTTTGGAAATATATTTAGATAATATAAATGCCTTTCGAACTAAACAAAGAAATTATTACGTAACATCGGAATTGAACTCATTTAATTATTTTTTCCAAGCTAACAATATAAGTGCTATAAGTTATGATAGCTTCCAAAAAAAAAACAATAATGATACAAACTACAAAAAATTAAGTACTTAAGAAGAATATTTGAACTACCAAATACGCGATAGATCCGGTCGAACGGTACCAAAAAAAAATAGTGTGTGTGCGCTGCAAACGCTGGTTTACGAATTAACCAATTGCTTCCGAAACAAAAAATCGAAATTGGACTGTATTCCAACAAACAAAATGATAGAAATGAAAGTTAAATATTACTCACCCAAAGAGTCGTATTTTCGGTGCTTCACTGTACCAGTAAGGTAAAAGGCATGGGAGAAAACAAGGGATGTTAAGGAATTCTGGTACTATTAAAAAAAAAAAAAAATAATAATAACTGTCCCGCTTAAATAATTATGCACTATTCTTTCATTTTATCACAAGGCAAATCACTTAAAATTACGAATATCAAATTCTTATTTCAAATAGACTTTTCAAAAAAAAACAACTTAAGACTTATAGCACTTAATTCAAAAATTAATACAAATATTACACACAAATATTCTTTATATGCATATGGCAAATCAAACGAAACAAACGAATCGATCAAGTCGTACTAACCGTACTTATCTGAATGTATTTTTTTGCTTATTCAAAAAACACAACAAGTATAAACAGACAAATTCTAAATTTTGTATAAACAAATCGACTTTTAACTTTTTTTTTTTTTTTTAATATTGCTTGGGCCATCTATCGAAAATGAAACCAAACTCAAAAAGAAATTAATGATTATTTATTAAATTAATAATTTCAATAGATGTTCCAAGCGGCCCAAACAATTTGCAATATGGATTTGTTATCATAATCATAAAAAATAGGCAAACTTCGTTTTATAATTAGTTATAATTAATTATAATAAAATGATAACTTAATTCGTACTTTAATTTATAAATTTATAATTCGTAAGCGGACAAGTACTGAAGAAGTTTAAGTTGCGTACTAGCGAATACAACCATTAAAAGCGTGTACTTTTGCGTCAGTCTCACTACCCGCTAACTCTCATTATTCCTTGTTCCCTTATCCTAGATTTTTATGAAACTTCATATAAATAGCTTAGGAACCAATGCATTTTTCTTGTATGATTTGCACTTTGATATACTTATAATATTGACGATGAATCCAACCTACATAACAAGAAAATTTTGTGTTGTTCAAAAATTTTTTAAATAACACTCACCTTCCATCATTCCAAGTTATTTGAACTTTTCCATCAGTTGGTTTTAAAAATAAAGTGTTGTGTCATTAAGGCGGACCACTAGTGTGACCGTCTGAAAAAAGGTGATTTTTGGGAATTTTTTTAAAGAAAACTACTCTATGGAATGTTTTAATATTTTAGGGATATATTCGCTGATATACATAGGTATAATAAATTCATGATAAAATTTTTGGACCAAAAAATTAAAAATTCAGTGAGTAATTCACGATCTCCCAAGGCTCCAAAAAAAAGTTATCTAACTGCTGCAGTGATAGCGACGTTCACAGTGCCTGAAATCAAAAAAACCAAAAAGTCTATTAAACTAGAAGGAATGGCCCGCGCCATGAACCTCAATCGAAAAAAAAGTTAAAATTTAACAAAATAGTGGAGGTTTTAAAAAAAGTTTCAAATTTTGCGTGAAAATTTGATGATATTTGGCCTGCAAAAATTACATTTTTTATTCGATCGGAAAACTGGAGGTTTATGGCACGAAGAAACATATATAAAAGAAGCTATGTAATAAGAATCAAATCGATCAAATGATTTGTCTTCGAGTTACAACTGCAGCAAATTTGAAAAATGTAGTTTTTCTTTACCTTACCTTTTGGTTTTAATCACTGAGAATTTTTATTAAAATTACTTACGATGTACTCACTATAACGGTCATAGTAAAACTAGATGAGTCGTTTAAATGTGCCAGGGTCTAGCTTTTCCACAACATGTGACTGGCAGCCATGTTCAGAAACTCCCGAACTATTAACCTTTATACATTTCTCAATACCTCAAAGTTAACAATGAAAATCAGAATCCGCGCTTCGGATGGCTGTAACTCAAAAACTATTTGAGATATGCACTTGAAATTTTAGTGTGTTATTTTTAAAGGTATAGACTATCGAAACATGCAATGTGGTATAGACTATCAAAGGTGTAAACTATCAAAAATGCAAAAAAATATTTCCAGTTTTTTTTAAAAATGTCACACTGGTGGTCCCCCTTAAGCAATTTTCGACGACCGCTAGCAAAAGTTTTGGCCAAATCAGTGGTAACAAATACATTTCTAAAAATTTGCTATGTTAATTATTATTTTGTATAATTTTTTTTTATTAGTATGCAAATCAGTCTATGATCATTTGATCTAAGACAAAATTCAGGTGCGATGCAGTAGGGCTTAATTAACCACATCAATCTTCTTACTATAAATAAAATCTTCTACATATTATTATTAATTATAATTTTTTCGTTACCATTGGAGTAACGAAGCCTGTTTAAATACTTTGGGCTGGTGATAAATCCAAGGTTGAAAGTACCAGAGGGGCTATTAAAAATCTTCAGGGTCGGGAGCATTGATTAAATACATCAAACTTTCTTGTCGTACCCCCTCCCACCTCCTTCCAGTATTAAGTATTTTCATACACACACTAATTATACCTAGAAAATATATTCCTAAGCTACAAATCAATATACAATCGTAGTGAATCAAAAGATCGTAAAGGATCCGTAATATTAAAAAAAAAACGCCGTGAGCAGCGGGGCCCCATCACGGTAGTCGAATTTTCCCCTTCATCTTCGGTATTGAATGTTTACAAGCGAAATGTGATTGAAAGTCTACAACCGAATTGTCATTTTGTTGGTTTCAAAACTGGTGATGAGTGTTCGGCTGATCGAGGCTTTAAAAAAAGGTTTTAAGTATTTAAGGGCTGTATCTCAGTAAATTTCAATTTTGTGCCGAAAACAGGTAGCAGAAAAAAAACCAACACAATTCGTACGAGGGCATTCCTGCCCATGTTTATCCGCTAATTGCCTTTATGTTTTAGTTTTAAATATTAAAAAAGGACCTTAAATAGTAAACTGGAAGGCCTTTATAAAGATATTTTTTCTTTCAAAAAAAAAATAAAAAATAAAAAATTATTTCTTCGGTATTGAGTGTCTACAAGCGAAATATAATTGAAAGTCCACAAGCGATTTGTAATTTTGGTGGTTTCAAAACTGATAATGAGTGTCCGGTTGATCGGGGCTTTAAAAAAAGATTTTAAGTTTTTAAGGGCTGAATCTCAGTAAATTTCAATTTTGTGCCGATAGAAGTTAACAGGGAAAAAGCCAACACAATTCGTACGAGGGCATTTCTATCCATGCTTATCCGCCAATTGCCTTTGTGTTTTATTTTTAAATATTAAAAAAGGAACTTAAATAGTAAACTGGAAGGCTTTTATGAAGATATTTTTTCTTTCCAAAAAAATCCAAAATTTCTATTTTATAAATAATAAAAATCCAAAATTCCTAAATAATAATTAAATAAATAAATAAACAGTGACTTTAATAACATTTTCAAATTACTTAATATGTATGTATTTCATTTGTTAAAAAATTGTATTCACTTTTTTTTAAATTTTTTAAAATTACTATTCGCCTACTTGTATTTAGAATAAACATAATGCTTTTAAAACACATTTAACAATAGCATTCAATTCCGATGTAAAAATGGGAGAAGTGGGAGGAAAAGTGATGCGGACTCCCTACAAGGTACTAGCTGGATACTAACTGAATACACGTACAAAATTTCAGCCCTCTAGGTTTCCTTATGGAGTCTCTAGACATGTTAGAAAACAAGCAAAAAAATTAAGGAAATATTGGCGTAAAAATCGTGGGGGTAAGGGTTAAAAGTTGAAACCTCCAAAAAACAGTGTCTGGCTATTAGCTTAACCTGTACACCAAATTTCAGCCCTCTAGGTTTATTTGGGGAGATTTTGACCCGAACGAAACTGTTAAAAAACAAGAAAAATCATGTTCTTTTGGGTATAAAAATGGTGGGGGTAGGGGTTAAAAGTCGAGACCCCCAAAAGGCACCCCCTTGATACTAACTCAATCCGAATACAAAATTTCAGCCCTCTAGGTTTATTCGGGTGACCTGTGCGAGTGGTACAAACTTCGAAAACGTCGAAAATGCATGAAATTGTAGCTTAAAAATGAGGGGGGTGGGGGTAAAATATTAAAACCTCCAAAAAGCACAACCTAGGTACGAACTTTATCAACACACCAAATTTCAACCCTCTACGTTAATTCTGGGGGGCTGGGGGCCTGTTAGATCCAGCGAAAATCGTTTTTCCCCCCTCTACTCCCACCATATCATCCTAGGAAGCTGAATTTTGGATATGTTGTAGATAATTGACCGAAACATTATTTAAAACCGGTTTGGAAAAGTTTTATTGCTTTTCCGCCCCCCACCACCCCCTTAAAGGTCGGGTCCGAAAAAAAATTTGCCCAAAATTTGACCCCACTTTGATAGTATTGTTGTGCATCGGAATAAGCCCCACTTACCAAATTTCATCTCTTAACTTCCATAGGGGGGCCCTACACATATTAAAAGGTTGCGGGAAAATATATATATATATATATATATATATATATATATATATATATATATATATATATATATCAGACATCTTTTTTTTTTACATAATCGTGTTCTACGGGTCCGAAAACGGATAGCGCCCCTGGTCTCGCCTCTCGCAGCTCTTATCGTATAGACTGTATAAGTCTAATTTTTCGGAGAAAATTCGACTAAAAAAACGAAGTCTTTTCTAGAAAAAAATTTTTTTTAGACAAAAAACACCATTAACAAATACGTGTATACGTTGCCTTGCAATAAATTGTTAAATTCATTTCACTACCCTACAACTTCCTCGTTCGTACAAAAATAAAAATAGAAATTTCGCAAAACTTTATTTCGTAAAACCACACGCAAACAAATGTGGGGGGATATAAACAGTGACAGAACAAAATTTTAAATTGGTTTCATCTTCATTGAAACAAAAAATTATTTTCACAACCTGTGCCAGAGTTCTAGCTACCTAGCCGGAAAAAAGTGAAACGTATTTTTATGCTGACATCACAATAAATAATATTACAAAATTTATAGCCATTAAAAAAGTCATAACTTTTAACTTTTTTTCCAGTTACATATGCTTTTTAGTCATTCATGTAATAACAAAAATCAATTCAAATAAAAAGAAGAAGATTAAAGTAACATATTTTTAAATATTGTAGAATATCCGCGTTATTCGATATTTAAATAAAGTTTAATAGAAAATGGAAGAATTAAATATTTCTCATGTAGATGGCGAAAATGTATATTTTATTAATAGCCATAAAAATAGTAATAAGATTTTTTCTTGAATATTATTATTATTGAAAGATTTAAATGAAGTCGTCTTACTAGATAACAATCAAATATTAAAAAAGGAATAGTCAATTTTATTTGAAAATATAATGACGGCAACCAGCCGTCAGATCAGTTCTTAATTTATTTCCAGTCTGTTAAAAACGAAGTTTGCGCAGTAATTTTAATATTAGGGATTTCAATTTATATTACCAGAATTGCCCAAGGAACGACTAGAACCACTAAAATCTTAACTGTTTGGTTTGTCTTACATTTTTTTAGGGAAACTGTTCTAGCGCCCAAGTATTTCTCAAAATACGCTTAGTTTTAATCTAATAGATCGAATGTTTGCTTTTTGGTGACTAGTTTTATCGAAATTGAAAACTCAATAGAGGTTTTAGAAAGAGAGAATGCTTAATTTCTTTCAAACTGTTTTCTTGAGTATTGACGATCTTAAGAGACATTAAATTGTATAATACTTAGCGAGTACCGTAAGGGTCATTTTTGTGACCTCGGATGCAATTTGAGAATCCGAAGGTGAAAGCTGGGAATTCTTAAACATTCTAAACAATTAGCAGTTATTACTTTGTGGTAGGACAGATTGAGGGAAATGTAAGAACTGCTAAATTATAAAACAAATATTTTGCTTAGCAAAAAAATACCACATTTATTTTTTAATTGTGACAATAGGGTACTTCACTGCAATTGAGAAATGATTCTAAATGCTTTGTTCTTACGTATAAATTAGTTCATTTTTGTTAAGTTTTTAAAAACCTTCAAAAAAAACAATTGTTCAATTTTAAATGAACAAATTGGTGGCAAAAACGACTTGGCGTAATGACGTATGCAATGACGTCACGATTTAACTCAAACAGATGTCGCTTTCATTCATGTCAACACTTGTCAACATGGTTTCAAATTTGTACACAATATTCAGCAGTCATCATGCTCAGTTTTAGTGGTATTTACAACTTTCTACTTTGTTATCTTCTTCATTTATTATCACTGTAAGATTTTCATGAAGCGCTACAAGTATTAAATGCACTTTAAGAAAACAGTTTGACGTAACTTTAAAATTGTAGCAAAAAATAAAAGCATTTTTAACATAATATTTAAAACAAGTTGATAAAAATATTTTACGTATTAAGTGACGATGTATTCCTTCCATCAATCTTTTTTGAGTGCAAAATTAATTGCAAACCAAAAAGTTCAAAATAAATTACAAAGAAAAACAACTTCTCTTGGTCAATTAGAATTGTAAAAATGTCACAATGAAAATGCAATTTGAGACAATACGTAACTACAGTAATAAGATCTGCTGTAAAAAATGACGTCATTTTCAAATATCACTGCGTTTTTAATCATTTAAATGAAGGCTAAAAATTTATAATTTTTAGAATCGAATTTTTAAATAACTACAGAATATTTTTATTTGTCACTACTAAAATTGACTATATTTAAGGATAATACATAAAATTATTCAACACTTGAAACAAATTTTGAATACAGTCAAGTACCGTATTGTTTCAAGCTTAATAGCCCAGTTTTTAAAAAAAGTTAACGTTATTACCTAAGCTTAAAACAATTGTCACAATTAAAAAATAAACGTGGTATTTTTTTGCCAAGTAAAATATCTGTTCTATTATTTACAAATTTGGAATATCATAAAGTGACGCTCAAATCAATAAGTTTATTTATGTTGTTGTGAAGAAAGCTTTGTCGAACAGATGTAGATTGTATCTTTATATCTATAGAAGTATATAGTAATAGAACTCTTCTATTCTTCTTTTTTTAATTTTGTAGCAATAAATCCTCTCCTACCAAGTCTATCTTATTTCCTATATATAAATAGAGAAAGAGTGAACTTGCTTTAAATACTTAGAGCTATTTTATATATTATACATACATGTACACACAAATGACAATATTATATTTGCTTGAGTTTATTTTCTTCTTATTCTTAAATTTTTCAATTTACAATTAAATAAATTGACGACTTGATTATTTTCACCAGTAGAGATATTTTAAGATGTGCTATATATACACGTACATATAACTTTGTAGTTAGATGAATTTCAAGCTGTAATTTTGATATATGCCTTGAAATAGTATAATTTCTTTACTATTTGAAATCACAAAGAAATCCTAATATCGCTCACATCTAAACGGTAAGTGATAAGCAATAAGTACAACTGAAAATACCATAGCGTGGTATTTTATTTTTTTAACTATTGTATTCTACTAATTACTATTAATGGCTTCGGTGTGAACGTCATACAAATGCCTTTTTTACGTCTTCATATCTTTATAAACTCACACAACATTATTATTTTCGTAGGAAAATTATTATTTTCTTAAGTACGACACTAAATCTGATAATCTGTAATCTTATTCATTAAATATTCAGTCAACCGTTCTATAGCGAAACGTTTTGGAGGAACGGAATAATGAAGTTGCCTGAACATTGGGCCAAAGTTATAGAAAATAATGAACAATAAATTTCTTATCTAAGTCTTTTTATAAATTAATAGTATTTAATTAAAATTATGCTAAAAATACGAACAAATGGGCGATTCCAGCCAAATTAGAAATTTTTGTAATGACCGTTACACCCATTAAAAGTGGAATATCTCATTTTAATTGAAATACTTTTTATACCTATTGTCTACTTTGGCCCGATAATCATCAACTTAATAACAGTAAATCCAAAAATGTAAAAAATATTTAAAAAAAAATGAAATATTCCAATTTTAATGGGTATAACGGTCGTTACAAAAATTTCCAATTTGGCTGGAATGACCCAAATGTATGTTACAACCCAATATTTTGTATCGTATCAGAAGAAACTTAAAAGTAATTTTTCGTATTTTTTAAAGTAATATCTTAATTATGGCAAAAAAGAGAGGATTATGTATGAACTGACAAGACCAAGACCCAGATTATTATTAGTGTCTTTGCCTTGGTCTTGAACTTGCTCGTTACTACATAGGTCACATCAAGAAATAACATTCTAAAAGACAAAAGACTGGAAATTTATGTTTAAATTTGTTGTGATTTCGATGAGAGCAGTTTAATATGCAAGAAACTTCTAGTAAACAGTAAACATTATGAACTGTTGTTGTCTAAAATAAAATCCTTCACTTATATTTACGTACATTCAATTTTATTCATTCACAGTAAAAAAATATGTATTCTGCGTAAAAAAAAAATAGTGGTTAAAATTTTTGTGTTAAATAAGTAACACAACCCTGTGCTAATGTAACATTTAGTGTTTGTGTTAAATTAAAATATTACCATAAGTTTCGATTTAACAGAATAAAGAAGTTATTCTATTTTGAACAAGAAAAAATTAACACAATGTTTGCGTAAAGGAAATAATGTTTATAAGTACGCTGTTTTTTATGTATTTCAACACAAAAATTGTGTCATAGTGTCATACGTACACCAAACTAGTGTTCTTTATTTTGAAGAACACATTTAATTTGTAGAATCACAAAATGATTTTATCATTGTGACGTATGTGTGGCCCTTTACGTTACATTAGAGTTTTATATAATATACAATCTGAAGTAAGCTTACATGAATTTTTGTAACTGAATCTGTAACAAAATAACCTTAAAATGTAAGAAAATTGTTTTATTTTTAAACGTTTAATAAAACTATATTGGTCAATAACTGAAAAACCTATAATTTTTCGGTTTTGTTTAATATTAAAAACTACTCTCATCTTTTTTTATTATATCATGTGAATTTTTTGAGAGTTGCCATTTCTATTACAACCAAATTTTTATGATAGAAATGGTACTGGAAAAAGTTCTTTTCTTGGATGTAATGGAAATGTAACCGAGCACAACACTATCGGTTCAAGTACCCATAAGTATATATGCATATTTTTACCGCCTAACTGATAAATTAAAGAAAAATTAAAAAATTAAACTTGGGTAAAAAAATTTTTGTTGCTCATTTATGTTGTTAATTAATGCATTAGATCAGTTTTATCGAAAAATTAATATATAGTCTCATTTAAAAATCTATAAGTTTGTATCATAGCTCGAAAACCATAAGAGCTATAAAGCTCCTGACCATAGCAATCGGTTGCGCCCGTCGATATCTACATCTCTTATTTGAACAATTTTTCGACTAAATCAACGGTTTGGCTATAATAAAAATGGTAACTTTTAAAAAGATGTATATCAATTTGGTAAACATTGATATTCGTAATAAAAAATGTTATGTGTAACTCGTGCGGGATTGTCGATTGTCCACTCAAGCGAATGAGCGCACTGACTACGTTCGTGCGCTCAACTTCGTAACCGACAATTTCCCGCACTTATTGTACAAGATACTATATTACAATCATAGTGATAAAAGAAACTTGCACATTCGTTAAATTAAAACACATACGCTATATTTAATTAATATTGCAATAAAATTTGGATGCACTCTGCTATATGTTAAATTTTTTATCAATTTTTTTCTAATTTTAGGAATTGAAATATAACATTTTTTTGCGCTTAACAGAAAATATTTAAAATAAGTTCTCCGATGGTATTATATAATAACTCATTTTTGATAAAAATGTAACATACGTTGTTTTTTTATAACACGGCAGAATAGTAACCCTCGATCCACACTATCTGGCCGCTCTTGGTACGATATCGATATGTTTCCAGTTTGATAAAATATTCTTACCCTAAACAATGAGTGTATTCATATCATCGCTCTGGCACAAGTACGATATCAGTCGCGGTCCAGTACCCCTTTAATATCAGTACCACTCTAGTAATAGTATCGAACTGAAGCCGAACTAGGAGCGTATCGCGAGTGGCATTATGTGATTAGAAAACAAATAGGTACCAGCATGGTATCAGCACTGTGATGTGAACACAAAAGGATTTTATCGGAGTGAGATTGGAGCGGAAGCGTAGGTATCGATAACGGCACTATAGTGTGGATCGAGGTTAAATTTAAAATAAAAAAATTACAAGCTCCCCGCGATGTACGCTGCAACACTGCGTCCTGTATAATCACTACATAGGTGCGTGCACGCCCTTTTATTACCCACGCGTCCTAGCGCGATGTTATATAACCACGGTCTTATGGGCAGATTTTCTCCATTCCTATTACCCATTCTATAAAAACCATATTATTTTGAGTATATCGTTTTATAGAAGGGATAACTCTACTTAAAAATACATATTTTGCTAGGCAAGTATATCTGGAATCTTTTTAGCGAATTTTCGAATAGAAAATTCAGCTATTACAGCCACTGTCATGGTCCAACTTCAGGCCGAAACAGTGGCAGAAATTTGTAGGTAGGTCCCTGAAACACTTGACAAAAACATTCACTAAAACTGTATACAGTTTTAGTGTATATAAATACATACATAGGTAAATATATATACTCCACAAAACAAAATAAGGGCCACTTGAAAGTTTGTATTTTAAAACTGATTTATGTCGATCCACGTCAAAATAACTTTTCTAAATAACTGTTGTTATGATATTAAGTGGTTGAGTAAATGATAACAGTTAGGTTTAAGTGATATTATTGTTGAGGGGAAGATTTAAAAGTTATTTTGTCTCGCACAGCGTCAAGTGGTTAGTTTTACTTATTTTTTTGAATTTGATTTTAAATCAGTTTGCGCTAGATTATTGATTGCTGAGGTTGTTTTTTGAAGTTTGGCGTGTTATTCAATCATTTGTTTTTACAATGCCGAGAATTCGACACCATATAGACGAAGCTACTGCTACCAGAGCCGTAACGATGATTGAGGGTGGTCAATCTTAACGTTCCATGGCTCTGCAGTTGGGTTGTTCACGAAGGGCTATTCAAAATGTTTGGAATCGGTATCAGCAGACCAGTAGTGTAACCCGGCGCCGTGGCTCAGGAAGAGTTCGTGCTACCACTGCCCGTGAAGACTATTACATTCGACTGTGTGCACGACGTGAGCCGACTGTTACCGCAGATACTCTGCAAAATCGCTTACAGCGATCTACTGGTACTGTTGTCAGTAATCAGACCATACGAAATCGTTTGCATGAAGACCAACAACGTTCAAGAAGACCAGTAATCCGCATCGTGCAAACCGTTTAAGATTTGCACGTGAACACCTTGAATGGGGCTTGGAGGAATGGCGTCAGGTACTCTTCACGGATGAATGCAAGGTGAAGTTTTTTAGTGATGATCGACGTGTAAGAGTGTGGAGAAGAAGTGGGGAAAGGTTTTCTGATCGTCACATTCATGAACGCGACAGATTTCGCGACAGAACGGTCCTAATGTCATGGTCTGGGGTGGAATTAGTTTGCAAGGCAAAACTGAGCTTGTTTCCCTGAACGAGAGTACTGTAACGGCTCAAAGTTACATCGAACAGGTTTTCAGACCCCATGTGATCCCCTTTGCACAACGAGCGGCCGACGGATTTATCCTGATGCAGGATAATGCCCGAGCTCATATCACTCGAGCGACGACAACTGTCCTTAGGGAGGCTAATATACAGGTTTTACCGTGGCCTGCAAATAGCCCTGACTTGAACCAAATAGAAAATCTTTGGGATCAATTAAAACGGCGAGTCAGAGCAGCCGGAGAGGATGTGCACACCCAACAACAACTGATTAATGTCTTGAGAAGATGTTGGGAGGAGATTCCTGATGAAACCGTTAGGCATCTTATTGAAAGCATGCCGAGGAGGCTTCAAGAATGTGTTTTAAAAAGGGGAGGGCATACTCGATATTAAATCACCGAAAAGTTGCATAATGTGTGCTTTTACTCAAAATGTGAACGTTTGTTGATGACTGTAAAAATGACTACAAAAATGATAAAATCCTAAAAAAATGTAATTATGGATTAATTTTTTATCTTATTAAAATTAATTTTATTTAGTAAAAAATTAGTTCCTTCATTAAATGTAAGCATACCTTATACTGTAACTTATATAAAAATTAATTTTTGCAGCGAAACATGAGTGACCCTTATTTTGTTTTGAGTAGTATATATACATATATATATATATATATATATATATATATATATATATATATATATATATATATATATATATATATATATATATTTATATATATTTACGTATGTATGTATTTATTTTTCCGTACAATTACCCTCGAACGAAATATTCTACTTTTACGAAATTTGGTGAAACCGTTGACCAAGTTCGTTATACAGGCATATCAGATCCCTGGAACATTTTCGGCATTTTTCATGAAAAAAATTAGATTTTTACCAAAATTTTCCTAAATTTAAAAATTTTTGCGCCTTTTCTTTACATCACTAGAAACAGGAAGAAAAAACCACATAAAATAGGTTTTAAAACCATCATTCTACATATATATGTAAACTGGTTTCCGAAAGAAACTAGTTTTTGTAAACGGAAATTTGCTATATTATGCACGATGCTTCGACAGGGGTATTTTAAATACACGAAAAATATGTCTTATTGCATTACATGACTTGTTATTGTCCGTGTAAAGTTACGTTATATAAGAACTATCTGTTATATTTAAATATTTTCGTTCATTTATTAACAACGTTGTAATAAAATGAATAATAAAGAAGGTTTTATTGTCCATGCATGTTGATATCTTTTATTTTAATATCAATAAAATCTAAATAAATTGTTCCATCAAATTGATTATGATTAGTACGCTGTTTGCATATTGTAATAAATTGTCTAGACATTTTTTTAAAATCTATTGAGTGTATTATTTTATCTTTAATACTTATTTTTTATTTTTTGTATAAACTGTAAATAAATTAGAAAAATTAATGATACCTACCCGTATAAAAAAGTGATATTATCAGTGAACATATTCCCGCTTAAGGGATGGGAGTACTTTTTTAGGGCCTTTTTTGCCTTATGAATGTACAACAACACAAGATAAATGTTAAAATCGTTTGAAGCAAAATTAACGGAGATGTAAAGTTTTAAGTCTCCATCTCTATACAATCTTTGCTTTATTATATAAATGTGTCTAACATTAGGACGAAGTTCAAATCACTTTGATGCTCAATATTTCCCAAACGGGGCTTAAAAATTGAAAATGGTAAAAATAGTCCGAATTTCATTTTAAAAGTTCTTTTGAGTAACATCGCACACGAAGCGGTATGAGGAGAAATTTTTTTATCTCCACTACTTGTATTGTTGCTTTAGCACAAAAAATTATTTTCCTATAAAATATGATTGTGAAAAAAAGTAGAAATGGAATGTGTATTTATTTTTCTATAACATAAGCCTGGATTGCACTTGGCGAGTTTACTCGCCAGTGAATAACGAGTAAATTCGCTAGCGAGTGCAAACGTATCAACTCACTCAATGAATACCGATTACACACATAGCTAGTAAATTCGCTAACAGGTGTTGTTATTATTAATATTTAACTGAGCAAATATTTCATGTTTTGTTTTTTTTCCCTCTCTTGCTTGTTATTATTAATACAAACTTATTTTTATTAAAAAATTTTCATTACTGTAGTATTTATATGTTATATAATTTAGCATAAGCTTTTATTTTCATTACTTATTAAAAATTTGAAGTGGAATAAAACTGACATTTTAATTTTTTTTTAATTTATCAACTTTTTTTACGTATATACTACGCTGTGGAATATGAAAAATCAAATTTTCCCCGTCTTATAACCCAATTTTTTATCTACACGTACCTTTCGTATTTTTTTGCTTTTTCTGCAAATTTTTACCTAACAATAATAGTAATAACGCTGGAATTACAAATCTTGCACAAATAGTCTCTGTTGACATTTTGAAAGAGCTGTCAAATACAACGATTTTACTCGTTAAATATATTACACAAAGCGATTTCATTAGCCAGCAGGTAAAAATACGATGCGAGTAGCGAGTAGCGAGTATCTAGCGAGTAACTAGTCAAGAATATTAGACTATGCGAGCTTACTAACAGCGAGCAATTTCGCCAGAGAATAGCGAGCAAACTCACCAAGTGTAATACAGGACTTAGCTTCATATATCTGGGTAATGAAAGTAATACGAAACTTATAAAATTTTAACTTCCAATGTAATGTAAAAAGAAAATTACATTTTTTTTTCAGTATATAGTTTTAATAATTATTAAGTAACTGCAATATGAGTTTTATGTAGCTAGTTATCCCGTATAACTACAGTTTTAGTTTATACAATATACCTATATTCATACTTTGAATGAACTTTCTAATATACAAGTAGACTATTGTTACCATAACTTTTTATAATTATATTAATCTTAAACTAAGTTTTAGTTAAATAGAAATTTACGATCCTTAGTGTACGTTGAAAAAATTTTATTACATTAATGAAAAAGTATAATTCACACGTTTAGATGATGTATTTGTCGCACTTGTTATATTATTAATATAAAGTTACTTTTACACAGACGAAAATAAAGGCAATTATGAAAATTATTTAACAAGAAAAAAATTGAACTACATAATTTTTGAGGCTTGGTATTTTAGCTACTATAATCACTGCACAAGTTCATAAAAGGTTGGTGCGCTTACCGTCGCAATTATCATCAGAAAAATACGAAAAGAATTTTTCTGTTTCACTAACATAATGTGTAAAATATAGGAAAATCAAAAAAATATAAAAAAATTAATAAAAAAATTGAGGAATTTTTACTACTCTTTAAGAACAACTTAAACTACCATAAAAATTTCGTTTATTTTTGGGTTATTGGGAAATTGACATATATATATAAGTTTGGTTCGCATAGAACGTAAAAATATAAAGTAATAATTTTGGTATAAGTTTCAAAAACAGTCGAGTAATCTCTAAGTGAGAATGCCAGCTAATTGTAGGAATGCTCTTTAGATAAAATGTGTTTCAGATAAATTTCGCTACGTAATAACTAGGTATCGGACATTTTTCGGATCAAACAACATCGTGTTTTTATATGCAGGCAGAGAGAGAGATAATATGTGTGAGTTGTATATACATATGTATGTTTTATCAAAATATCTATTCGTTATCCACATTAATCACTTCAAGTGCCGATATACCTGCATACACAAAACACGAATGCTGTTTGATCCGAAAAATGTCCGATACCTAGTAATAACCAACAGGCAACTAACTTATCACGCAATGGAATATATACACACATACCTATAGGGTAAATGGTACAGTTCTTGGACAGTTAAAAAAAATTTCAAAACAAAGTACAGAAAAAGTACTTATTGTAGCTTTATTTTTAACGAAAAAATTCATAAATAAAGTAAGACCTGTCTATTTTAATGTACCTACTACATAAAACTTTCATATTACATATTGGTAAGTCTCTGAAAAAAAAATATTAAAGTTGTGCGTGTAGAAAAATAGTTATTGGACAAAAATTTCATTTATTAATTTCTGGCATTTTTCCACAGTCCACAAGTTCTGTAGATACTAGAAGGTTCTGTTTAACTAAAGAATCAGAAAGTTTGCTTTACTAGTCTATAAGCCTTATAATCTTCAAAAGAGAGTGTCTTGTCCAATAAATGTCAACGTCCAATAACTATACCGTTTACCCTACAAGGTGTTGCTTACCAACTGTATTTAAAGTGGTGTTTCGTACAAAATTTAGAGCTTAAAAAGCGTCCCGTAATGAAAAAAGTTTGAAAAACACTATTGCATCTAACTTATATATTTATGTTGATATTTTCTTTTTTCAATTTTTATCCGCACAAGGCATAAGAAAACCGAATTGTCTCCATAAAAATCAAACATTTGGCAACGAATGGTAGAAAAAGGACAAGGTCTAACTTACAACTTACACAGGTTTGAATTGTATTTACCTGTGTCTGTTGTTTTTATATGGTTAACTAATTATTTATTAAAGAACTGTTTTGATGTATTGATTTTTCGGGGTCACGCATTTGTGGCAACCTACATCAAATTTGAAAGAAGCACTTGATAAAATTTGATTATTCAAAACGTGAATGACCTCAAAATTTGAGAATACTTTTTGTTGCAAGAGAAATATTTTATATTCTTCAAAATAAAAATTATATTAACAAAAATACCATCAACTTTTCACTACAACAGTATCAAATTTTATTAAAATTCCGTCTTAAAATTTATCTTTAAAACATTACGTAGTCTTGTGTACCTACACACCCACCTACTGCAAACAAAACATAAACAAAAGAACAATTTTAATGTTACTACATTCTCAAAGTAAATTTCTTCTATCATAAAAATAAAAATAATATAAAAGAGGAATCTTGTTTACGATGGCAAATTTTTAAAAATGTCTAACAATAAAACAATAAGAGCTAACAATGTCGTTCTTACCGCTTGATAACTTACTGCAAAAATATTACTTCAATTGAGTCATATAAATAAAAAGCACATTCACCAGTGACTGGTCTGTTTGTACTAACTGCTGTTGAACAGGTTGTTTTAAGCTACTGAAGACATGTGTAATAAAATATTGACAGAGAAGGAATATAACACAATGAAGGCGACTCAATTTTATCCACTGGATATTAAACAAAGATATAATTAGAGTAGAATATGTATTAAAATAAGGGAGAGATACCACTTATTATAACTGAATCGGTGAGTGGAAAAACAGTACAATTCCAAAATGCTTGTTTTGAGAAAAACCCAAAAATATGTTTTGGTTAGAAAGTGTACATTTTACAACAATCAAATGCACAAAGAAGTTGTAGGAGAAGAAGAATTATACTGTTTTTCCATTCAATATTTGTGAAACGTAAAAAAAGTAACTAATTTTAATAAGAATGCCTTTATTAATGAATTTTTACGCAATATGATAGGTTAGAACTGTAATGTTTACATTATGAATCCTGATGATTTTCATTGCTTGTCTCCCAAGACGTAATATGGTAGTAAAATTTCAAGATTTCGCCACTCACATACTTTAAGACTTTTATTATATCATTGATCTTTTTCGCGTTGATTGGTAATCAGGAGTTGTATCGTTCTTCCACTCAATACAAAAACAGGTAGCTTCGTAAATGCGTACACAGTGTGTTAGTTATACTCTTCTTCGATTAATCAGAAAGAGCCACGTTTAAATGTAATTTTGGCTATCTCCATTACAAACTGTCAATTTTGGAGTTATACTGTTTTTCCACTCATCGATTCAATTATAATATTGTTATCAGCAGTGGAAAATCAATCTAAATTTTATCCATTAGCGGTTACAGAGATAAAAAAGCGGTTTTAACAACTCCATTTTAGACATATCCCCAGAAACTTGATGATGTAATTTCAAAAAATAGGGATCTATCTTTATGAGACTAAGGATAGTCATAGCCATGTTGTCTACATATTACAGATAAATAATTAAGGAAACAAATTAAACGAGCATTTATTTAAACAAAATGCGAAATAACTATAAGAGCATTTGAAAAACTATTTTAACCTTTGTAAAACATCTTTTTATTAGGTAGTCACTTTCTGCTCACTTAATGTTTTTCGAAAGCCTAAATCAATATCCATGTTTCTAACTTCAAAAATGACGAACTTCCCATACGAACTTTCATTTCCTGTTTTAACTTCTCAGGGAATAAATTTCCAGAAACGTTTATACAACTGACGTTTATTTATAAATAGAAGTCTAAACACCAATTTTCAAATTTTCTGTGCAAAATTTCGTCCTTCTAAACACAACAGTTTATGCTATGCGTTGCCTGTCAGTCAGTGTTAAAGATCTATGCGATAATATATTATTTATTTTAATAGGCACAGTAACAGATTTCTATGTGCCACTAACTTCAAAAAGGACGAATTTATATACAAATTTTCATCCCCTATTAAATCAATTTAGTTGACGAATTTTCAAATATCCTTCCTTAGTGCTCATTTACGTTACGTAGGGAACTCATATGCAAAATTTCATTCTTATAAATTCAACGGTTTAGGCTGTGTGTTGTCTGTCAATCAGTCAGTCAGTGTTAGAAATTTATTAAATAGATATTATTACATACATGTAAATATATGTCTTTTGTTCTCGTAAGAAATCGTAAAAAAAAAAACGCCGGGAGCAGCGGAGCCCCATCACGGAAGTCGAATTTTTCCTTTCATCTTCGGTATTGAGTGTCTACAAGCGAAATGTAATTGAAAGTCAACAAGCGATTTGTCATTTTGGTGGTTTCAAAACTGATGATGAGTGTCCGGTTGATCGGGGCTTTAAAAAAAGGTTTTAAGTTTTTAAGGGCTGAATCTCAGTAAATTTCAATTTTGTGCCGATAGCAGTTAACGGGGAAAAAGCCAACACAATTCGTACGAGGGCATTCCTACCCATGCTTATCCGCCAATTGCCTTAGTGTTTTATTTTTAAATATTAAAAAAGGAACTTAAATAGCAAACTGGAAGGCTTTTATGAAGATATTTTTTCTTTCCAAAAAAATCCAAAATTTCTGTTTTATAAATAATAAAAATCCAAAATTCCTAATTTATAAATAAACAGTGACTTTAATAACATTTTTAAATTACTTAATATGTATGTATTTCATTTGTTACAAGAGTAAATTCACTTTTTTAAAAATTTTTTAAAATTACTATTCGCCTACTTGTATTTAGAATAAAAATAATGCATTTAATAATGCGTTGATGAAACACATTTAACAATAGCATTAAATTCCGATGTAAAAATGGGAGAAGTGGGGGGAAAAGTAATGTGGACTCCCTAAATGGTACTAGCTGGATACTAACTGAATACACGTACAAAATTTCAGCCTTCTAGGTTTCCTTAGAGAGTCTCTAGACGTGTTAGAAAACAAGCAAAAAAATCAAGGAAATATTGGCGTAAAAATCGTGGGGGTAAGGGTTAAAAGTTGAAACCTCCAAAAAACAGTATCTGGCTATTAGCTTAATGTGTACACAAAATTTCAGCTCTCTAGGTTTATTTGGGGAGATTTTGACCCGAACGAAACTGTTAAAAAACAAGTAAAATCATGTTCTTTTGGGTATAAAAATGATGGGGGTAGGGGTTACAAGTCGAGACCTCCAAAAGGCACCCCCTTGATACTAACTTAATCCGAATACAAAATTTCAGCCCTCTAGGTTTATTTGGGTGACCTGTGCGAGTGGTATAAACTTCGAAAACGTCGAAAAAGCATGAAATTGTAGCTTAAAAATGAGGGGGGTGGTGGTAAAATATTAAAACCATCAAAAAGCACAACCTAGGTATGAACTCTATCAACACACCAAATTTCAATCCTCTACTTTGGAGGGCTGGGGGCGTGTTAGATCTAGCGAAAATCGTTTTTTTCCCCCTTACTCTCTCCAAATCATCCTAGGAAACTGAATTTTGGCTATGTTGTAGATAATTGACCGAAACATTATTTTCCATTATTTCCAACCCGTTTGGAAAATTTTTATTGTTTTTCCGCCCCTCACCACCCCCTTAAAGGTTTCGTCGGATCCAAAATTTGCCCAAAATTTGACCCCAGTTTGATAGTATTGTTGTGCATCGGAAGAAGCCCCATTTACCAAATTTGAGATCTTAACTTCCATAGGGGGGCCCTACACATATTAAAAGGTAGCGGGAATATATATATATATATATATATATATATATATATATATATATATACCTATATGACATTTTTTTTACATATTCGTGTTCTACGGGTCCGAAAACGGATAGCGCCCCTGCTCTCGCCTCTCGCCGTTCTTGTCGTATAGACGATATAAGTCTAATTTTTTCAAGGAAAAATTCGACTAAAAAGTCATTCTTGATTATGTGAAATATTTCTAAAAATGCAACATACAAATAAAATATCACTTTGTGTAATCATTGTAGTAAATAGTACACAAAACATAAAATTGTATTGCTCAAAATGGTAAATAATAATAATTGTCTTAATATAATGTTCAAAATGTAAAATATTATTGCACAAATAGTGATTTTATTGCTTGAAATATAGGGTAAATATAATCCACAAAAATGTAAAATTCTATTGCACACAGTGTATAAAATAATGCTCGCTTAAATGATAGCCAATAATTAATTGGATATTTGATTGATTTTGAAAAACTATCTTAAAATAGGCAAGTTTATGTATTATGCTTATACCTATATAATTTATAATATTTTTTCTCAAAATTTTCGCGAAATTTGTCAGTTACGTCACATTTTCAAAATAGTGACAGTTGTATTGTAACTGTGAAAAAAGATGTTTCTCGATTAATAAAATTTGGTGTATTTTCCATAACTGTGTTTGATTTAGTAGGATTATCGGTCGAACTATAAGAGAATGTGACATCTTAGACTGTTTTTAATCACTTGGTTAATAATATCATGAGTTAGAATAATAAACTGTTGTCTTTTATTACAAATTTTCATTAAAAAAAAATGTGTTGATCATCTTTTCTTGTTATTGCCAGATACCTCATTATATGTTTGAAATACTTTTATTTCCATGAAATACTTTCCACTGCAAAGCACTGTGAATAAATTGTTGACCATTTCTAGGCAATATCAAGTTCAAATTATAATATTTATTATACCTGCTCTACATCCTCGGTTGAAATAGGTCGAAAAGTTCCTCGCCAAAATACTTGCTGAAATTGGCTGAGGTCCGAATAGCGTTACTACACCAACTACAAAGAACTACAAAGTGACCTTCTATACTCTCGTACTACGTTAACTTCGCTATTTGCCTAAGGGGACTACTACTATGGTCAGGTACCATAAAAAACTTTAAAAAAAGCTTCTTTTTGCTCATCACTTTGTTTTAGGGGGAGAAAATTGATTTGTTCCCGAAGCCGCTCATTTCTCTCCACGGCTCTAACAGCAAATTTCATAACAAAATAAACTTTGTTATTTTGAATTAAATCGTTATACTTGCACACATTACAAATTTTCAATGCATTTTTAACTGACACCAACAGATAAAATAAGTTTAATTACAAAATAAAATTCTTCTCTTGTCGAAAGACGTATTGTGGTAACTGGAAACACCCTGTTTCAGCAAGAATGCACACAGTAGTGTCCGGTGTAAAAAAATACACATCCATACACACGTACAACACAGACAAAGCGAATAACCAACGAACCAACCGAAAACGCCGTTCTATATAATATAGAAATTCAACGAGAGCTTTCTTTTTGAAAAGCTCTACGAAACAAAAGAATTGTCGTTTACGAGGCAACAGACAAATATCATTGTATTAATGATACCCTTTCTTCGGCTATATTATTTTGTAGGTACTGTGATTCACATTAGGTGGACCGTATACGTATCTGTGTATGTATTGAGTTTTGTATAGAATTTTGTAGTCTAGTGTGAGATCGTATACGTATCAGACGTTCAACCAGTCGAGTTTCTGAATAAAAAATTTCCTTTTAGAATAATAATAATTGAATTCAAAAGTGTCTGTCATATTGTTAAATAATAGTCAGAGAAAAAAATATAAAAACGCGGTCAAGTTCGAGTTATACTCGCATACTAATTGCTCTATAGTTTTAAATTTCCAGTTCTAAAGAACTTTCCAATTTCCAAATGCTAATCAATACATATTATAATAAAACTGTAACGAAATCAGGTATTATCAGGTATTTTTTGGTAAAAAAGGAGGCTGTTTTGTGTAAATAAAAGAATTTTTAATTAGTATATTTTATATTACATCAGTTTATTTCTTTTTGCATAAATACACCACTTGCTAATATTAACTTGGGAAAGTTTTAACTTTTTGATTTAATATTGACCATAAATATGGTCAGATTATCTCGTATTTTAGTGGCGCGTTTAAGCTGGTGCTGAAACGTTGTGTGGAAATATAGTATTGCGAAAGCCCCGTTCAAAAAGTGATGTTTTCCTTCATATGAATTTTTGGAATTTTGTGAAAAGTTCTGTCCAGACTCTTCAAGTGTGTGAATGACGCTAAAAGGGAGAAACGTCCACTAATTGTGAAATGTGGTAAACATTATAAGAAGAAAAAAAAAGACAAAATTTAGTAATTGTTCCCTACTTATATTTGTTATTATTAATATTTTGTATTTTAGCTTAGTTGAAATTTGAACGGACAAGTTATTTGTACTTTCATATGAACCACGTTGTCAATTTTTTTTCTGGTTTTACGATCCCATTGTTGAATTTTCTCCTGTCACATTTCATGTTGTTGTAATTTTAGCGGTTAAATTTTTAGTAGTTAATTTTCGTACGATATTTTTTTGATTTTAAGCAATTTAATAAAGCCGGCTCCCAATTACTGTACCTAGAAGTTACAAAATCAAATAAGATCAAGTGTTGATCAATTAGTTCAATAAAATATACAAAAATTTGATAAAATGAGCACTCATCTTGGACATCTATGCAAATAACATGTAAACATACTGTTTTGGTTAACATTTTCCCATACTGTCAGTGTTATCAATTTCGACAATACTAGCAGTTATACGTCGTTATACGTATTATTATTATTGTGCTTACTAAATATTTTTTCTTATCATTTCAATTATAAATTTCACATTCCAACTTACGAATCAATTCGCTGAATAATACGAGTCATATTTAATGAACTGCTTTGTTCTTGTTATTTATAATTATTTTTCAGCTGTACGATCTACGTACGAAGCGAGGTACGGACTACGGATAGTTGGGCTGACAACCAATTGACTTTTCTACGTCTTGGAACTTAATAAAAACGTAGTGGCACCCTTATTAGAATAGGATTAGTTTAGTTTAGTGCGTTGTAAGTATATTTGTACCGATAGCTGTAGGTCCCCTTCAACCCTTTAGTATCTACTTTTTTGTAGGATTTAACCATACCCCCCTACTCTAGCGAGTTAGCCGAGCATCCGCTAAATTGTGCGTATAGCCTCAAATACGTAACAACTTTTACGATTTATTTAAAAACCGGCAAATATATTTGAGGATGTTACTTGCGCGTGTGTTATTGTGAGGGCGCGTGATGATTTAATTTTCTATAATAAGTTCAATATTTCGCAAACGAAGCTTAAAAATGAAAAGTAGTTAAAGAAACCCCAATTTCATTTTAAAAGATCTTTGTTATTATATTCCGCACATGTAATTATATACGGTTCATTCGTGGTATGTTTTACATTCAAGAAAAGTAACATCTTGAAAGAGATTTTTTTAAGAGTATAAACTATTTAATAAAAAAATATTTGAAATGTCGTTTATTTACTTATTCATATTATTTTTTTTAAATGAATTTTGTATTTCAGAATGTTATTCTAGCAAAAAAAAAATAAATCTCATAAAAACTTATTTAAAATCATTTTCAATTTCGTTCAATAAAATATGGTATTTTTAACATGTTGCTTTAAATTATATCATATTAAATAATATACCTATACAGGAAAAAGTTTATTTTTGCAAATAATTTTATATCTATAGGTATTTATTTATTTATTTGTGTCTATAAAAATATTGTAAAATACTTGTAAATACTTACAATATAATCGTTTAGAAAACGATTCGACGAATGATACTTATTTCCATTTAAATATAGAAAAACGTATGTAAATTTTATTAAAAACTTTCATTATTTACGATCGATTTAACTGGATACAGTTGAATGCATCTACAATGCTTTCATTGTGGATATATTTCTGTCTCAATAGATATTCACATAATATGGATCTCTGTATTATAGACACTTCTGTTAAGCCAAAAGGCAATATTTCTAATAAGCATTTCAAGACAATTCCAACTATACAGAAGCGAATAGGCTTACGAAGAAAAGGTTTACGATTTTAATACATTATTAGCCAACTGAAAGCGTACAACTAGCCGTAAACGGCTTATCTGCCAACTAGATAACGAACGCTACCTAGCGAAATTTTATAAGTATAGCGAAAAGTGGTCAAAAATGCAATTCACTGAAGGTAATATATCCGTTATAGATATAATGTAGCATAAACAAATTTTTGTTTGATAACTTTTTGTCCCTTCACATTGTTTAAAAATATTTAAATATAGTTACATAAGTTTTCTTTCAGGATTTTTCGTATGTATATGATAAGTAAGGCCAATTAAGGTAGTAGCCTGGTAACTCGCGCTGTTTTTCATGCCTATTTTTAGGGTCATTTTTTTTTTTTTTTTTTGAGAACGAACAAATGAAAAGTTTTGTATTTTTAATATGGTTTTATTTGCATCTTAAGGTATCAAAAATTTTTTTTTGAATAAATTAAATTTTGTTTTGTTACTACCACTTGAAGTTGGCGCTTCATAAAAAAACACGTAGATGGTCCGGGTGATTTTGACCCTTGGGGACATCAGAAATCAAAAATTCTTAATTAGTCTTAATCTATAGATATGCCATTCTGGTCTGAACTGCGATTATCAAATTTTATCGAAAAATAATAAAATGGCGGACTTTGAAAACAAAAAGTCATTCTTTTGTCGCACAAAAAGGATTGTAAAATGGAAAGTTAGGGATGAAAAAAATTATTTCTAATTCCGACGAGAACTACAAATGTGTAGAATAACCAGTTTAAGTTTCAGAGCAATTGGTTGAATAGAAAAAAAAGTTATGACCCAAACAAATTTTTAAAAATAAACTCTTACTTACATTAAGCGTCGATGCCCAACTTTCTTGCATACCTTCTTCCGGCCGACCTTCCTGCGCGGCTCTTGCGTAACTTTTTCGCTCCAGTGTAATATGCAACTTACAACCTCATTCACGTAATATACTATTTCAAGATTCTTTTTTGCTTTATTTTTAACCATCAAAGTTCAGTATGAATATAAACGGTTTATTACACACCAAGGGACTAAATCGTGACTTTTAATCCCGACTCTAAAGTTTGTTGTCGTCGGGCCTTTAGATTTACACGAGGGATTAAAACACTTTGGTCTTGAGGTGTTTATATTATTTTTTGCAATTCGGGATAATTTAAAATAATAAAAATTAAAAAAAGAATAATATTACATTAGGTATGTTCTCAGGATAAATCGATCAAATTAGATAATACAATATAACAGTTTGTCTTCATCTACAAAATGGAATTTGATTATTATTTTAATTCAGCTAGCAACGCTGCTTAATTTATGTTAAATGTCGCTTGCTGATTTGTGATGCTCTGTAAATTCTTCTTGTAATTGGTTTAAATGCGGAAGCAACAGTAATCTTAGTCCCTTGGAACTAAAAGTGACTCTATACTTCCTATTATGAGGAACTAGATCATGTATTTTGCTATTTCAGAATGGTAAAAACAATTTTTAACGTACACGTAAATCTACGTAAAAAAGTTAAATTCTTTTATTTGTATAACCGCCATTAAACTCAACCGATCAGTCATTTTTTTATAATTTAATTTCGTATACATATACATAACTTTACAGCGCACGTATACATAAATTTCTGATATGCATGGAAAATTTGAAGTAAAAATACATAATATAATTAATCTAAACGATGGACGGCTACAATTCACATAAAGTATCTTTATAATAATTTTCGCCGAGCACTTGATATTAAAATGACACCTTCTTGGCTGTGCAATACTAATATTGTAAAAATAAAAATAAAAATTCAATATCCATATATCATAAATCTTATTTTTAATCCCGTTGCAACTATAGCAAACTCATTCAGTTCATAATACCCTATGCTTTGAGATTATGTAACTTACGTAATCTTTTAAAAGTCCCTACTTACATAATATACTTATATAATATATATAAACATTGATCAGGATGTTAGTTACAAGAAATTTCTCCTTTATTTTTCTCTTTTAAAAAAATAATTTTTTATAACGATTGTTACGTTTTTTTGCAATGCTCTCTTATTCTATTCGCTTTAACCAACCTACGCGAGACACTTACTTTTGTTGTCTTGCTAAGGATACACAAAGCATATCATGTATTGTGTATTAGATAATTTAGATATTATGGTCCTGTAAAATTTTGTTAGGTCTCGTTAGTTTCGTTTAGTTTTCTGTTCTTTAGTAAGATTAGGTAGTACATTCATTAAGGTTAGGTAACGGATTTATAAATATAGTGTAAATAGTAACTTAGGTTAGATTCGCAGCTTATTAATAGTACCATTAGGAAGTTACTCCGTAGTGATCATAAAGTATATCCACTCTGTCTGAGAGGGTTAAAAGTTTTCTGGTCAGAGGGGTGTGTTACGTTTTTTTGAACGAAGGAAACCTAAACTTTTAACCCTTCCCATTGTTATGGAAATATAGGTCAAATGATCGAACAACCAATTTTGTAAATCACTTTATCGCGCAAAATTTTACAATTTCACTTTGTTAAAATATTGAATGCGTCCATTAATTTCTGTATCGAGCTTGTTTCACCACATTTGTACCTAAAAAAAAAAAAAAAAAAAAAAAAAAAAGTAAATAATAAAAACAGGAAAGAAATTTACGAACATTGTATTGATTTTCATTGTAAATTAAAATCACTGTGATAAGAAAATATTGTAACTAACACGATTATAAATTTATTAAAATTAAAGAAATTAAAATCAAAATTAATTAAAGTTATAAAAAAAAAATAGGTTAAAACGTTGACAACTAAAATTGTAAACAAGTACGATGACAGCTAGACGGAAATGTCAACAGAGACCCTAAAAATCAGTTTTATAACGAGTGCGCAGACGCGGAAGCACAGAAAGTGATAGAAATAAACCGCGAGGTGAAGTGGGGACAAAAACGTGGTGGTTCAGCTTTTTTTGAGTTTTTTTTTTTTGATGGGTTGGAGCTCGAACGAGCGGGACGTGGCGCTCACGGGTTCATGCTCCTGGCTCGGATTCGTTTTTGGTAACCGAAAGGATGAATACGTCGTAAGAAGAAGTCACTTCTATACCCGCGAAGGTCAAGCCTTTGTGCGTATCAGTATACCGTTATTGGGATAATGGAGCTACCGTTTTTATACTTAAAGTCAAGTATGTAAAGGAAATTGTGGCACTTATCTGTAAAATACTGCTCCAACAAGTTTCTGGATTTTTTTTTCTTCGGAACCCTTCGTGTATAATTGCTCGACATTTGAGGTTAGAATTACTGTCCACGTGGTGGAATATTTTTGGCTGGCGCCGCTTATTTTGTGGAAGTTGGTCCCAATTGTGTATTGGAGTGCAGACGCTGCCGACCGTACAATTTCCACGCTATGGTGTTCGTCTGAAAATAGAATGTATTAGTGGACTACGCGAAATTGACACCTTGTAGTGTTCATCCTGTGATTAAAGTGAGTACTTTGTTAACTGAGTTTTGTTGTAAACGATAAAATTTAAAAGAAATAATATAAACGATTCAGTGCTAGTAAAATTTTTCTCGTTAGATTTTTTTGTAGTTTATTAAGTACGTTAGATCTAGTCATGTTGTTAATTCTTATTTTTAATTTAAAATTTGGACGGATGTTGCTACCACTTATCATTGATCAAAAATACGTGTAAAATAATGATGTGTCAACTTACTTGTCATAATTGTACATTGCTGGAAGTGCTCTCCGTCTAAATTGTAATATATGTATAGTAGGTTAAATTGTAATTTCATTTGATTACTTTTTGGAATATTGCTATGCCGGCTATATTTACCTAAAATCAAGCAAATAGTATTATTGAATATTCACAGTAATATCTTTATATTTGATTCAATTGAATGATACGTACCATTTTGAAATTTATTTGAGTGGATGAAATTCCATTGACACTTACAATCGAGATTTTATATGATGGCTCCGTTCAGGATGATATTCCATTGACACTTTCACATAAAACTTTATATGAAGGTTCCGTTCAGATAATTCATAAGTTGTCAATTTGACAATTCATCCTCTCAACTTCTTGTCTTTAAATTTTTTAATACAATTTATTACCTGTTTTTATAGTTAGTCATTATTGAAAAATAAACGTTATCTTGTTAAACAAATTTCTATTCTGAACAATGTATTGAAGCAAGTTTTCATTAATAATAATTTGGAGTGATAGCAAAGTGGTTGTTTGTATCATTACAATTATTTTTTTCAGCTAAAATTTTTATATAGGCATAGTCAGTTATAACTTTAGATTTTTTCCGTATTTTTTTTCCAAGTGCAAAAATACGGTGGCGCTCAACAAAAGTATTTGAGATCTCACGGTTAATTAAAAATTTCTTTAAGTGATTTTTTTGTCTCTCAGAGGATATAACCCCTCTCCCCCCCAGCTCTACCAAGCTAGTCGAGTGGCGCTCAGTGTACCCACGAAAGGGGTAACACGATGTACGGAGAGAAAATTCGTATAAAAATTACTGTGCTCAGCACTACAATCGACATGTAAAAGGCGAACATATTCAATTTTGTACGGTAAAAATATAAAAATTATAATTAATCATAGCAAATTTAAAGGATTGAATATTGTTTCCGTAATATTAGTTCAGTAAAATTTGTAAAATAGCACAGTAAAAAGTTCCATTGCCGACAAAAAATATTTTTTAATTGTTTTTCTTACAAAAAGTACCATGTTGTATTATAATATTGGAAATGCTATCTGCTAATAGTAGAAAGAAAAAAATAGAAAGAAGGTTGTGTTTGTTATGAACGCTGTTGAAATGTACCTCACTCATAGCAAGTCACATAGCCAACCATAGGTTTGGACGACCAACTTGGTCGGACGGGTCGGACCAAGCACCTTGATCCATTAGACTGTGTTACAAGCAGCAAGCAGTCTTCATTACACTGTGTTAGAGGACGGGGATGTCACCGTTTAATTCATCATTTTGTTACTTCACTATATCTTTAGTATTAGAATATATTGTTGGCAATCATTTTTCTATGCATCATAAAGTTCTTACAGGTTCGAAGTTCTTACAGGTTCGAAGTTCTTACAGGTTCGAAGTTTTTACAGGTACCGCCCAAGCAACATAAGGTTGCGGGTGAGATGCGCAAATGAAAGAGTACGACAACAAGAATTAAACTATAACATATATGCATAAGAGTATGATAGAAGTTGTGTTAGCACATTAAATTTTACCATGCTAGCCACCATTAAATTTTACCATCGCGCACGCATTATAAGAGAACATGGTAATTTTTCTGAAATTTTATCTACAAAAATTATATGATTTTTCTCTCCGTGTGGGTAAGGTACAAAACTTTGTCAATGTACGTTATGTAATTATGTAAATGTATTAGGTATGTAATTTTACAGGAGACAAAAAACCGTCTCATGTGATATGTCTGTAAAAACTGTAAATGTGGTCATTGCTTACGAGAATTTATGTGTAGTATTGTGGCGAAGCTCAACTCTTAAGAGCCAAGACTCAAAATTTTAAAAAATCGAATTACTTGTTTTTGCTGCCCATCCACAAATGAATATAATAAACATTTTTAATTCTCATTTTGTTTTTTCTTAAGTAGGTACTTGGTATTTTTTTTTTTTTTTACAAAATTCCAAGTATACGTCTTCCAAGAATTTAAAGATTAATTAAGCATTTCTTGAACTGTATTGTTGTATATTGTTTTCTTCTTCATACCATGAATTCCGTTCATTTAAATTTGGTAAAGCAGCGTTTTTCAGCCGCCGGTCCGCGAAGTTTTTTCACCGATTCGCAGAAGGATGAGTGAAAGTATTCATTATAATTTTTATTTTAAATCAACCAATAAAAAATATACCGGCTGTCCCATCCAGATGTATACCTACGATTTACATGTTAATGAATAACATGGATTCCCATAAGGAAAAAGTAGTGTCACAAGAGTGCTTTGGATAAACATATTTATATGTTTGCTAATTTTCTTTTACAAATAATTTTTTTACTTTATTTTATTATAAGAAATAAATAAATAAAGTAAGAAATTTATAATTTCAATAAAAATTTGAATACGAATGACAGGAATAAATTAGTTTTTCCATTTTTCTTAAAGTAATATCTGAGTTGTTTTCTACGGCGGCTAGCACATTAACTGTATTTTCAACTGGTGCTCTAACTGTAGTAGGTGTCTTTTTATGGCCATTATATGTACATACTCATATTTTTTAAAATTTTCTAAAATGCATTAAATTGTCCTAAGGTACGGTAGCGGACGATTAGGATATTATGTGCGCAAGCACAAAAGACCTCCAGAAAATGCGGTGAAGGGAACCAACCAAACCAAGTAATTATGTTTTTATATGAGTGAGTGAGTAAACTTATATTTATTAATATGACAGACAAAAATAAATGCAGATGTAGGTAAAAAGGTTCTTTTTAGCTTGCGCCCATAATACTTAATACTGAATAAATCTCTGGTACGACGCAAACGATTTCCTTCAATTCTCCACCATATTACCTGCACTATTTATTTCTTCGACATAATATTCTTTCGGAATTTTTTTATTATTTTAATATTTATTATCAAAAAAATTTAAAAAATGGCTTTTAAATTTACAAAAAATGACACATATTGTATATTTATGTGAAAATATGAGTTGCATGAATATTGTGATATTTATTTCTTATTTTACTGCATTGTGATTGTTAAAGCGACAGTAGCATATTGAAGTGGTATTATTATTTTGTTCAAAGCACTCTTGTCACATAACTTTTTCCTTATAGAAATTCAATGTTATCAATTAACGTGTAAACCGTATGTATACATTCAAATGGGACAACTGGTATATTATATTGTTATCTACTTCGACAGTAAATACATTTTCAAAGGAGATTGTAGAATCATATTTAATATAACTTTCAGTGTTGAACTTAAGATTTTTGTACCCCTATCTATACCTAATTACACCCATTTGCTACCGTTATTAGGATGTTTTATTTGTCATCAATGTAATTGCTCCGTATTATCGCGTGTTTGTAATTATTACATCAGTTAAGTCTACTGAGCCTATTTTTCTTCTAATTTATTACGTTTACAAAAAATCTTGTGTTGTATTAAATTTCATTATTAAATAAATCGAAGTATTTTTTTTTACTTTTATAAAAATACTCCATATTTTTCCTTGAGAATTCTCTTAAGCCTCTAATCTAATCGGCTTAGTAGGAAATTCGGTAATAATTATTACTATTCTTAGATAATTAATAAAATGCTATCTATACCTATAGTAGTAATGTGCTGAATGATAAGAAAAATAAATAACGTTGGAAATATTTAGTTAAAATATTTCATATACTGTGTATCGTGTACTTCTTTATGGAAAACGAGTATCAAATTCTCCGAAACAATCTATGAAATAGCTGATATTCGATTTGTTGGGATTAATTGAGTTCAACTGGGTTTTGAGTACGTTTATTATAAAATTTATTTACAAATTAAATATACCGTAAAATCGGCTAGACCCGGACACATTGCACCAATCTAGAAAGTAAATAATTTCTACACTAACCTACAACAATAAACATCTGTTCCCTACGTCATTAGAGAGAGAAAAACATCCTCTAAATAGCTGTACCAATAAAAACTACGGATTTCCACTTTTACTATTTCATTTTAAGCGATTACCATCCTTCAGTTTTTCAAAGAAATAAAATGTGTGTATAACTTAGACATGTAATTTTCGTTATAATTGTCATATTGTTTTAGTTTTGATATGTAGGTGTATGTTCAGAATTTTATCGCGCATCATTTAATGATGTTTAAAGTTATATTCGATGTATATACAGGGTGGTCCAGAATTATGTACCGTAACTGCCGGAGCTGATAGTATGTTTAAAAATAATGGTACCTTTTCATCTACACTTTTTTCCAAAACTCAATAATAAGGGAGATAAAGCAGAGGGGTAAAATGTAGAGGGGTGGAACGAAACTGACCTCTTTTTTTAAAAATTTTTTTAGGCGCTTTTGATTACTGGATTCATATTCTAGGGGCGTGTATGAACATTAAGAGAATTAAATTTATGGTATCAATTATTCGGTCACTTATGATTAGGGGATAATTTGGAAATAGATACTTCCACTTTAAATTACTCGAAAACGGTAATATTTATCGAAATGTAACAAGTATACCTTTTTTGCGTGAAATTGTCTGAGGAATTATATTATCAGAAATTTTGTTGGAATAATTGCAAATTAAAAAAGAAAAGACGTGATAACTCACACCTACCACCCAAAACCACCCCTTATTCATGAGTGGTGGAATAAGTGTTAACATAAATTTAATCCTTCTGACGCAAAATAAGTATCCCTAGAATATCAATCCATTATTCAAAAGCGTTTGTAAAATATTCAAGAAATAATGGTTTCCGTTTCACCCCTTTACAGAGTTGTATCTCCCTTATTATTGACTTTTGAAAAAAAGTGCACATGAAAAGGTACCATTATTTTTGAACGTACTACGAGCTCTGCCAATTACGGTACATAATTCTGGACCACCTTGTATAAAAAAATACATGCTATATACATATATCCGTTTAGACCTGGACATATCAGTTTATTACATTAAGGCCGCGACTCGCACCAACTGTAACTTCTATTATCCATGTGTCCGGGTCTAGCTGGTGTTACGGTAAATGTAATTTAGAAAATTGCTAATTATCATATGCATGTGATCTTGTATGTCCACATAGAATTATCCAAGATTTTCAACCCATTCAAAAACGTTATCACATCTTTCGGGACCAGTGGAAACTGACAGGACTACATTTCTGTTTTTCTGAACCAGAGAAAATAATTCAAACTTGTAGAGTTCAATAGATCGTATTTAACATGCAAGTAACACATGAATGATGAAAAACTGAAAAAACTGATGCTAAAAAATTTAAGAAAAATATAGGGCTGCAAACATGTAACAAGAATATCGTAATATTTGTCACAAAAAATAAGTTATTCTATGTCCTAAAATATTTTTTTGAGCTGGTGTAACCCACTATTGAACCTGTTCTTCTTTAAAAGTACCTAACTGCAAAATCATAATGGATGATAAATTGATAGATATAGAGATAATTACTATTTGGATGTTGTAATTAAAAGGATAACTAATTTCGCATAACAAAATAATAACAAAAAAGATGCTGAGCTTTGAACTTAGCAAACCCAATCAAAAATGGCCAGCAGAATATTTATTCTCATAAGAGTTTTGATAGGTAGACCTCAATAGACCTCCAGTGAAAAATGCCAATACCATTTTTCACTACCCAGTGAAAAATACCAAAACCATTCTGAAATGATTATTAGTTTGTCCATTAGATGGACTGGAATCTTTCTTCATTTACGGTGGAAAGTTACCCCCCTCAGAACAACATCACTCCGTTTTACAGCCAAAAGTTTTACGATATTGAAGTTATTAGGTTGTTGCAAAAGTACTTGCAATAACTTGCAGTAACATGTAAACGATACTTTCGATGGTGTCAATGATAAGTTCGCAGATGAAATCTATTAGTTGTTTAGAAAGCTTTTTACCGTGCAGTTCTGTTTAGTGTTTGTTGTAATAATGGCCGAGAATTTTAATGTTACGCGTGAACAACTGCATTGTTGAATACTTTACGACGTAGAGCAAGTTAATCTTTTAAACGAATATGCAAAGCATTTGGTGAAGATGTTGTAAGCCAACGAACGGTGTACTATTGGTTTGATAAATTTAAACAGGGGTATTATAGGCTCGAAGACTAACCTCGGTCCGGTCGTTCCGTGTTAGTCGATGATAACACACTGATTCAGCTTACTGAAGAGAATCCATACCTGACTATCCGTGAATTAGAGAGTTTCTTAGGTGTCGTCACACTACTATAACTCGACATCTAGCTTCGTTAGGAAAAGTATGATTATAAAAGTAATGTGCACTTTTTTGCAAAGACTTTTGCAACAACCCAATACATAAAACAACCACATAAATACAACTAACAACACACATCCTTTACATTTTTGCCATTAAAGAAAACAATCGAAAAATTTGTTCACATTTTGTTTTTCAGTAGGTACATTATATATTACATATGTATGTGCATGTACCGCCATATATATATATATATATATATATATATATATATATATATATATATATATATATATATATATATATATATATTAGGGTGGCGCAAAAAACCCACATATTTTTCTTTTTTTTGTCTCATAGGAAAAAAAGTTAATTTAGCTCGATTTAAGAATGCTCACCAAAAATTAGCTCGATAAAAAATTTTTAAAGGGTCGCTAAAAACCTTTTTAAAATTTGAAAATGGGCCAAAAATCGATTTTTATTTTCCATCCAATTTTTTTTCTCATCCCTGCATATGTTTGCACATTGAATAATAAAAAATTCCTCCAAATTTTAACTCAAAAAATTGATAATAAAAGGTCGCTCAACAGTTCTGAAAATTTTTCAAGTCAAAATATTTAATATTTTTTAGCGCCACTAAAAAATATCAAATATTTTGACTTTAAAATCCTGAGCGACCTTTTATTATCAATTTTTTGATTTAAAATTTGGAAGAATTTTTTATTATTCAATGTACAAACATATGCAGGGATGAGAAAAAAAGTTTGATGAAAAACAAAAATCGATTTTTGGCCCATTGTCAAATTTTAAAAAGTTTTGAGCGACCCTTAAAAAATTTTTTATCGAGCTAATTTTTGGTGAGCATTCTTAAGTCGAGCTAAATTAACTTTTTTTCCTATGAGACAGAAAAAAGAAAAATATGTGGTTTTTTTGCGCCACCCTAATATATATATATATATATATATACACTCTAAGAAAAAAGGGTCAAAAACGTGTAAAATAACTTAAATTTAGAGCAAAATTACTCCTCGCTCTGAAAATATGCACTATTATTTGTGTAATATGAAAAAATTGGTGTATTTTTATATAATTTGTGTATAATTACTGTTTTTTTTTTAATATTACACAAATAAAGGTGTAACTTTGGATTTTTACAACGTTTTTGATTTATTTTTACACCACTAAATAGCAAAACCCATGCGCGCGCAAATGAGTTTATGTATTTTAATATTATCTGTTATTGAATTGCTGTATTATTTATACGTACATAAGTAATACTCTTAAAGGTTAAAAGTTATGTTTTCAAATTAGCTGAATTAAACAAAAGTATTTTTTGATAAGATATATAGTTAATATGATTATAACGTGTATGATAAATTAATCTTTAAATATGCTACAAAAACAGTGTTATAGTGGTGTACTGGTGTTTTGTTTTTATTTGCATTGTGCAAATGGCTTCTGGAATAATGTGCAAAGAATACTGTAATATAAATTTGTTTGTTTCCAAAATGCTGTCCTGATGATACATTTAAAATATTTCAGGTAAGTTAATTTTTTTAATTTTGCTTCATACAAATAGTTATGTAATTTGATAAAAGTTTATTTTACAATTTGACTAATAATTTATTTTGGGGGGTTGTCAATTTCTGTGAAAATTAAAACATTATCTACAATTCAGATATCTTTTAACACACTGACAGGGGGTAATAATGTCACAATAGATCGTTCTGAAGTTAGACTATCGTATGTAAGGTTTTTATTAGGTTTCGTTATTTTAGGTTAAGTTATGTAATTTTCGGTATCGATAATTTTCGATAAGGAAAACTATAATATCCATTAAAAAACAAACCTAATAAAGACCTTACATATGATAGTCCAACTTCAGAACCACTTATTGTGACATTATTTTACCCACTATCAGTGTGTTAATAGCAAAAATTAGTGTATATAAACTAGTATGTAATTTAAGAGGGTGACTCACCCCCTCTCCAATGTTGCTCAAACTCAATTTTGAATTCGAGAATTTCATTTCTACGTTATTCTAATTGTCTTAAGCTATTTTCCATGAAGAACTCCTTGAAATACCCAAATTGTACGACTATTCGACAGAGTCACCCTCTAGTTAACTACCCCTAGACTTAATATTAGGGCATTGAGCAAAAACAGGTCAATTAGATTTTTTGACGTAGATTTCAAATCTGTAAACAAAAAATTTATATTGTTTATTTTTCACCCCCTTTTTGCAAAATTAACCCCCAAATTTTAACCCCCAACCACTCCTGTTGATGTAATATGAACAAATTGCATATCAATAGATAGCTCTTTAAAAAAGAGCAATATCGCCAATTTAAACTTTTTCTCTATCTCTTACTGTTTTCGAGATATTTGAAAAATTAAATTTTTACCCCAATTTTTGGAGGGCGATTTCACCCCTTCAAACCGTTTTTCTGCAGATAAAAAAAAATACGTGTCCCTTAGTTTTTAGTGTTCTACAATATATTTAAGTTTCATCGAAATCGATAGGTCCGGCCTCGGGACCTTTACTTGTTAGTGCGTGTCAAGAACACGCACTTAACGAATTTTTTTTTTTTTTTGCTTTACAGTAATATAAATTCATAACAGGTTTAAATTGAAACGACGCGACGTATGGAGATCGAGTGTTTTAAGTAATAATAACAATGGTAATAATAATAATGGAATTTAACGTTCGTTTTTTAGACAATGGTATGTAACGGACGTCACTCACATCATTATTTCTCAACTTTTTCATGATGATATGGGCGGAGAACAAGAAAAGCGGTATAAAGATTTGGCAGGTGTCTGTTTGCAACCATCTTCTTAAGGACGATGTCGATATTCATCTGGAATTACGATGCGAAATAGCAGAAAACTTTCACCAGCATATAACCGGTTACGGAATTCAAACCCTCAGTCTACCAGTTCGGAAGTGCCAGTGCCTAAGCACGTCGGGTTACTTTGCTGGTGAGTTTTTTAATCAAAAATTTAATATCTGTACATTCATTAAAATAACCTATAAGTAATTGTGTAGCAAAAACGAAATTTTCTTAATTTTGAATTGCTGTGAAATAGTTATTGAAAAAAGAAAAAATAAATAAGCAAAAATGGTTATAAAATTAAGTAACCCTTATTTTCTGATTTGTTTAGAAATCGAAATTGGTGAAGACATCTGTGAAACCGTAGCATACATTTTCCCTGAAGTTCTAGTAATTGCAAGAGTCAGCAGAATATTGGGCGGAGGACAGGAAAAGCGGTATAAGGATTTGGTAGGTGTCTGTTTGCAACCATCTTTTTAAGGACGATGTCGATATTCATCTGGAATTGCGATGGGAAATAGCAGAAAACTTTCACCAGCATATAATCGGTTACGGAATTCAAACCCTCAGTCTACCAGTTCGGAAGTGCCAGTGCCTAAGCACGCCGGGTTACTTTGCTGGTGAGTTTTTTAATCAAAAATTTAATATCCGTACATTCATTAAAATAACCTATAAGTAATTGTGTAGCAAAAACGAAATTTTCTTAATTTTGAATTGCTGTGAAATAGTTATTGAAAAAAGAAAAAATAAATAAGCAAAAATGGTTATAAAATTAAGTAACCCTTATTTTCTGATTTGTTTAGAAATCGAAATTGGTGAAAACATCTGTGAAACCGTAGCATACATTTTCCCTGAAGTTCTAGTAATTGCAAGAGTCAGCAGAATATTGGGCGGAGGACAGGAAAAGCGGTATAAGGATTTGGTAGGTGTCTGTTCGCAACCATCTTCTTGAGGATAATGTCGATATTCATCTGGAATTATGATGGGAAATAGCAGAAAACTTTCGCCAGCATATAACCGGCTACGGAATTCAAACCCTCCGTCTACCAGTTCGGAAGTGCCAGTGCCATAAGCACGCCGGGTCACTTTGCTGGTGAGTTTTTTAATCAAAAATCTAATATCTGTACATTCATTAAAATAGCCTAGAAGTAATTTTGTAGCGAAAGCGAAATTTTCTTAATTTTAAATTGCTGTGAAATAGTTATTAAAAAAAGAAAAAAATAATAATCAAAAATGGTTATAAAATTAAGTAACCCTTATTTTCTGATTTGTTTAGAAACTGGAATTGGTGAAGACATCTATGAAAGCACAGCATGCATTTTCTGCGAAGTTCTAAGAATGGCAAGAGTCAGCAGAATATTGTTTTTCTTATATTTAAGTATTGTTTAGTTAATTTTCTTAAACTATATTTTTGATATGATGTAACTACAATTTTAATCCATAAGTTTTTAATATTATCATTGTAATCTAATTACAATTAAATTTTTTATAAGATATTGCTTAAATAATTGTGTCTGCAAAACGTAAGCATTGTAAAAAAAAAGTCATATCTCAAAATTTTGACCAGTTTAATTGGCAGTTACACTGCAAAATAAAGATTACCTATGTTCATGAAAGCAAGTAAACGTTCATAATAAAACTTTTATAATCTTACTTTTTTGGAGTGTTTATTTTAAAATTTACCAAAAAAATTATTATTTTATCATACGACACACTTATATAGAAATTTAGACATAATAAGCAAAATATTTAACATCTCGAATCTTTTTGTATATAATTCCAAATTATTCTATACGTCATATTATTATAAATATTTATGTAAAAAAAACCATCAATAATCTTTTTTGATTCGTTATTTTCAATTAAGTTGAATCAGTTTATTCTTTTCAGCACAATTGAATCACTCATACTGATTCAGTTGAATTGAATCAGAATGAGTGATTCAGTTGGATTAATATTACACTTTTCTGGGTGTAAACATTACTATATAAGTGTGTAAAATTTCATTTTCAGGTGTACAGGCGTGGTTTAAAAATACATTAATATGATGTAATTTTACGTTTAACTGCGCACTATTGCGAACTGAATGTGTAAAATTACATCTTGTTGTGTAGTTACTACACAAATAAAACGTAATCTATTACACACCTGGACCGTAATTTTACGTACGACAGGTGTAAAACTACACATATGAGTGAGTAATAATTACACCATGATGGTGTATTTTTCACCTTCGTACATTACGGTTTGTAATGTTACTGTCATTATAGAAGGCATTTAATTGCCTCCTATAATAGTAGTAAAACGGTACATTTTTTTCTTAGAGTGTATATATATATATATATATATATATATATATATATATATATATATATATATATATATATATATATATATATATATATATGTATATATATATGTATAGAGCAATACAATATTTTTAAAAATACCCGTCTCTGAGTAGCTCCGGTGTTGCTGTTGTTGTACAGACTACAGTTGTTGTCACCCACTAGCATGTACACAGCCCACACAGTGTACTAGTTAACTCATTTTTTGCTATAACGTTCAATCCCGCACTCTAACGGTTCCGTAATGATGATTTCTTGTAGTGTTTCTTGATACGACCATAATAACATAACAGTCTGATATAGGGTGTTTTTTTTTTATAGTACCTAGATTTGAATTTTAAAAAGAGCCTGCCGGCTCTTCCATAAGCCTAGTCTCTTAACCTCCGTGAAGAAATTCTGATGGCACCATATGAGAGTGCACCTACCGCAAACGGAACCAATGTCTCAAGATCCCCATATTTTTTATATATTTTGAGCTATAGCATCAAATATGTCTAAAAAATAATAGTATTTTTCTCGAGTTTAGAAAGAGGTCCAGTTCTGGAGGCTACGGAACTTAATTGAGAGTCAAAAACTGCACAAAAAAACATTTGTTCCAAGTCCCGATCATCACAGCATCAACATCTGTTTTAAATCGCAAAAATATCAAGACGCCATAAAATCGTGTCCTATTCGTGTCATGCGGCATCCTGAACGTATTATGTTAGACATTTAATATGGTTTTGAATGATATATTTTTATGAATATGGCAGTAAAACAAATCAAAAGTCAATTTATCAAAAAGTGTAGGTACTTGTTTATTTGTTTTGATTAAAATAAAAAATTACATAAAAGTATAAGTGGCATGTTTTACTAATCAACTACCTACATATATTCATGATTGACAACCAAACCACCACAATTATGATCGATTGATCCGATCAAAAAGCAAAAACTGACTCGGCGACTTTTTTGCAACAAGTGGTTGTATCCATTTATTGTTAAAAACAATAGTAACAGTCAGCTGACCGATTATGCTTATCTTGAGAAGCGTTTGACATGTGATTTTCAAGTCAGATGCGATATTCGAAATGACATCATTGGCGGATCTAGGGGGCGAGGAAGGCGACCGCCCAAGGTCGCGCGGTCAGGGAGGGCTGCGCGTCATGGAAAAATTTTAATTAGAATTATACTACAATTTTCATTGATATTTTTTTAAATTCTTTACGTTGTGGACCCCACCGTAACATATCGTCTAGGGCCCCGCAAGACCTAGATCCGTCACTGCATATACATTCATATCCATCATAAAATGGATCAGAATTGTTTCGCGTACTGAACCTATGGAAGCACCAGGGAGCTCTTTTCAAATTCATAGAAATGAATGTGTTCTAAAGAACAGGATTAGGGTTACGATTGGGATAAAATATATTTTACATATATCACTCTAGTACAGGAATTAATATTTCCCCCCCCCCTTTGATCCAACATTGAAAAGAGTTTGGTCTATTCTACCTGAGCGGCCAAGATTTTTCTGGGAGAAATTTAAGATAAAGTTCTATTTGACTATTATGTTGGAGCACTAGAGTAGCATACCAAAAAATTAACATTTATATAAACTTTTTTTGACATGGCAGTGTTGTTACTTTGTTGTAATGTCTCACACTGACTAACTGGATATCTCGGAATTAGTTCAAAAAAAATTTTTTTTTAAAACATTTATATCGCTTAGCGTAAGTGTTTCTCATTTTTTACCTACAACTATTGGTCAACAAAACTAAAAGTTGCATGACGTCATTAACAAATGAATATGTACATCCTTACTCCCTTTAAAAAAAGCAGAAAACTAGGTTCGTCTAATTTTGTTTCATCTATTGCATTTGTTTGATGATGTTATACTAATTTTAGTTAGTTTGACCTTTATATTAATTGCATTAATTTTGACATTGAAATGATCTGGATTGAATAAATTCTCGTTAATAGAGAGACTCCCTATCAACTTAAAATGTCATTTAGAGGAAAACTCAAAGTTTAAATTTGGTATTTTTCCAAAAATATTGAATATTTACTTCCAAGTTTAAAAGGAGGGTTGTGTATCGTCATGGTTACAGAAATCAGTTTATTTTAGAGACTCTTTAACAGCCATTGCATAGATTATTTTACCTCGTTCATTCTAGACCTCATAACTTCTTTAGTTCCTTCCAAAGTTCTACGTCTAAATATCTAATTAATCATAGTTTCGGAAAATGTTTTGAAAAAATATCAATTTTAAAATCCCTACCCTGATGTAAAATGTAAAGAAAAGGTCAAACAAATATTGTCACAGAACTACAGTGAAGGCTGTTCTGACCAAATCCTTCAACACCCTGTACGGTTTAATTAACTGAATTGGACAATAACACCTTTCAAAATTAGATTACCAAAACATCCTGTATGTTCGTAGAGTTAACATTATATATTTTTGGGGGCGATGGTTAAATGCAATCATTATCATTAAAGTTGTTTGTTGGGAAGATGACCGTCTGTATATATAAATATCTACACGTAGTACGAACTATTACCAACACTAACTACCCTAACTACCCTATAAATTTGTTCAACTGTTTAACCATAACATTTTCCATCTCACTTTTACGCGTTCATTCTGGCTTCATCATGTATCGTTGTTGAGCCTCATTTATTTTATTTTCTTTTTCTACGGTCTAATATTTATATATATTTGCGTCTTTGTTGTGTAAAATAACCAATTAGAAAACATGTTTGATTGTTATTCATTTAGTAGGATACGTATATCTGTTATAACAACAAACTTATACGAGATGTTTCAAACTACTTTAGCGATATATGACTCTCAAAAATAGAATGGTTGTTGCCAAATGAAAATTTAAAAAAAAAATATTATCTTTCAGTAAATGGCGGCTAAAATAATAATTATAACTAGCATATTATGACTTGACAGGTTAGCCAGATTCGTCAGTTTTGGGGCCTAATTTTTAAATGCATCCTATAAATAACTCGCGTAGAATCTATTATACTCGCATTTGTACAAAATGCAAATGATTCATATAATTGGAATGTAAAAATGAAATTTTGTCATTTATCAAAATTATTATAATTTTTACTATCCTTTTTCAATATAGCAGGTAGTCGATCTTGTAAGAGATAGCTATATTACAAGCTTGTCTGCTGTGCTGTCTTACGCGCATTGCTATCGCATGAAATCATTTTCATTTGGTAAAAATATTTCTATATCAAAGTATTGCAAACTGAATGTGTTTGTGTGATATACGTATACATATTATATTCAGGTATTTACCATTAAAATAAATTATATGAAAGAAAGGTGTTTATAAACATGTTCTTTCGGAAATAGAAAATAACTTGCTTCGTCTTGATCACGGAGTATGGAAACACAGCAACTATCTCTATCATGAAATCTGCAGTGTGCATTTTTGTGTACCTAAGGCTACTAAGTAGTCACTCTCTCAGTGGCACTCGCTGAGTGTAGGTCAGTCAGAAAACAATGGATTTGATTCCTATGTTGGTTGTGTTGGTATTGTTACATCCCCACACATAGCGTTGTGGTATTACACATATGTATACGAGCACGATCACGTGACGGCCACCACTACCTTCGATTACGCACACATACACAGTAAACACCGTGCACGTATATAAGATATTTTCTATCTCTTACTGGTTACACTGGTTCCAGTAGTATAGAGATAGAGATGTTGTCTCTGCCTTACTCTGTGGTACTGATAAAGATGGGTACGCGAATATTTACATACTTTAATACAAGATCTTTTTCTCATTTTTAAATTATGTTTTTTACTTAGTTGAATGTCATTGACAAAATTTATTAATTTTACAGTATTTTTGTGTATTTGTTATTATTTATTATAGGTTCGTTTACTCTCGTAACTACGTAAATAAGTTGTCGTAAGAAAAATAGGTACAGGACAATATCATGTATCTAGCCTACCTCTCTAATATAAAGCGTAAAATCGATGTATCTTACAACTTTTTTATGTTTTCCAAACTTTGCACTATAAATGAAAAAATTGCTATTATGGCTGTTGTATTTTGGCAAGAGATCGTGAGATATTTCAAATCGTGTTAATTTCGAGTGTGCACTTGAAAAAAAAGTTGCGTGTTGTGGACCAGCAAAAAGCAACTGGCAAGTATCTTTTTATGTGCGGAAATACAATTTGGGAGAATGGAAGTGTCCTTTGAAATTCAAAGTGAAATTTTTAACTGACGATATTGCACCTTTTTTACAGATCTATCTATTTATTGATCATAGTTTCTTTAAAACACATCAATATGAATGACAAGAGTTTAAAATTTGGAAAATAATTTAGTAAACATCGATTCTACTGAAATTGAAATGATTATTTCTTACACCTCAAAAAAGTAAAAATGGAGTGGCTGTCGCACGCAGGATCAGTGACCTAGAGTGTAAGACGCTTGACTGGTTATCACGAACCCCTCGGTTCGAATTCCAGCTGATCCAGTTTAATATTTCTTCAGTCACTCTCTGATTTTTAATTATTTTTTATGTTATGACGTATGATTGCCTTACCTTTCCCCTTCCGTCACTCATCCGACAAAATCTGGTTCCCAAAGCCACGGCCCATCTGCAATTGCCTCAGAAAAAGGTGGGATCTTACGTTAAAAAAGAAAATTTCCATATAAACAGAATATTCGTAATACCCTATTGTTATACGTTCACTTTATGTATATCTTCAGTAACTACAGGCACCCTATATATTATAACCAAAAAACGCAGAAAAACCCCTTTTAAAAAATAAAAATAAAAATAAAATAGAATTAATTTACATCCTCATTAAAATTTATGTGTTTCTTTAGAAAGTGTATTTATTTTAACAACCCTAACTATGTCTACGGACTACCGAGTACTCAGGTCGACCAGATAGATACGAGTATACATACATATATGTACGTATGCCACGAAAACTGTTACAGAAAAAACATAAATAACTCAGTACATCGTCAGTATGATGAAGACAAATTAATATTAGGATAAAATATATTTATAAGTGGTTGTGCTTTTATTAAATTTCCTTTTAATAATATTATGAGAATTTTTTGATTTATGTTTCGGGATATAAATTAAATGTTAAATAGCCCCCGGAGATTATTTGGTGGTCATATAATACGCGTGGTATGTAGAAGTGACTTTGTTTTCTTTTGTTCAGTTTTAACCCTTTTTGTATCAAAATTCAATTATAAATTTTGTTTCGGATATAGAAGATAAAGCTCCGTTTTAATTATCTTTTATAAATTCACAGAACGATCATCTTTTAAATTCTCTGGCTTATATATTTTTCTATTTGTTTTATTTAAATGCATGTACACACATAACGTCTAATTTTTAAACACTTGATAATATTTCCAATAAATTTATAATACTCATGTTTTTTTTCTATTTGTGCTTTTTTTCAACATTAAATTTTATGTTTCAGTATTTACCCCCATGTTAATTCTTAATGACAGCTATATTTTTTTAACGTTTTTAATCTACTATTTAAAAAAAAAATTTAATGTACCGTAAAACCGTCTAGACCCGGATACTTTCGACCAATCTTCAAATTAAATAATTTCTATATTAACCTGCAACAATAAACATTTGTTCTTGACGTCATTAGAGACAGAAAAACATCCTCTAAACAGCTGCTCCAATAAAAACTACGGATTTCAACATTTATTATTTCATTTTACAGGATTACTATGCTACAGTTTTTCAAAGAAATAAAATATGTGTCTAACTTAGACATATAATTTTCGTCATAATTGTTATATTGTTTTAGTTTTGACATGTATGTGTTCAGAATTTTATCGCGCATCATTTAATATTGTTTGAAGTTATATTCGATGTATATACAAAAAAAAAACATGCTATATATGTATATCCGTTTAGACCCGGACACATCAGCTTATTACACTATGGTCGCGATTCGCACCAGTTGTAACTCACACTGTCCATACGTTAATGTTCCCCCAGAATTACGCGGTTTATGCCTCCTTCTGGTGTCATATCGTATGTTTACTTTATAGAGAGGCATACTATGCATTGCCCCTCTCCCTTCTCACAAAATATTTTGAAGTCTTTGACAAGTTCAAAGACATCAGACGATATAAAACACTGTCCTAAACCCGACGGGAGAGGTTGGTTTGCATGTTATTACATTATTTAAGTAAGTGTCCTGGTCAAGACGGATTTGGGGTATAGACGCGGACACTTACAAATTATTTTTACTTATAATGAAACAAATGGGTCCGGGATATAACAAATAATATACGCTCTTTCTAATGGTAATACTTTTATTGGTGATATCTATGAAGGAAACATGTAAAACTATACCAAAAAATGCAAAAAAGTATCCGGGTCTAGACGGTCTTACGGTATGTTTTTTTTAAATATACCTACAGTTTAAACTTTTTTTAAGATATTTGATATAAAAATAATGTAAAATATATGGTTACGTAATAAAAAAGTACACCACAACTTGCAGACGCTAATCGGTGCGGCCAAGCTTTAATTGTCGACCCTTTACCAATAGCTATCGGCTCCTTTTTCTGAACCGGGGGCTACTGCTCCACTGTCCTCTCACTCGACTGGTCGGTGTCTAATGCCTACGATTAATACGACATATGAAGAAGAAAGTTACACATTAACCTTACATTTTAATTATTTGTATTATAAACATAGGTAGTCAGTCTCATTTAAGCACCTTTTAAACTCAACCAAAGCTCACAACTAATCAAATAAATTTCATTTAACACCTTGACGGTCATAACTTGTGATGATAATACGTGAATCCAACTGGTACACTATTTTGACAGCTAATACACTTTGTATGGTTTACGTTCTACGACATGGTGTGTCAGTTAGTAAGGTTTCGCTTGACATCTTATGACGTCAGTGACCGTCAGGGTGTTAATAATATATCCTATGTTCAGATTTAGTTGTACCTACTGTACCTTGTTCGCTACTGAGAATTTATCTAGCCAGTGACAATTGTAATAACTCCCTATATGTTAGCTTATCTTACCTCCATTGATCGGTTTGATCCCCATTATACATTTGTATTGAAAGTAAGTCGGTATTACATAATGTTTTTATTTAAAAGTTTCATTTGGCAATATTGCTGCTAAGACTGTATAAATAGTGTATTAAAAACGTTACATAAAGTTACAATAAATTAGTGAGTCCATTAATTTATAGAACTGATAGAATATATACTCAAAAATTTCAGACATCAGTTTTTCTGGTTCAAGTCATTATTGTGTACCCATGTTTAATAATCAATGTGTTACAAAAACACTTTTCCGATGCGCAACTCAGTAGTATTATAAAAGCAAAATGTTAGTAAAAAAAAAAACTTGAAATTTAAAACACTAGTAAAGAAATTTTAACAAAAACCATTGCTTTGGAACGAAATCATAAATGATTTACAAATATAAGTTTAGTACTATCATAGAGATATAGAGGATTTCACACAGACAGAGTGATGACTACACATTTTTCTCAAAAGATTGTTCAACCAACTCCTTCGACTGGTTATTTCACAGTTAATTGTTTCCAACCGAGCGCGGCAAATGATTTTGTCTATACCATTGCTATGCAATTGGTTATCTTCTGTACAAATACTATCTAGCTAAGCTATGTTTTACATATGGCTGCTTTTACATTACACTTTTATTAATCTTTAAGGTACGATTCCGATGGCGGCTGCAGACTGCAGAGTGCAACTGCAGACCGCAAGCAACACTACTCGTTTGTATGAATCTATATGAAATTAATTCCGAGTAACTGAAAGTTGATATTTGTCTTAATATATTTCATGTTTTGAAATTAATTCCGAGTAACTGAAATATATATTTCATATTTTATCAAATATATTTCATGTTTAACAACCTTTGGAGATTTTTAGAATAGCAATCCAGGTTAACTCGACAAATGCTTGACTTAATTTCTGTTTTCTCACGCCTTTTCTTCTGTCATATCTTTTTGATAAATATTTTTCAAATTTTTAAAAAAGAATGCCGCCTATGCTCGCACAATTATGCACTCATGTAATATGCAACTTACAATCTCTGTTACGTAATTTACAATTACCCAACTGTCTGTGAAGTATATGATAATAATCAAATGAATCAAAACATGTCGCAAAATTAATTAGATAAAAGTGAGATTTTTACAAAGTCTTTTAATTATTATTAAAAAATATGGAATAGTATAAAGTAACGCTTAAATCGATTAGATTTACAAAAGTCTTAATTGTAATCGTGTATTTGCTAATTACTCGTGTATTAAAAAAAATTATTTTCCCCTGCTTTTCGAAGTCAAAACTTCTATAGCTAACTTCTTCTCTTTAATAATAATAAAGATAAATAAATATACATCCCATATTAGGTATAAGAGCATTCTTATAATTAGATTAAAATTCCTACATTCTTGAAATTCAATAATTTGTATGTACCTATATTATTTCAAAGCCATCCTTTTGATATAATTTACTTTGTTGTAGTAGACAATAAATAAATTATCACTTATTATTACACGAGAGATTTGTATATATAACCGAATAAATTTGGGTTTGTCTAACGAAAATTTGTTGCCTAGCAATTTAACGAGAAGAACTGTCAACTAACAAAAACGCGACAGCGAAGCTGGAGCGTTTTTGTTAGTTGACAGTTCTTCAAGTTAAATTGCTTTTAGGCAAGAAATTTGAATTGTAGAAAACACAAATTTATTCAGAAAAAGAATACAAAACTCAAGTGTAATACGGTAAGATAATTTAACGAATAAAATAAAGTAGTAGTTATTTAATAGGTATATTGTTACTATGGTTCTGAAATCAGTTAAATCATTAAACCAATAGGAATTTTGTTTCGTTTTTATTGTGTTTACCTACAGTAAAATGACCAATTAAATGTTTTGTACTATTTTTTTCGCTATAAAAATTTGTCCTAACTTTTTTTCCATTTTAAAAGTGAAAAAGCTAGAATATTCTTATGGGACTTGATAAACATGAGTTAAATTATCATTAAATTAGCAAAAAACAAATAAGTAAATAAATAATTTTTGATACTTCAACCCAATTATTAAACTGAGACATACTTTATAATTATAACAATGGCCTTACTGATTGCTATTGTTTTTGTTATAATATTATTATTACTAGGAGAAGTGTGCCTAATATCGCACCCATTTTGAAAATTGAAATTTTCTCTGCTATTTTTACACTTTAATTAGCCCCACTGATACTTCTATTTAGTTCTTTTAATGCTCTTGAAGTACTAAATAGTTGGGAATTGATTAAACATCTATATCTCTTTTTGTAATTAGTGAAAAAACTGGTTTTGACCGCTTCATGAAATGTCGTCTCAATATCGCCCACCAATACTGGTCAAAATATCGCCCTGTACGATATTAGGCTATTATTTCTGTCACAATGTTAGACATAGTTAGTGAACAAAAAAAACACATTTAGTATAAAATAATATTGTTTATTCTTAAGTAGAACAAAATTTCATAGAATTACATTAATATATGCTTAATCATAAGTAAATTAGACTTAAAATTTTGTAGTTTTACTTATATTACGTTCTTAATTAATAAATGTTTTGTAAACTTCCGTTCCCGAACCTTGCTTGTGAAACCAAATGCGGCACTTTGTACATACAAATGATCCACTTCTCGCCCTTATGTCTGTTAAATACGACTGACTACAATAGGGACATTCACAGTAATTCTCGCTGTCGTCTTCATCAGTTGAAACTGTAAGAGAGTCAGCTACATCATCGTCACTTGAACTAGATCCAAAACAGCTAAACGCATCGAAAAGTGAAACAAAATTTGGAGAGAGTTTTATGCTCTATAACGTTTATAAAAAATACAGAAACGATTTAAGGCAAAAGAAGCGACATATTTTCACAAAACGATCTTTGATATTTATTAGGTGGAAAACTTATGACTAGGTGCTGAAATTTAATGTAATACAGACATTAGTGTCTACAATTTACACAGAAGATAATAATTTAGATATGTATCGTATAGGTGACAACAAGAGTTACGGGGAAAGGGCGTATTGATAATCATCTACTCTAAAGCGTGTGTGATAGTGTGTCACTCATCACTTTAGTTAGCGCATGCTAAGAAGCAATCCTAAATCAATAATTATATATTATTAGTTTATTACATTTGTAATCGAATATCACGTTTATATTATTCCCATATAGGTACTGTTATATATCAATCTATGGTTGTTCGACAAAACACTGATTAAATTTGAAGGGTCAGTCCATACTATAGTGCCGATTACAGTTTGTTCTCGGTCCGGTAAAATGATAATAATTTGGTTCATATTGTAATACCGTTCACGGTACGTTTGTTTAAAAATTGTATAATATATATATATATATATATATATATATATATATATATATATATATATATATATATATATATATATATATATATATATATATATAGTATTAAACTTTTAATTAATTAAATAAAAGTATCGGAAAGACTTAATAAATATCCTGGATGTAATACATTCGTGACTGTATTAAAAGGAGACTGTATCTTGAATAATGATTAATTCGCCCTACTTACAATTAGTACAAACCATTTTAAGTTCGATCACCAGTCAAATATTTTTTGGAATGAATTGGTATTAAAGTGCGCTCTGAGTGGGGTTGGACTGGTCTTGATAGTACAAATAGATAGATAAAGTTGTTTATAAATCAAATGACTCATTTTAAAATAAAGTTTTACCGCATATAAAAGATATTATAATTTCTCCTATCCTTTTTCAATATATTAGATAGTAGTTCTTGTGAGAAATAGCTATATTACGAGTTTGTGTAAAAGGTAAGTTTATGAGAATGAATCATTTGCAGTTGTTGTTGGTTTGTCTATAGATAGAGAGATAGAAAATTACTGTATTTAGATCATAATCGTTACAGTGGTTAGTAGTACTTAAATTGATTTATCAATTTCTAAAATTAAAAAAACGCAAAAAAAATATAAAAATAATAAGAAAATATAAATTGGAATGTACTTATAAAATAATTACTCATAATAGTATATTATTCAATGAGCTACTAATGATAGCTATTACTCACGACACGAGCCGAGCTTACGAGGTGAGTGTCGTAATGCATTTGAGTGAGTAATAGCCATTGCAAGCGAGTAGAATACTATACTTTTTCTACAACATTTTTCCTTTTTGATTTAAATAAAATTGGATATAAATTTTAAATTAAATGAATAAAACTTTTAATCTATCTCTAATTTTATTAAATGTTCGTATATGTATCTATGGAGACGATCAACATAAAATTCAAAATATTTTGTTTACTGTTACTTACACGTTACTACGCAACATATTTGAAATTAAAATTTGATACATACATTATGTGCAAAACAATTGCAAGCCCATTGAATAATGATTAATACGGTGTTCTCGTTGGTCGAAAGGTATTGCGTAATGATCATTCCTCCACACCTTTGAATAAATGCATTTTTTTCTCAACAATTAATAGATATGTAATGAGTGTGTTCTTCAACTGGAGTAGAAAAAATATATTAACCTGTTAACCGGGGAATTAGCTATTGCTCAACTCGTTTCAGAATGGGGACTTTTTGTTCGCAGCGAGAAGTAATATCACACCTCAAATAATAAAAGAATATCGTTTTTAACTTATGGTTTTTATTTATTTTGATAAAATATTTTATATTTAAAATATAATTCAAATGTATTCAATGTACAAGGAATTAATTGAACAAATTATAATAATTATTTCGCAGTATGATATTACTTGAAACAGTGTGGCATACACAAGGCAACACAGCAGTCAGGACACCAGAATCCATGGGACTGAAAGTGTTAATTTCCATGACCAAAAATGTCGTCATGCCCATTGCAGTAGGCTTTTATGTACGACGAAATATTTCGTCATACCCAGTTAACAGGTTAACAGATTGATAAATCAAAAAATAATGCGTGGGATAGTGTAAACACATTGATTTGTTTCTCATTTAAGAATATTTTACCGGACCAAGATTGAACCAAGAAAAAATTGTGATCGGCTCTATAGAGTGAATCGACCATAAGACACAATATTTGATTGAAATCAAAAATTTATTTCTTTTAATTGTCATAAAAATGTACCCGTATGGTATCCGACAATCCTCTTCTTTACCTACTCATTTTCAAATGTAACTGGTGGAATAGCCTATAATGCTTTTATGTTTTTCACCTATTTATACTGCAGCGATGTCCAATAGATGTGATATGCCTAATACCTGTAACACATACATAATTATGTATGTTAATAATAGGGAATAATAGATGTTTTGATTTCTGTCCCTTTTTCATATTTTATTTTTGTACCTACGTATTCAGGTCGAATGGGAATATTAATAATTATCGGCTTCTCTTATCTGGTTCTATACATTTACCTTTATATATCTAAATCATATTTATTAAATTGAATATCTACTTACTTTAGGTCACTTTTGTTCATTAAGTCTATGAAATTTAATACTTTTTCAATGGAGTATTAAATTTATTATCAGTAGTACATTAATGACGACCGATAGATGAATCAAAGTAATTTTTGGAAGAGAGAGAAATTTTTATGAGTTATTATTCTATGAAATTCAATTAGGTAAATGAAATTTAATTGATTAAAATGTCTTAATGCCTGTTACTTCAATTAAGGTTTTTCAAAAGTGCAAAAATTAACATTTTTGAGGGAATCAAACTATGCGGCACTTCATTAAAGAAATATCTGGTTCAATTGGATATCTCATTTATACAAGTAAGGGTTTTACCCAGTTTCACTATGTTATGTAGGTGCTGCGACAGAGGCATTTTTTCTTTTTTTCTAGTTTTTAGTTTCTGAAATCTTAAACACTTTGATCAAGTTTTGATATTTTTTCAGCCTCTAATGATGATAAAATTAACTTTTTGAATACGGATATCATTTTCCGCTCCAAACTTTAAGACATATATTGCACTTCATGTAATAGTACTATGTCCGATTCAACACCCCTAATTTATTGTTAGATATACTTATCAGAGAGAAGGGGAAAACGAACATAATAAATCCAACTAAATCAACATCTGGTTTGTTGATTTAGTTGGGTTTAGTGATTGTAGCCAAATTTAAACTTCTGACTCTTCATGTGAATAGTAACGATGTACTCACAGGGCTGCCCATTTTAAATTTTAAGCTTCGAAAGACGCCGATTAAGCATTGTTTTTGCATGTATCCATGCAAATAAGTGTATTCTTTTCCAAAACATTATATCTACCCTGGCCACTGCTATTACTCCCAACTTTATACGTCTTGAATTCAATTAAGTTAGGGCCACGCAATTAACGTATTCCTATGGTACAATTGGGTAACCGAAATGGCCACAACTTGGAAATCATAGATTTTTAAGAGATTCTGATAAATAATCCACCAATAACTTTTAATAAAGCAATTTTTGGGACAGAAGGCTAAAAACATAAGTGCAACGTCCGTATTTAATTCTTATCTATATAGAATTTTTTTTAAATATAAAAAATATTAAATATTCTAATGAAATACTAGCTTTTGTATTTTTATTTATATCATGAAAATTTTCATGCATGATAGAAGGAGGAGAAAATGAGAGCTTACAGTTAATAATATTATCTTTCATTGTTCGTGTTACGAATACTTAATTCACATAATTAGCTTTTACTATTATTTTTAAATTATTATCTCAGTTTTATAGCCCCTTATAAAAGCTCCCTAAAAATAAGCGATAAAGTTTAATTATTTGTTAGATGTGAACAAATTTTTTGTTTAATGGTTAAAATAATAAAACTTTATTAACTTTATGAAATTATTAGTAAAGTGGCTAAGAATGTTAATGATATAACAAAAAAATTAGTACTCTACAAAAATTTTGATGAAATTAATCTATAAAAGACATTAAATTATTCAAATTTTTTTTGCTATAAATGTATTTCGGCTATATTTTAAAACATAAAAGGTATAGTATAGTAGGTATATATTTTTTTACAATAAAAACTTTTAAGTACAAAACTAAATAAAAGTTTGCATGGACAAGTTGTTACAAATAGGTTATGATTTCCAACTTTAATGAGTCTAATGCTGTCAATATTTCGTTGGTTTGAATCTAAGTCATCTTTCTGTGGGCTATAAAATGTTTAAAACGTTAAATATTACTTCATTTTAAATTGCTTTAAGAGAACCTGGCAAAATTTTGTCCAAGCTCTGGCAATGGTGGTTAAAGATTGCGTTAAAATTTCGATTTTATTATATATATATATATATATATATATATATATATATATATATATATATATATATATATATATATATATTATATATATATATATATATATATATATATTATATATATATATATATATATATATATATATATATATATATATATATATATATATATATATATATTTCTATCCGATGCGTTGAGGGAGGAATTAGAGGGAAAAATATTTCATATTTCAAAAGTGATCATAGTGTTTCAGCTACTTTACGTACTTAGGTACCTACGTAATCTTTATAGTAGTGTTTTGAAAAATGTTTCTGGGAAAATTGCTGAAATTTCTAGACATTGGGCATAGATTATTGAATTTATTATAGAAGTAGCCCTATGTACAGGGCAGTCACGCAAAACATGGTCAAAGTACATCAGTTAAAGGTATACTATTTATTCGTACTTTTGGACCCACATAACACTAGAAATAAAAATATATACTTTTGTTTACTCAACAACTTAATTTTTGTTACTTACTGTACAGGTACGTCAACAAATCCAGACATTTTATATATTTATCGAACCTAATCACTAATGTTTGTTCGTCAGTCGTCTGGTTGACGTAACAACGGACAGTTGAACGACAACGATGCTGACGATGACAATGACTAAAAAAGAAACTCACTCAGGAGGACATGGGACGCTGAGGACGTCACATTATTATTTAGTGTATGACGTAGGTATCCATTTATCTTTAACTATGCAATATAAAGGAAAATAACAACACTTCTCATTTTCATGAGTATGTTTATATCTTTATTTTTTTTTTTGTCGAGCACACGACAAGAGTGTTATTTAACATAATGAACAGAGAACGAAAAAGGAATGAAAGAAAATAAATACTTATGGCATTACTACCTGGATACTGTATTTATTTATTTATTTATTTTTTTGAATATCTATCGTTAAGAATAATGTATAAGTACATTGTAGGGCTATAGTAGAATAATAGTGAATGGACCGAACGCTAAGAAAAAACTGCTATGAAAATTCCATTCGTAAGTATTTCCAGAAAATTATTTCTTATGTATCTTTTTTATGTGCATATAAGTAAGTATTAAGTAACGTGTATAGAGATGGGTGGGGTTTTAATATTTAAGTAAATATAAGAGTTCGAGAGCCCGCCGTACACAAATCCTATGTATAAGGTACATAATAGAACGACTTTTTGTGCGTGAGTAGTACTACAACTGACTCAAAAGAAGCCACCATTTATTTAAGCTAAGTTTGCCCGCGTTACAAATATGACGTCATTTTTGATGATATTTTTTTAATGTTTACTTAATTTATGGAAAGCATGGATGAAATTTACGTCAAAATGTAGATTTCATCCATGTAATTTTAATATTAAATAAAAATGCTGTGATACGGCAAAATTAGCTTAAAAAATGGTGGTTCTTTTTAGGTCTGTAGCAGTAGGTACTCCCGTACAAAATATCATTCAAGTATCTTATACATAGGATTTGTATACAGCGGGCTCTTGGGCAACAATACAGTGACCGCTAACAAAATTTTAATGTATAGAAAGCAAACTCAGAAATTTTGTCCTTTCTAAATGTAGTTGCATTTTATTAGGAAAAATTTGCTTATTATTAAATACTGGAAAAAAGTTTACTTGGAATTGGAAAATAATAAATCTGCTTGAGAAGCGTTTGGCTGACAAATCTGAGAATCTCTGGAAATATGAAATCTTCCAGTTGCGTAAAAGATGAATAATGTTAACACACATTTAGCTGTAAATGAATTCCAAAAATTAACAAGAAAATAATTAAAAGAACATTTGAGCGTTAGTTTATGATATCGGGTATTTATTTTGCTGATAAATAATAATTAATTCGAATAGGTATGCTAAAATTGAAAAAACTCATCTGCGGTTTTAACAACAATTTATATTTGTTTAAGTTATTGGTGTTTTGAATTCAAATAATTACTATAGGTAAAATTAACACAAAACGGTTTTTATCATATTATTCAAGAAATAATGTAAATTAATATTGGTCCATTATAATATAAAATGAATTAACATTAAGTTTTAAAGGGAACAATGGAGACTACTTATTACTTAGCCACATATAACTTCACAGAAGTTTACAACTTATGTTGTGGATCAGCGTTTCTCAACCGTTTTTCAGTCATGGCCCGATAAAATTTCGGATAATTTCATGTGAACCAGTCACACATACATATATTTGGATTGAAATTTGTAAATTTCGAATATAATAGTGAATTTATGCATGAGGTTTTTTTTTTTTTTTTAATAAATTTAGACAAATTTTATAATCAAACCATAGCAAATAAAATACTAGCAATTTAATAAACTTTTTATGTAGAATTAGATATTCGTTTCCTATAGAAAAATACATGGTACACGATATACCAAATAGTTTAACTGATTATTTCAAACATTATTCACCTTTCTTTTTATTCGGGAAGTTCTTACAAAGCAAATTTTATTAATTATCTAAGAATAATTATTACTGAATTTCCTACTTGGCCGACAGGACCACAAGTTTTAAAAGGATTCATAAAGAAAAATTAAATATTTGGGATATTTTTACAAAGATAAGAAACACTTCCATCTACTTAATAATGAAATATTTTTTTTGAACGTAATAATTCAAAGATACCAACAGGTTCAGTGGACAAAGTTTATGTAATTATATAATAATTGCGAAAAGATGGAGGAATTACACTGATGAAAAGTAAAATATCCCAATTGAGAGTTAGGTGTAGACAGGTGAACTTAGATACAGACATAGGGCAAAAAAAACTTAGTAATTATTAAAAAAATCTTTAGTATCATCCTTGGGAATTTTAAAAATGACGCAATGAAAGGTATGTACTGTAGAAGTAGATAACGCAAACATATATTTTTTCATTTGCCGATTTAGAATAAAAATTGTAGTGTATTATTTTACGCATCTTTTTGCAGACGGGCGAAATACTATCGCGGCTCGGTGATTGGGAAACACTGATATGTAAACACAAACTCTCGTATAAACGCATAGGGAAACATATTACATACATTACTGTAAAATTGCCTTAAACCCACAAATATTTGTTAATGAAATTGATACGTATACATGCATAGAACTATAAATATTATGTATATGTTGAATACGGATATCCATTATGGATTGTGAATAGCGTTAAAACTGTGAAAAGGTTACAATGTAACCCGATACGGCAACTTACGTCAAACGCAACGGCAGCAAGCGGTAGCTATAACACAATGAATATAATATGTATATAATTGTAATTTAAATATGTGTATAACAATATTCAGAAAATGAATATAATATAGCGCCAAAATTGTTCTATGCTTGAGTTTACGTGTAGTTAATATATTTACACTCATGTTCCGTTTAAGTTGAAAGAACATGATGAAATACGTTGGCTTGTTTTTAGCAAATATGAACTAAATTAAGGAAAATCGGTCAAGAGTGAGTCGGGCTTGTACAAACAGAGTTCTGTGTAGTAACCAGTCAAACTGAATTATTTTTATCTGTGTATATTTAAACCTTATCGAAATTTTCGAGCGCCTCAATCTCCGAGTCTAGTTACGTTGCAGGATTACATTTTCTCAGGAAGGATGAGGTAAATGGAAGCAATTTTCTGAACCAAATTTTATATGGCTAAGTGGAATAGTATTCAAACTACTAGTATACAAAAGTCACAGTTTTGGACACTCGTTGATTGACTGACTAATAGATTATAAAAAATTCAGCAGACTTGCAAGTAAATCGGAGCTTTGAAATTTGAAATAGTTGGCGTTTAAAGTACTTAATACTAGAAAAATAAAAAACCAATGAAAATCAATCAGTCTGTAAACTTATCGAAGAAGTTTTTAAATTAAACGCTGACAGAAAATTATTTCTAGATAATTGAATCAGCATAAATTTGAAAATATCTATTTAATAAATCTCTAAACACTGACAGACAGCGTACCTACAGCCTAAACTGTTGGGTTTAGAAGCATGAAATTTTGCATAGGAGTTCCTTGTATAACCTAGATGACCACTAAGAAAGGAGTTTTGAAAATTAATCCCCTAAGTGAGAAATAGGGAATGAAAATTAATAAAGAAATTCGTCATTTTTGAAGTTAGAAATACGGAAAATGATATTTAAACCTCTGTTTTAAATAAACGTTAGGTGTGTTGAATGCATCAGTGTATCTAATACATCACCATCCCTTAAGGGAGTAAAACAGGGTCCAAAATTTGTATGGAAATTTGTGCGTTCATAAAATTCCGGAACAGCTCCGCAAAAGTTCCGCAAAATCTCAGTTAATATTGACTTTATCGAAAAATAACCCGGACAAAAGTTTCATGGGAAAAAATGAGGAACTAGAAAATGACCTCGAATTTCGCCTTGACCAACCAGTATCTTGACAGCTAACATATTTTTTTCGTTTTTATGACCTTCACACGACTTTGGGATATGATTTCCCGCTCTTTCCGAATCCGAGGTCAAAAATGGGGGTTTCCATTTAAAAAAACAAAGTAGACCTCCAAATTTTGGTCAAGGTCATGTTCAAGGTCAAATTCGACGTCATTTTCTAGTTCATCATTTCTTCCCGTGAAACATTTGTCCGATATATTTTTCGATAAAGTCAATATTATCTGAGATTTTCAGCTGTTCCGCAACTTTATGAACGCTCGGTATATATGTATATTGGATTACTGGCTTCAAGTTTTTTATCTTTTTTGTAGATTGGTGCTTGTTTGTGAAATTTATATTTTATATTTTAAGGATTGTTAAAACTTTGGACTAAAAACTTCATAACGTCTAATATGTAAACTTTATGACAAAAAGTAAAGAAATATTTATTATTGGCATTACCAATGGATGTGACCAATGAATACTTTTTCCCATTTGTTTAAACAATTTCGGTTTATCCAATATCTAACCGAATTATCAGCCGGCAGCATCAACTTTTTATAATACTTAATATTATAGTAGGGAGATATCTGCTATACTTCCTCGGGTACTTCCTACTATGTATAAAAAATTTCCGACGGAATAATTTTCGCTACTAATGCATCCAGATCTCCTAGTTGCCAATATTACCTAGGCAGATGAAATTTTTATACTATCAGAAACGGAAATATGCATGTATAGGTACTATTAATAAATTGTACATACTAAATCAGAGCCAAAATATTAATATGACGAAACCATATTAATTATTAATTAACAAAAATGGTTAAAGAACCGCATCACCTTGTATAAATAATAAACCGCATCACCTTGTATAAATAATAATTTCATATTTCCCAATACAATGAGTAGATACGTACAGTTCGTGCAAACAAAATTTGCCAAAAATAGCCATGACTAGACATTAAAATTGTGTGTAGATAGTATTTTTAGTACAGTGGCTATTTTCCACTTACCATGAGAATCACAAGAAGTTGAAGTATAATAAGAACATATCATTTAACCTTTTGTTTTCAAACTCTGCTGGTGCAAACTGTACGTAAAAAACATATGAATCCGCAAATTATTGCCGTGGAATATTTATGATTGAATAATGTTAGGGTAATATATTCGGTACTCCGGCTACATTTATTGCGGTGCCTATATATTTCATGTTCGGTGAAAAATTCTATCTCGCTTCTCGCCAACCATGTCGTGCTGTTACTAATTATATATTACTTAATTCAAATATATTATACTTTTAAATCAATATTTTGGGGTAGGCCCACTGCTGTCTAACGATACATGGATTTATGTGTATATAATTGTATTGTTATTGAACAGACTAGAGATTGAAAGATGGTTATAAAGGTGATGCGATACAATAAACACATCAGCTGGTACCTACAATTGGTCATATTCCCTTACTCTCATATTACAAATTATACATTAAAATTTTAATCCCCTGCCAACCTGGCAAACATAATTTTAATTCGTTAGAAGCACTTTAAAATGTAAATGCAAGAGACTATTGAAACGTTTGCCCTATCTCTTATTATTATTTACGTATATAAAAACAAAAGTCAATAAAAACATATAGAAAAACTGATGAAATCGGAGACGAAATCCTTCAGTGGATCTCCGGAAGGATCTTTCTTGAGATAAGTTTCTTTATGAGACAGACGCACAACTAAAAGCTACTCTTAACGGAATTATCTGAATCCATGAGGGTTTATCTAAATGTAACGTTTAATATTAGGTGACGAAAGTCACCTAAACAATAATTTTTAACTAATTATTTGCTTCTTCCTGAATTTTTATTACATTCCCTTGAGAATATCCCATAATATCATTACTCGAGTACTTTTACGCCTAGTGGCTTCCTGGCCATTAAATATGTTGTACAGTAACATGCGTATAAAATGAAAATTATGGGTCGTTTAGATTTTGATAGGAAATAACATTGAAGAATGAATGAAATCGGAGAGGAACACCTCGAACTTTGTAAGTTGGGCGTTCTTGAATATGGCTAATTTTCGTTGTAAGTAAACACTTTAATAATGTCGAATATTTTATATTTGCGAACAATTTATGATGAGGTATATTCTAGTAATATTTACTAGTACTAAATTAGTAAGTAAAGCTAAGAAAAAGAACCTGACTTTTGCAAGAAGGGGTAAAAGAGATATCAGCAATGAACAGCCTTTATCAATGGAGGTAAACTCAGGTGCTTCCAATATTAATACATATTAATCACTGTGCTAAAGGTATGGTGAGGCTAAAAGTATAATTAGTACCTACAATCCTTCCGGCCAAAACCAAATAGTTAGGCAGATACCAAAAAAATATTCTTTGCTTTCTCGGTTACTATTTAACATAGAAAAGGAATTCCAAATCCACATGAAAGCAAACACTATCGACAATATTAAATATACTTTTAACGTCCCAGTCCTCGTTATTAAGAATAATAATAAGGATAAAATTCGACCCAATGTTATTTTTCCAGGGCCCCCATAGAGTTACTATATTAAAAAAATAAAGGACTTTAAGGTAGTTGGTCGATAAAACGATTTTTTCAAAGGATTTTAACTAAACTTCTCTAGATACTTATTTAATCCAATACCAATAATACGAGCCCTTACCGAAAAAAAAAAAAATTCACCACCTCAAATTTTAGAAAAACGATTTCAAAGTTTTGTAATTTTAACACGGGCTATTATGGGAAAACTTTATTTTTTTTTTTTTTTTTTTTTTTTTTTTTTGAATAAAATGAAACCGTGTCAAAGAAATTTGATAAAAATTTATTATGTTATTTAATACGAAGTTACAAACCATATTAAATATAATTTAAAAACATCATTTTACAACGTTTTTACAACGCTTTTTCAACAATTCTTTTAAATTGCTACAACAAGTGGTATACAAATTATGTAATAACTGAAGAATATTAATACATTATTTAATTTTTGATAAAAGAAAATTTTTTTGCCGAGATATACTTTTGTACCTGAGTATCTCAGAGCAACTACGTTAAGTAATGAAAAACAAAACTTTTCATCTCTAACCCCTTGGACAGCCCATCCAGTAGGTCCGACCCTGGAATTAAACACGTCAATCGAAAGTCCTTAAAAATAAATTGTTGTGTCTAATGAAGTGTTTTTTTTCTATCTCCTATTATAGTTTTCGAGATAACCAAGGGAAATCTAAAAAGGGTATAATTAGATACCAAAGGATTTGCCCCTGAAAGAAAGTTATATCATGTTGCCGTTTAGGTAAGACTGCAAGTACCTTATATGTATAACTTTCGTCATTATTATAATCAAAAAAATTAGCTGGTCATAAAAGTTTACTTACAATTAGCTTTCTAGGTTTGTAAGTTATTGTTTACGGTCAGTTAGTAAATAATTTTTTTATTGAAATAGTTACTTAAAGACGCCTACTCTTTATTTTTATTAAGATTACACCTTCAGTAAATTTTTTATTCATGTTTTTCAATTTAATTATAATTTTTAACTTAAAAAAATAGCTTACATGTAAACCTATTACGTAAATCTATTTTTGTACGGCCATGGATGCCCAAAAAACGTCAAGTTTCACCCTCAAATACTCACACTGTATCCAATACCTCAATAATAGTACTAAAGAGTCTCGGTATGTAATACAGTCAGGGTTGAAGAGAGAAATGATGATCCTCGGAGCAAACAAAAAAGTTTTTTTTCAAAAATACAGTCGACAAGCAAAAAAAAACAATTTTGCATTTTTGCCCGGGCTCCCTTTTTGAACTCGAAGCTACATCCCTGGCTATACCCTCTCGTCAGTTCTGAATACAGTATACTATTACTTCCAAATAGGTTATTATAGTCTACTTAAGTGGAACTAACATCTTTGGGTAGGTATAAATGTTGCTTATTGGAAGATAAAAATACATTGTTAGTCATCATTCATTTAAAATTATTTACTTACTTTTTATTGCTAGTGTAGAGTAATAATGTCACCCAAGAATATTTTCTAGAATCGTGTTACAATATTCGATCTACAATATGTTGTAATTGATTATAAAATGTCTATACACAAATTATCTCTAATATGTATATGTACGAGAATATTCGTATCTTAACAATCTGGGCATAATATTTAATTAAATGTTCAAATTCATTCTGAGTAATCGAATAATTTGTGTCAAATATTGTAACCACTAGAGCTCTATATAAATATAGATTGGTACCTATGTGTAATTTTAAAATATTTAAATGAACTGTCACTGAAGTGGTTTTCAACATGGTAATTATTTATGTGTTAAAGCAATAATACGACATTATACAATAGCAGGCAATAAATTTGCATATACATATTTGATAGCACGTACCCAATACATATGAAAAGTACAAAAATATCTAAAGAAGATTAATACCTATTTAAAGTTTCAATTTAATATATTTCGTATTTAAAGAATAATATTTGACAAGCAGTGGCGTGACTAGAAAATAGAACAAGTGGAGCAGTTGCTCCTGTGCGCACAGTAAAAAGGACACAATAGATGAATATAAAAATTCAGAAAATCTCCTCCGAGTATTATCAATAATTTGAAGCCATATCTCAAAAGATGCGCGATCAGCGAATCTACCTAATTTAACTGCCAGAAACTCCTTCCATAACATGTCACTACTTCTTTGTTTGTCATTTCAAGTAGCTACTAGTTCCCTGATGTTACCAGAATCTGTTTACTCTCTCTTACTTTAGGTTTCTTCATAGAAACCGCCGAAAACTCTTTTCCTATAAATTTAATATCATTTACGAAATACGAGGTCTTAATATCGCGCTTTAGTTTGTTGGAAATTGTTTAATATGTTGAAAAAGCCATAGAATGCAGAGCCAGACGACATTATTTCATAGTTTGCGATTGAAAAATAAAGAAAAAGGTCTGTTTACTCTTTCTTACTTTACATTTTTCCACAGCAATCATAGAAAAATCGTTTCCTAAACTAACCATCAGTTATGAAGCATGACTTCTCAGGATCATTTTATCTTGCTTCTGCTGAGAAATTGCTTCTGCTGAGAAAGCCAGAGCATAATTTCACAGTTCGCGATTGAGTAAACAATGAAAAGGTTTTTTAGAATATATTTATGTGGATTTTATGAGCGAAAATGTGAATACTCTTAAGTTTTTTATACTAAATTCTGACTTTTATTATCATTTTACCTTCTTTATGTCCTACAAAAATTTTGAGCCCTTGAGCTATGGTCGATTTGATCGTACAAGTAAAGAAAAGAAACTTGTAGTGTGTTCACGAAGAAAAAAAAATTCTAGTATTTACTGGAGAGCACATTAATAACAGACCGCATATTCTATGATAATTACTAATTTACAGCGTCAGCACTAACAGAAGCATACTTATATACTAGTTTTAATACTTATAGTTTAATTTCTACTGTATGAATCAATAATAGGCCTATTCCACATTACTGGACTGCTCTTGGTACGCTTTCGATTCGATTTCAGTTCGATAAAATACTCTTATATAGAGGAAACGTATGGTTCTGATCGCGATCCAATACTAATACCCCCCAGAGAATGTTTTCTCGTAAAAAGATTAGACATTATAGTGTTAAACGGATAATAAATATAGGATATGTAGCCTGTGGAGCTGATTTCTGGAATTTTTTCCGTATTCGTTTTTTTTTTCTTTTATGACTTACCCCGGCTTTGAGCATTGAAGGGTGACAAGGTGGCGGTAGTGTACGGCACAATAAATCTATTGACGCCACTACAAAAAGTATTAATAAATTAAATTTCTTAAAAAGTAAAGAAACTGGAAGAAATCGATAAGGTATTAATCAATAAAGTAGTGAAAAAAATATCATCTTTTGATACACGCTGATCTAACATGAAATAAACAGTTAAAATAGTATATTATTCAACGAGCTAGTAATGATAACTATTACTCACGAAGCGAGTGTCGTAATGCATCTGAGTGAGTAATAGCCATTGAAAGCGAGTAGAATACGATATTTTTTTTTGCGACTTTTTTCCTTTTTGATTTAAATAAAATTGAATGTAAATTTATTAAAATCAAATTTTTAATCTATTTCTAATTTCATTAAATGTTTGTATAATATGTATAAAACCATCAAAACAAAATATATGCTACTTTGTTTACTTGTGCGTTACTACGCAACATATGTTAAATTAAAACTTGATAGATACATTAGTTACAAAACAATCGCAAAGCCATTGAATAATGGTTAATACTATGATTTCATTGGTCAAAAAAGTATTGAGTAATGATCATACCTCTACGCCTTTGAATAATGCCTAACTTTCTCAACAATTAATAGATATATAATGAGTGTATTCTTCAACAGCAGAAGAAAAAAATTTTTACTTTTAAAAATATTTTTTATTTTTTGTGCTACCCGACAACGTAACGAAATTAATGACATCATTTTTTTAAATGATTTAATACAAAATGATTGTTTAATTTTTATTATAGTTTGATGTATTGCAATATTTTAAACATAAAAAGGGATATAATTTAAATTGCTAGGGTATTAAAAAAAGAGAGCGAGAGAAGTATGAAAATAATTTCATCATACTCAAAAAAATTAATTATTAACTATTTAGCATAAAATTTAATTAATATGCTTTTATAACAACCACAGATAGAATTTTCAGCTTGTTTTATAATTTTTTTTATTTTTAATTAAACTGACAAATTAAAAAAATAAAACAACAATAAATATATTTAACTACAGCTTCAGTCAAAAATATGGAATAGGTAACGAAATCAAATCTTGAAAATCTGTTGAGTCAACCATATCCATTAAATGAATGAAATATTTTTAAAGTGGGTTTGATCACTGAAAAAATTTCAAAGAGAAAACATTTTTATGCTGATTTAATTTTATTCTTGAATCTCCTACCCGGTTTCATTTAATGCGATATTATTACTAGATTCTATCTTAAAAATTCAGTTATTCTAAATTATTATTAAATTTCGTATACATATTAAAGTAAGTTTATTTGTTTAAGAGTAAATGCTATTTTTCTATACATTATAATGCATTTCGCTCTACAATATCTACGCTAATAATCATCACCAAACTTCAAGTTTTTATTTTAATATTTTTCTAGTTTTAATGGTTTTAACTATTTAATATTATTTTTTTCGGAGCAAATCAACCTTAAGCAGATAAAATTTGAAGTTTGACGAATACACTTAGTCGTTACTTTACGCACATTCATTTCTTAACGGGTTATATACAGTTGTGATAGTCGGAAAAGTTTATTCTTTTTTATTGTATATACATTGAGTACATTATCTCAAAAATACTCTCACCAAATTTCGTAATGACCGAAGCATTAGATCCGAAGTTATAGCTATTTATATTGTACTACCTATAGTAGCGCCCGCGGTTACTTCTGCGTTATATAAGCGATACGTCAATTTTGGTTGCTCTATTGTATTGTTCGAAATGTATGGCCTTGAAACTTTGGAACAGTTGTGTATAGACTTTTGAACGTAGCTGAGAATTTTATAAATACCGTCAAATGGGGTGGAGTTGATAATCGGAGGTGAAATCATATTTTTTTTAAATTGAATATAACGCCAGAACAATAGTTTAGAATGCGATTTTACCGACCGATAATGGAAGAAATAAGATAACTGAAAATACCCTATACACGTCAAGTTCAGCAGTTCCATATATTTAAAAAAATATAATGTATTAAAAGAAGTCGTATTTTTGGGTGAAAGTGAACTTTTAAAACTTTATCTGATAAGTCAAAATCTAAACAGAGTTTTTATATTTTAATAAAATACACATAATTGTTGATGCTTTGTAACCATCACGTGCCTGTCTGTACATAATCAATTCAGTATTTTTGTCATATTGAACATATTATTGCGTGGGGTGAGATTAATCATATATATGGGGTGAGATTGTTCAATCATTTTATTGAAAGATTAATTGCGTATAGCCGTATACGATGTATCTGCCCATGTTTTATACTCTTTCGAACTGTTAAGATTTATTATAAGCATCAAACAAACTTTTTTACAATAAGAATTTTTTTGAAAATTTAAAAAAAGTGGTGGTTAAACAGTTTTTATACTCTTAACTAGAGCCGTGGAAAAAATGGCGGGCCCTGGGACTAAAACTGTATTTTTTAAAAGTTTTCCTCCCCAAAAAATAGGCGATGAACAAACTTTTTTTCTGGCCTTCTACGGAAAGCTACGGACTCCCTACTTAAGCCCGGGCCGCGAGGCTGTAACCCCGACTACACCACCCTCTCGTCGGACCTACTCTTAATGAAGAAAGTGCGTTTTGAGGGCTGCGAATTCGTGTGAACAATCTCACCCCAAAAACAGTATGAGTTGGTTCATGGCTTATTTGCTTCCTCTAGATTATGTTTTGGCATGCAAGGTCACAATATTTTGTGTCAAGGTCTGTATTACCATACTGTGTATATATAAACCCATTTTGTTTTTATTGTTTTTTATTTCTGTAAAGTAAAGACCAAATAAGTTTTTATCAATTCCATTCCATTTGACGATATCCTAATACGGTGAAATTAAAGTTACTGTTCTTATTATGATTTTGTGAAGCATTGTAGGGGTGTTAACTATAATATTTAGTTTTGTCTTCCCCTTAAATGTAGTTTGCGAATATTTTCAATTTTAGCGAATTTCCAAAATGGAAATTCAACTATTTTTAGAAGCTCTGTTATCAATGATATTTTACAAGGCCATCGATAAAATAAAATGTTATGCAACGTTTTTTTCTTCATCAAAGAAATTATTATTCAATCTTTAATCCCAACAACTAAATATTTCTTTGATTTTTGATCGAATTTTATGATCCCATCTTTTTGACGATAATTGTAAAACTGATTCGTATATGATACTTACGTTCAACGGTATGTATATTACGGCGGATAGAGCGAACTTTTTACAATAGAGCGCAATATTATTCTTCTAGTACAAAAGTTTAATTAATTTCATTATACTTTCTAATAATTAAATGCTAGGAAAGAAGAAAATTCCATCATTGAAGGCAAGAATTGTAAAAAGTGAATTGGAGTTGAACTAATGTTCGACGAAGAAAAATGAACGGAACCATGAAGCATGAGAAATACGACGGAAAATAGATCAACTTCACTGCTTCTTTTTTCATTCTTTTTTTTACAATTCAAAAATAAGAAATAAAAATATTTGCACTGATTATATTCACGAATATAGTAGGTAGGTTATGCAGCAAAAGAATGTAATTAAATGGACGACTTTAATCGCATAAAATGTTAATTTACTGAATAATTGATAACGATGGGGAAGATATTTCTTTTGTTGAATAAATGTCGATAATCTTGGCCGAATATTAGTTCACATAATATATTTATAAGAAAAAAGGTCTACAATCTATTAGGATTTGTTCTTAAATTGAGTCGCAAAATATTTTTTATTTTTATTCATATGATTTCTAAAATCAGTTGTTGTTGGTAGTGTTTTTTGGATATTTTTTTTTCGAAAAACTGTTTGTTGTAATAAAAAACAAACTTTAGTACGTATATATAAGTCTCTATATGTATATTGAATATTTATTCTTTTATTTTTGATCACCCATTTGTCCTTGTAAGCATGTTGAAAGTCAAGGTAAACAAATACCCCAGTTGGAGCATCTACATAACATAGCGAATTTGTAAATATTGGGCATTGGCGGATCTCATCTAAGACCTGTACGCATTTAAAACAGATTAGCTTTCTAAGAGTAAAATAATTTTTAAAATCAGCTGGGTAATTAGTTTTGGTATTCTTGGGACCCAAAAACCCGAACGGATTTTGTGCAGAGTAGTTGTATTCATCTAAAATAATTTAGTTCTCTAGCCATGGGAAAATTTTCAGAATCGGCTCGATAGCTTATTTCTGGTGTTTTCGGATCTGCAAGATCCCGGTGGACCTTATTAAAAAATCAGCTCGACCGTATATTCTAGGCGGACTTATGTAATATATATATATATATATATATATATATATATATATATATATATATATATATATATATATTACCTTTCTAACAGTAAAAGGATTTTCAAGACCCGTTGTAACGCCTTGTGGATTCGCAGGACAGTTGTGGATCTCAGATAACACAACCTGTACCTATCTAAAATAGTTTACCTCTGTAATAGTGAAAAAATTTTAAAAATCGATCAGTTATTTTATTTTTGACTTTTGGATCCCACTGACCCTGTCGGATCTTACATAACCTAATCTATATCTATCTAAAATAGCTTACCTCTCTAATAGTGAAAAAAATTTCAAAATCGGTCGGTTAGTTTATTTTTGGCGCTTTTAAGATCCCCGGACCCTGGCCGACCTCATACAACATATATTATAAGCTATGTATATCGATCTAAAATAGTTTACCTCTGTAGCAGTGAAAAATTTTCAAAATCGATTAGGTAATTAATTTTTGGCGTTTTTAGGTCCCGAAAACTTTGACGGATCTCATATAAGATACCTTAAATCAATTTGAAATTGTTTAACTTTCTAACATTAATAAATATTAGTGAAAAAATTGTCAAATTCGATCTATTTAAAATTTATTTTTCCATTCGTACAAATATATGATGTTTATATATATATATATATATATATATATATATATATATATATATATATATATATATATATATATATAAATCTCATGTCACAATGTACGGCTAGGATAAACTGCGAAACTAATGAACAGATTTTGATCAAAGGGCATAGTCGGATAAGATAGGGAAAACGGCCCTTGAAGCAAAATTGATTGTTTTTATAGGAAATAACACTTCTTAGCCTCAGATACATTCCTGCCAAATTTCAACCCTCTGAGGCTAATAGTTTATGAATACACAAACAGACAAAAATTTTCTAAAAAAATTTTTTTTGACGAAATTACTGAGCCGATTGATTTGAGTTTAATATATATTGTGTACCTACCTTAGACAAAATAATAAAAAAAATTTAAGGTTATAGGTATCCTTTTATTATACTAATTTTATTAAATTTTTAAATTTAAGTAAATTTTTTTTTTTGGTACTTACGCGTTAGCGACACCCACCATTTTTTAGTGAATAATATGTCTCTTAGTAATATTTCAATACAAATGCATGCCATGTTCGGTACTACATATATTACTTATGTATAATAAGAACTATAAAGTAAAATATGTACCCTATTTCTTAAATAATGTAATTATGTACGTTCATAACTACGATAAACTAGTTTAAATGTACATTATCTGCCGTTTGTCTTTTTTTGTTAGTAAAACAAAATAGATATTGATTTCTCGTTCGTTAGAGTTTTTTCCTTTGTAAGGCGTCAAGTGAAACTTTGTTAGCTCATACACCACGTCTTACGAGGTCAACAATTTCATACAAAGTTTATTAGCTGTCAAAATACTATACGAGTTGGTCAATTCGTTATAATTCCCCATGATCCGTCATTGTGTTAACAAAAGAAGACAAGCAGCAGGTAAAGTTAGCAGTTTGTCTAAGCTTGTTTGTCGTAGTTATGAACGTATGTAATTTTATTTCAGACAAATTCACTTTCTGCACCCCCTTAAGAAGTACAACAAAAACATCAAGTGAGAGGGGCGAGCTACATATTGCGCACACATGTACACTTCTTTCTTCAAGTTAGTTATATGTACCTAAATGTAATTTACTTACATATTTTTATAACTACAACAGGTGTTAGACGGACTGTTATTACTTTACATTGTTGAAGTTTTTTGTTCCAATTTATTAAGTTAATGTTTATTATTATTAAAACGATATAACATTTAAGACGTATTATTGTTAGGGTAAGTGCGGGAGAGACGCCGCGTCGGGAGAGATGCCGCAGTAGCCATAGTTCGTCCGTTGACTGACAGATAGCGCTATTAATGGATTATATGTTTAGAATAAGTTACTTATTTAAGCTGTATATGGTAATATTTATGATTAGTCCGTCAGTTTAGTAATTATCCAACTTTTTATTATTGAAAGGTAAGTTTTTTAACATAATATTTTATCAAGCATTTAATTCATTAGAATTTAAGAATGTATATTTCATTGTTTTAATGAAAATGAGTTTTGTTATTAATTTAGGTATATTTTAAAAGTACTGTATAAAATTTTAGGTTAGAATTCCGCACTATGCTTGCTATAGCAACATGCGGCATCTACCCCAACAAAAAGGAGAGATGCCGCATGTAAAATTTTTTTTTTTTTTTTTTTTTGACTGTAAATTATGCCACGTAAGTATAAAAGATCCATTAATGGATCAGAAAGAGCTCTCATATTGGTGAAGATAACGAAAATAATGATGATTGCCGGTGTATTGACTGTTTTGAAGAGTACTCAGAAACAAAAGAAAATTGACTGGTTAAGATGTATAAAGTGCCAAAAATGGTTACATATGGCAAGCATCATGTATGGTGATGTGTATAAAATGCAAAATTTTTAATATGAAATATGCGGCGCCTCTCCTTCTTTGATGCGGCATCTCTCCCATAGGTGCGGCATCTCTCCCGCTTTGCAGGCTCTACAAAAATGTTAATTATGAATCCTTTATGACTTAAAATTTAAAATTATTTATAAATAATTTTAAAGAACAATGTTTACATTTAATGTGTACCAAATTTCAAATCAATTGAATGCATAGTTTAAGAATTATCAAGTGTTTTCAAAATGTGCGGCGTCTCTCCCGCATTCACCCTATTATTATTATCTTTATTTAAATAAAGTTTCAAAAACTTATAATTTTTGTTGAGTTAGATGTAATTTTAATTAGTAAGTATACTGAGATAATTTTATTGATTTCATTCAAATATTCCGATTCCTGGTAAAATTAACTTTGAAAATTATTTTTTTACAAGTTAAAACATATTTTTTATAACAAGTCAAAATATATATATTTTTTAGACCGTCACAGGAACTCCAAGAACTCTAACTCAGGGTCGAAGAGAACATTTTATTGCACTTCTTAGAGTTCTACTGTGTTTTAGAAATAAGGTAGATGCTTTATTTTATGGTCCTTTTTATAGATAAGTAATATATGTAGTACCAAACATTTGTATTGAAATATTACTATGTTCTACCAACTAAAATTTTTCCATAAAAATATATGTTATAGAATACTAAGAAACATATTATTGAACAAAAAATGGTGGGTGTCGCTAACGGGTAAGTGCCAAAAAAAATTTACTTAAATTTAAAAATTTAAAAATTAGTATAATAAAGGGATATAACATTAATTTATTTTTTGTTACTTTGCCTAAGGTGGGTACATAATATAATATATTAAACTCAAAGAAATTGACCCAGTAATTTCGTCAAAAAAAATTTTTTTTGAAAATTTTTGTCTGTTTGTGTATTCATAAACTATTAGCCTCGGAGGGTTGAAATTTGGCAGAAATGTATCTGGGACTAAGAAGTATTATTTCCAATAAAAACAATCAATTGTTCGCCAAGGGCCGTTTGCCCTAGCTTACCCAGCTATGCCCTTTGGTAACTATATATAATTTGGTCCAACTTAAAAGATCGGATAGTTTTTATCGCAAAATTTTTAGTCTAACCGTAGAAATTTACGAAAAATCGCAAAATATTAATTTTTTATTACTGTATACAGATATCTGTGGAAGAATTTATAAAAAAATCATGCAAATTAATTTGTTGCTAAGCATATGGAGAATAGTTATTTTCGATACATATGCGTAAAGAGAGGTATTCTAGTAGGCTTAAATTCGGGCACGAGTCTAAGGGACTGACGTATACACAACGAGATCGAGTGCGTAAGCGCACGAGATCTCGTTGTGTATACGTCAGTCCCTTTAGCGAGTGCACGAATTTAAGCCTACTAGAATACCTCTCTTTACGCATACGTATCGAACATAATTTTTTATAACACCTGCTTCTAAAGTTCAATATTCGAGCGTTGTGTAGTGGGCGTAAAGAGCAGTTTTTTATATCATTGTAAAACAAATGACAGTAACTGTGCGCGAAAGTACAAGTGTGCGTGAAAGTAGCTAAAACTATGCGAGAAAATAATGATATTCATTTATCAATGATAATCATATTCAAATTAACATGGAAACGATCAACAAATTAATAAAAAAAACAACAACGTTCTACAAATTAATAAAAATTGCTTAAAAATAATTAATTTTTTTCTCTCTATTAAACTTTAGAAGCCGTCGTTATAAAAAAATAATTTTGGTATTTTAGCGAATTTCGAAAACTCGAAATTCAGCTATTACAGTAGGTCTCATGACGCAATCTGAGTCCGGGACTATGGCAGAAATCTGTTTTGAGGTCCCTAGAATACGAAAATGATATTCACTAAAATTTATATATATATATATATATATATATATATATATATATATATATATATATATTTATGTGTTACCACGATAACTCTCGAACGAAACGTCTAACGCTTATGAAATTTTGTGTGCGGACTGGATTCTGAATTGGCTTGGCTAAGTTCGTTAGCCAGACACGTCGGATGCCCAGAAGTAGGTTTTCTGGCCATTTTTTATCATTCGATCCTATCATAAGGCAGTTCGATTTTTACATCGTTGAAAAGGAAAAAAAAAATTATGAAGAAAATATTCTTATAATTTTCTTTCTATTTTAAGTATTTTTCGAGAAAATGTAAATTTTCACTTTTATTCTTTCTTTGTTAGTCTAATAAGTAATTTATATTTATATCTCAGTTCTTTATGAAGTATAAAAATATTTCACTTTTTTATTAAAGAATTTTGTGAGAACAAGTGAAAACTATTCACATATATGTGATATAACACACATAAATGTATAGAGTTTTGTTTCTCATTTATTGGATTATAATTAGCATGGTTTTATCCCATGTTAAAAAATGTAAATTAAAACAGATTTTCTAAGCTAATGTAATGAAGATTTTTTTTTTTTTTATTGAATTTTTAAGTAAACAAGAAATTGAAGATTATGTTATGATATAAATATTATTAAATATGAAACAAAACAAAAAACGGAAAAATATTTTGAATCGATTTTGAAAATTTTTCCACTAAGAATTAATAATGTTAAAAAATTAAACCATTTCAAATGGATTTAAGGTATTTTATGTGAGGTCAAGGTTTTCGGGACCTAAAAAGGCCAGAAATTAATTAACCAATCGATTTTAAAAATTTTTTCACAGTTAGTAAGTTAAAGTATTTGAATTAATTAATTAAATGATGTCCGCAAGAAGCTTACGGACTGCCATAAGTTATATGAGATCCTTAGAACCCTTTTCTTACTGTTAGAGTACTAGACTTGTATGAGTTTCGCCAGGATTTACTGATCCCATAATTGTAAAAAATAAACTAAACGACCAATTTTAAAAATTTCTTCACTGTTACAGAGCTAAACTATTTTAGATAGATTTAGAATACATTATGTAAGGTCCGCCAGGGTCCACAGGACCCAAAAGTGTCAAAAATAAACTAACTGACCGATTTTGAAAATTTTTTCACTGTTACAGAGCTAAACTATTTTAGATAAATATCGATTACGTTATGTAAGGTCCGCCTCGGTCCATAGGACCCAAAAGTGTCAAAAATAAACTGCCTGATCGATTTTGAAAATTTTTTCACTGTTACAGAGCTAAACTGTTTTAGATAAATATAGATTCCGTTATGTAAGGTCTGCCAGGGTCCATAGGATCCAGAAGTGTCAAAAATAAACTAACTGACCGATTTTGAAAATTTTTTCACTGTTACAGAGCTAAACTATTTTAGATAAATATAAATTACCTTATGTAAGGTCCACCAAGGTCCATAGAACCCAAAAGTGTCAAAAATAAACTAACTGACCGATTTTGAAAATTTTTTCACTGTTACAGAGCTAAACTATTTTAGATAAATATAGATTACGTTATGTAAGGTCTGCCAGGGTCCATGGGATCCAAAAGTGTCAAAAATAAACTAACCGACCGATTTTGAAAATTTTTTCACTGTTACAGAGCTAAACTATTTTAGATAAATATAGATTACGTTATGTAAGGTCTGCCAGGGTCCATGGGATCCAAAAGTGTCAAAAATAAACTAACAGACCGATTTTGAAAATTTTTTCACTGTTGGGGAACTAACTATTTTAGATAGACATACATTACGTTATTTAGGGTCCGCCAGGGTCCATGGGACCCAAAAGTGGTAAAAATAAACTAACCGACCGATTTTGAAAATTTTTTCACTCTTACAGAGCTAAACTATTTTAGATATTTATATATAACGTTATGTAAAGTCTGCCAGGGTCCATCGGATCCAAAAGCGTCAAAAATAAACTAGCCGACCGATTTTGAAAATTTTTTCACTGTTGGGGAGCTAAGCTATTTTAGATACATATAGATTACGTTATGTAAGGTCTGAAGTGTCAGTAGGACCTAAAAGTGTCAAAAATAAAATAACTGACCGATTTTGAAACCTTTTTACTACTACCGAGGTAAACTATTTTAGATAGGTACAGGTTGTGTTATCTGAGAGCCACAACTGTCCTGCGGATGCAAATGCGGCGTAGAATGCTACACAACGGGTTTTGAATATATATATATATATATATATATATATATATATATATATATATATATATATATATATATATATATATATTACATAAAGTCCGCCTAGAATATACGGTCGAGCTGATTTTTTAATGAGGTCCACCGGGATCTTGCAGATCCGAAAACGCCAGTAATAAGCTATCGAACCGATGCTAAAAAATTTCTCACTGCTAGAGAACTAAATTATTTTAGATGGATACAACTATGCTGCACAAAATTCGTTCGGGTTCTTGGGTCCCCAAAAATACCAAAACTAATTACCCAACCGATTTTAAAAATTCTTTTACTCTTAGAAAGCTAAACTATTTTAAATAGGTACAGGTCTTAGATGAGATCCGCCAGTGCCCAAGATTTGGAAATTCGCTATGTTATGCAGATGCTGCGACAGGGGTATTTGTAAGTATTAATAAGTATTTCTATAGATACCAACAATAATGTTTTTACCTACGACTACTATGAAATTACTTATCTACTGTGCAAAATACTATTTGTATGCTATAAAGACTCTAATGTCTTGTCCAGTTATCATCAATTGGCATTTCTGCTGTTTTCAGCAAATTCTATACTTATGAAAATTAGACATGCTATAAAAATATGAATATGACTTGAAAATATGAAAAAATGAATAATACTTTAGAGTCGTCGAGCGAGCAAAGCGAAGCACATATGGAACTGATTTCGTACATTTCAGAATATCAAATTTAAATGGACGTGTGCATGGTGCATTGGTGTAACTGACATTGCCGTCAGTCACACCAAATAGGGCGCAAATTAAAAAGCTGAAGAAATTTGACAGTTTTTACTCAAGTACTATTGAGATCTCTGTGAAAGGTGAAAGTGACGTTATAATGGTTTCCCATGGCCTTGGTGACTTGAAGGGCCTAAAATAGAAACAATTCTAAAATTGTTGGTGTAGGTACCCATACTAAGTTTTTACGGTGCGGTAATTAGCCATGACAATAAAACATGAAGATTATTTTAAGGTTATTTTAGAGTCATTGGGCGAGCAGGGTCAAGTGCTATAAATAATTGATTTTGCACAGAATTTTGGAATATATGATTGAATTGACCTATAAATACTTATAATTTAATCTAACATCGTTTGACATCTAGGTTGTGTAGACACCTGGTAGATGGCGCTGTATTTCGATTTCTAGATTATACATTCTCTGCCGCGTCATATTTATTTATGTTCACGATGTCAACGATTTTTATAATATTATACTGTGTATTGTGTTCTAATTGTGCAGTGTATCGTTTGAAATGATAAGAAAAAATTTATTCAATCAATTATAACTACTGAGCCACAGCAACGCGTGGCCGGGTCAGCTAGTCATAACATAAATTTCAATTTCTTGCTTATTTAAAATTCAATAAAAAAAATATATTCATTACATAAGCTTAAAAAATCTGCTTAATTTTAATTTTACAACTTGGGACAGAGCTATGGTAATTATAATGCAATAACATGACACAGAACTTTGTTTATTATAATACAATATTAATACATACATGTGAATAGATATCATTTGTTTTCGTAAGAAATCGTAAAAGAAATGAAATTTTTCTATATTTTGTAAGGAATTCAGACAGAAATATAAATTACTTAATACACTGACAAAGAGAGCAACAAAGTGAGGCAAAAGTGAAAAATTACAATTTTCTCAAAAAATAGTTAACATAGAAAGGAAATTATAAGAACATTTTCTTCATAATTTTTTTTCCTTTTCAACGGTGTAAAAATCGAACTGTCTAATGATAGAATCGAATGATAAAAAATGGCCAGAAAACCTACTTCTGGGCATCCGACGGGTCTGGCTGACGAACTTAGCCGAGTCAATCCGGGTTTTAGTTCGCACAGAAAATTTCATAAGCATTAAACATTTCGTACGAATGTTATCGTGGCGACACACACACACACACACACATATATATATATATATATATATATATATATATATATATATATATATATATATATATATATATATATATGTATATATATACATATATATATATGTATATATATATATATATATATATATATATATATATATATATATATATATATATATATATATATATGTATATACAGGGTGGTCCAACATTATGTACCGTAATTGCTGGAGCTGATAGTATGTTCAAAAATAATGGTACCTTTTCATCTACACTTTTTTCCAAAACTCAATAATAAGGGGGATAAAGCAGAGCGGTAAAATGTAGAGGGGTGGAACGAAACAGACTTCTTTTTTTAAAATTTTTTAGGCGTTTTTGATTACTGGATTCATACTCTAGGGGCGCGTATGAACATTAAGATAATTAAATTTATGATATCGATTATTAGATCACTTATTATTAGGAGATAATTTGGAAATAGATATTTCTACTTTAAATTACTCGAAAATGGTAATATTTATCGAAGTGTAACAAGTATACCTTTTTTACGTGAAATTATCTGAGGAACTATTATCATCAGGGATTTTGTTTAAATAATTGGAAATTAAAAAAGAAAAGATGTGATAACTCATACCTACCACTCAAAGCCACCCCTTAGTCATGAGTGGTGTAATAAGTGTTGACATAAATTTAATCCTTCTAACGCAAAATAAGCACCCCTAAAATATCAATCCGTTATTCAGAAGCGTTTGGAAAATATTTAAGAAATAATGGTTTTCGTTTCACGCCTTTACAGAGTTGTATGTGCCTTATTATTGAGTTTTGAAAAAAAAGTGTATATGAAAAGGTACCATTAGTTTTGAACGTACTACGAGCTCTAAAAATTACGGTACATAATTCTGGACCACCTTGTATATATAATATATATATATATATATATATATATATATATATATATATATATATATATATATATATATATATATATATATATAAGGTGGGCCATTTTAATCTTTGCATCTAAATATCTCGCCAGAGGCGCCACCTATCAAAAAATGACCTTTACAAAAGCTGTTAGGTACGAAGGGGGACATTAAATGGTTACCTTAAGTTTGATCTTGAATTTCATTTTCAAGGTCATTTTGAGGTCAAGTCGTATTTTTCAAATGGATCGACCTCCTTTTCATTTCGGATTCTGAAAGAGCGTGAAATTTCACGTCGAAAATGCTGTGAACGAATTTTTTTTATAATTGACCTTAAGAGGTGTAAAGACCACCACTAATAATTAAAAAATTAAAAGCCTTTTTACCTGACAACGTTTGCAAGTACGATACGAGTGAACGAGTAAAATGTGAGCAATATTAAATTGCTTTAATTTAAAATAGTTCGTACTCGAAAATTAGGAAACAAATATAACTACAATTTGAGTTCAATGAAGATTGGAAGTTTTATTACATTGTTTACAACGTGTTCCCCTTAATAGGACGGTGGAACAGTTTCAATTCATTAATCAAAACAACGTTTTAAATTACAGATGAATAGTGATAATTCAGAGAGAGTGTATTCGTCATTTATATGCCGACTGAGTCGAAATTTCAATTTGATTCGTGAATATTTGGGTATCACGATAATTTATTCTTATTTAAAGCGAGATCTTATGAAACTTAGAAAAGAGATGAATCAGTAAAATCGAGAATATCCAGATATACATATACGAAAAATATTTAATAAAAACCAACGAAATGTGAGCCAACTAAGAGCAAACCTTATTGGGAATAAAAAAAAAAGTGTCGAAACTACCAATTAGATAAACGAATCATGAAGGATTACCACAAATGGTGAAAAATACTATTACGGTTTTGCTGTGTGGAAGCCAGAGACACGGTACACGAAATTTAACCCAGTGAACATTGAGTACAATTTAGAAGACATCGATGCACATTTGTCGTTTCTCCGAAAGACCATCATAGATATTCTAAATCTAATTGTTAGAAAATTTCAATATATCAACACATTTGTAAGCACAAATTTATAAAAAAAGAAATTATTTTATTGTCGAACTGGTCTAAAAAAACGTACTTATGTAAAAACCACCATTTGTAGTGTTGACTATTAGCCGCTCCCGTTTCTTTTAAGTAATTGCCTTGCTTTACAAATTAACTTTCAAATAATACATGTATTGCATAATTAAATTCTTACTTCTAGCTCTCGCCAAAATTAAACATTTATCAGTTTGATTTTGACCGTTATTTAATAACTGTATCGTCATTTCGTCAAATTAAGTCATATTTTCAATTTTCTAAATATATTACACTCTTATTTATCGTAATACCTAATTTATTGACACATTCCAGGTACATCTACAAGAAAGAATCTGTTCACATTTTCTGCATCTAATAACACATCCTGATTACCGTTGCAATTGATCTATGATAGGTATAAACACTATAAACAGTTACAGTTAATCAGCTAACACGTTAATGGTCACGAACACTGTACGATGTCAAGCGAAACCTGCTACAGCTGGGGCCTTTCTACTTGGCAATGCGCAGAAAACGAATTTAACACGTACATCTAATAGTAGGTAATAAAAGAGGGGACGAGAAAGGACAATATGTTTATTCAAAAGGTGTCTCTCTTTAATATGATTTAAAGCTAGATATTTTTCAGATGTTATTGTCTCTTACTTGTAATATATTTTTAAATATATCTATCTGTATCCTGCGCGAGTTACTGCCACATAAAAAGGCCAGAACTATAATTACGGTATTCTCTGCAATACATTACGTATTGTGCAGTACAACACGCAACTATAGTATCTGTTGTACCTAGACAGAGACCGAACTACGTTTGTTTATTGGTATATGTTAATTGTCCAAAAAGTGTATCAGTTGGGTATTTCATCGTAAGTTCTCATAGCCGTCAACGTGTTAACAGAATAGAAAATGATTAGCCTGTGGTGATAATTTTGATAATAAATATACAAGGTATCAGTTTAGTCAATCAAATAAACTTAATTTGTTCATAGATATGTCAACTTACGCATACAGCAAGCAACTAAAATTTAATATTATTATAAAATAGCATATAGGTAGTGTAAAGTGAAGTATTTACTCGTATATCGATGTGAAACGATCAAATATTCAATTTTGTCAATATTTAATTTACATATCTGCCGGGTGGTAGCAACGAACAGAAATAAAATTATGAATTTTGACTAAATTCGTTGCATGTATCATATTATGCAGATATGTTGGCAAACACGCATTGCTACTTAGTCAAAACGGGAGTAATAAGTAATTTGTTCATGTCAGCAATCAGTAAAATAAAATTATAAAAATGGAGGTAATTTAGATAGGTAGATTTAATTATTTGGTAGAAATATCTTCCGTTGCCGTTCCATTAATCGATAGGAAGTACGTCTGAAATATTGCACAATAAGTTTTATTAAATACCAGATATTTGAAACAGTCAGAAGTTAGATATAGAAGGACAGGTATCGTTAAAAAAAAAAATTACAGAAAGTCTGATTGTAATTGAATTTATAAAACCAAATTTTAATAATTTCAAAATTAAGATAGACGAATGAATATTATTTTGTGTACTTGTACGTGCTTTCGACTAAGGATAGAATCTTAGCAATGGTTAAAAAAGAGTAAAAAGATTAAACAAAACCGTAGAGGAAGCTTATGTTACAGTACCTGTTAGCCAGTACGCTGGAGGTAATAAGGATGAGCCTTTGAAATAAGAACGGGATCATAAAATACGTGTAACGACTGCTTTTACCTGTTACACTGTTATCTAAAGTATTTTGAGTAGTAATTTAAAAAATATATTTTTTTCAGCACATATAAACATTGCTATTAATCATTTTTCTTAAAAGTGGTAAAATTGCTTTTTTATTAAATAATAATCTATTGTTTTTTAAATAAATTTATTTTAGCAATCAGAAAATCTAGGTAGTGAATCTAATGCAGTGATATACTGGATGGCCAACTATGTACCTATTTTTGAAGCAAGTATGTTGTACACAACTGGGATCTATAACAACAAAAACCCCAATATAGACAATTGATAAGAGTGTGACAACAAGACATTAAAGGTTTAGTGTATCTTTGTTTATTCCTGATTCAAAATTAGCATTTCTTCAACAAATGTATTTTGTCATTCATTAGATAAAGACAAAATATAGTTTAGAAATATAAATGACTGCTGTCATCTTTTTCTTTAATGACTATTTAACTTTTTAAACGTTTTTTTAGACTGTTGTATCTCTATGATCTAATGTGAGTCAGATATGCATGTGAAAGATATCCTCTCACAGGTATACCATCGAGACATTGTTGTTTTAGCGGCGATTAATATCTATCCTTTTTTAAGGTTCCGAAAAAAGATACTGAAACCTTTATAATATTGCAATGACTGTCTCTTCTTCCTTCTATTATACGCCCAGAATTATATGTAAGCTGATCTCATATTGAGGAAATTTTATATATACGTTGATTTCATATCAACATAATATATGTATCGGTATTAGAAAAAATCCCCCAAAAATTAAGCCTAAATTACTAAGGAAAATGTCGGAAGCGGATAAAATTTTTGTTTTCTATAAATAAATAATTCCAGAAATAATTCCACACACCCTATCGTGCAAATAAGGGCTGTAACTATAAATTTTCCGCTCTGGAGCGAATTTGACTCAAACGTTTCCCTTAAAAGGTCTGAAAGACGCAACTGACAAGCGACAGAAAAAAAGAAAACAAAAGCCATTTCTAATTTTTCTCCTTTCTAAGGAACTGAAAAGCAGCCCTAAGGAAAGAATTTCCCAACAAAAAGTCTCTTCTTGAGCCCATAATTTTCCCTGTTGTGTCCTGTTTTGTTATACGCTCTGGAGTGATTGTTCCACTTGGTCTATTGTAGTTACGCATCTGGTGCGGAATACCATTAGAAAAACCTTTTAAAATGAAATTATGATACCATTGTTCATTTTTAAGTCTCGTTTACGAACTATTGAATTTAGATGTTTCCTACTTATTTGCTTTATTGAACAAATTGTATTCTAATAATGTTTTACGGAAGTAAAAATTACTGTTGCAATGCTTAATAGGATTACTGAATAAAACTATTAAAATAAATAGGTAAATTTAAATATACCCGTGTGTCCACCCTTTCTGTGAGTCCTCTACGAATTCTAATTACGGTTGTTTTATTAGGATGCATGGCTTTCTTCTAACTTTTCAACTGTAGATTTAAAATATTTATAAAAAAATTGAGAGATAGTAGTATTTGCTAAAATTGTGGAATATATATATATATATATATATATATATATATATATATATATATATATATATATATATATATATATATATATATATATATATATATATATATATATATATATATATATATATATATATATATATTTCTGATAGAAACTGATAAGCCACTGAAGAATCCTAGCTTAGGATACGTCTAGCAACTAGCTAACGCAGCTAACGAATAATTTTGATCTGCTCTATCCAAATACCGAAAAGGTTCTTTTTCTTAATAATTGATTGGTAACTGGCAATTTTAAAAAGATGGATTATTAGTTTCATTTAAGTGTCAAACGAAACCTTATTTAATGTAACGTAAAGCAGCAATTACAATTAAAACATCCTTTGTATATATCATATTAGCACAATAATCAATATTAGACTGAGATGGAAATAATACATTATAATATATGAAATTTTCTTACAAATTTTGCGCGTACAAGCTTATTACATCTCGTAGCGGGTTAATGTATGCACCGCAACAAGCTGACGATGATGCCGTTGATGGTAGTGTAACACAGCGGCAAATGTACATACATGTAGGGTAGGGTCGTGTAAGATGGCGCGGTCTGTAAGAGTGCGCACTCCAGTTTTCTCGAAATAGGAACGAAATTTGTAACGAACTATAATCGTATTTTGAAGTGTTCGAGTATCCGTAATTGCTCACCAAAAAATATTGGTTTACGACATAATCCCAATATTCTAGATAGGTTTAAAATTTTTAGTACGATTTGATATTATTTTTCTCGAATTTGAATGTGTTACTACGGTTTATGTCGAAACAAGTTAAAAGTTATGAATGTTTGTGTAGCTAGTGAAGTTAGTCATAAACTAGCTCCGATCACTTTAGTTTGTGTCATTACGCGTGGATGGTTCCCACAGGATGATTTTGTTGATAATAGGCAGGCGTGAAAGATGGCATAGTACAAAGGCGTGTAAGACGGCGCACACATTCTTACACGACACTTTCTTTTATCATGTTTTTCTTTAACTTTTTTAAGGAATTCTATACAGCAAACTTTCGTACAATGTAAATTCGTCTAACCCAAGTGCCTACATCAAAAGTTTACGATTACGAAAACTAACGATAACGAAAAGTAATTTTTTTTATTTAGATATTCTATCGTATTACTAATAAAATCACTGGGACTAGTGGAGCCTAAAATTAACTAGTTATAATCGATTTATAGAAAGTAATTCGACATCGATAATTCTCGATAACGAAAACTATATTTTATTAGTCATAAAATGTTTGGAATACCCACAACTTGCTTCCCTTAAGCTTTCAAAAATTTTGTTATTTTTTCGCTACGACGCGTCATTCACGAGATACTTACGATCATAAGTTTTCCATTACGAAAAGTTACGAAAATTAATTTTTTTTAAAAATGTGTTATTGCTAACCCAATGAATTGGACTAGTGGAGCCTAAATTAACCAGTTGTAATCAGTTTATGATAAGTAATTCGGTATCGATACGTTTCGATAACGAAAAGTAGGTTTTAACAATCGCAATACGTTTGAGTAAAGAGCTATGACAGTACGGCGGCACACTACGTCGTCAAAAGTCAAGGTCACCCTGGTCCAAGGTGTACCCACATTTTTGACACGGTAGTTTACTATACCATTAAGTATAATACGGCGTCAAAAGTGTGGGCACACCTTGAGTCAGGGAGTTCCCATAATTTTGTCGGCGTAGTGCGCCGCCGTACTATCATAGCTCTTCTACTCGTTTGGAATACCCATAACTGGTTTCACTTAAACCTTAAAAAATTTCGTTATTTTTTGATTACGACCTACCGTTACTTGCGAACAAGGTTTAGAATAACGAAACATATGAAGAAGTGCTCACATAAGAAATTCTCATGTTACGTAGGTGCGGGATTTTTTAAATGTGATTTGTGCTAAGTTCCAAGCTTTTTAGTAAGTGCGCCATCCTACCAACCTCAATGCGCACTCTTACACAACCGGTCCTTTAAGAGTGCGCATTTCCCATTTATTGAATTTTTTTAAATAACTCGATCGGTATTGAGTTTATAATAAAATCCTTTATCACAGCGTTAACTAATCATTGAGGTACTAGAATAAATACAATTTACTTCTATAACATTTTCCGTTGTTTTTTTATAGCCACCTAAATGTTAAGTGCGCCGTCTTACACGACACTACCCTATGCGAATGAATATTATCTATAAGACACATCACTACAACACACATGTCAAAACCACGCGAACCAATTTTCCAGGCGCAACATCATACCAGACAAATCATACGTATATGTGAGTATAATGTGTGTGTATAACATTGTCATTTTCATCACTTGTGTGAAACTCTATATGCATTTTTACAACGTGTTACAGAATCATTTACTATTATTATTATTTTTGAATCTCTACACATGCAATAATTTCGTTTATTTTTGCATGATATCTACGGTAGTGTAATGAAATAACACCATCGAGACCAATGAGGAGAAGTGTGCTTATTTCGTTATATTAGTGTAGCTCAGCGGTTTCCAAACTTTGTGCACTAACGTCCCCCTTATAAAAAATTTTACCTCTGCTGCCCCCTTTGAAAAAATTTATAAAAATTCTTAAATTTTTTATTTACTGAAACTCTCATATTCTTGGCGGACGACAAGTCGATACGACACTGGAGAGGGATGCGTTGATCCACGTATTCGATACTTATGCGCTAACCTGACTCTTTGACCGCTTGAGAATTATTATTGTTAAAATATTACGTACAGTAGTGAGCAGAAAAATCAGTGTTAAGAGGTTACATGGTTTTTTAGCAAAAAAACACTATTTTTCTATTTTTTTTTTTTTTTTTAATAAGAAAATATACTTTATTTCAACTTTTGGCATATATAGGTATTTTTAATTTCAAATGTTATCGAGTGCCTGTGAAACATTATTAATGTATGGCGGACTTTTGTCCATATTTAAACATACACCAACATTCATATGTTCACTTAATGTGCAGCTTTAGCTGATACTTGAACATTCGATGTACTTTGGCAAATGGCCAATTCATTATGTTAATTAAAATTTACATAGGGTTTGAAAAACTATCAAATTGGATCGGCTGGGACTCGAATCCACATCTCTTGGTTGCTAGCCAAGCGCCTTACCAATTAGGTCACCGACCGCTTCTTCGAGTGCCATTCCGATCTGATAATCAATCAAACACAACCTCTCTTTAATGCGAGACGCAGTTTATATTTTAAATTTGTTGTGTTTGATTGATTATGTTGTGTTTAGTAACTTATAATTAAATTAATTTGTATGATAATAATAATTTAAGTAAATTTCGAGTATATTCGTAATGTCTAGTTACAACGTGTTATCAGATATAGGTCACTTCCCTTTTGAAAAAATTTAAATACGTGCTACCTTTTACAAACTGTTTCGATATCTGTTCAAATCTTTTTAATCATATAGTTCATCTGTGAAATCTAGCTTCTAACGTAAATTTCTGCTAGACTTAAATTCATTTTCAATAATATTTTATTTATATAAAAAATAAATAAATATATACATATACCATTCTAATCATAATTTTTAAAGAGCAAATTAATTAAATCAAAATTTCTAAATATATACTACTCAAAACAAAATAAGGGCCACTCATGTTTTGCTGCATCAGTTTATTTTTATATAATTTACAGTATAAGGTATGCTTGCATTTAATTAAGGAACTAATTTTTTACTAAATAAAATTAATTTTAATAAGATTAAATAAAAAATTAATCCAAAATTACATTTTTTTAGGATTTTATCATTTTTATAGTCATTTTTACAGTCATCAACAAACGTTCACGCTTTGAGTAAAAGCACACATTATGCAACTTTTCGGCGATTTAATATCGAGTATGCCCTCCCCTTTTTAAAACACATTCTTGAAGCCTCCTCGGCATGCTTTCAATAAGATGCCTAACGGTTTCATCAGGAATTTCCTCCCAACATCTTCTCAAGACATCAATCAGTTGTTGTTGGGTGTGCACATCCTCTCCGGCTGCTCTGACTCGCCGTTTTAATTGATCCTAAAGATGTTCTATTGGGTTCAAGTCAGGGCTATTTGCAGGCCACGGTAAAACCTGTATATTAGCCTCCCTAAGGACAGTTGTCGTCGCTCGAGCGGTATACGCTCGGGCATTATCCTGCATCAGGATAAATCCGCCGGCCGCTGGTTGTGCAAAGGGGATCACATGGGGTCTGACAACCTGTTCGATGTAACTTTGAGTCGTTACAGTACCCTCCTTCAGGAAAACAAGCTCAGTTTTGCCTTGCAAACTAATTCCACCCCAGACCATGACATTAGGACCGCCAAATCTGTCGCGTTCATGAATGTGACGATCAGAAAACCTTTCCCCACTTCTTCTCCACACTCTTACACGTCGATCATCACTAAAAAACTTCACCTTGCACTCATCCGTGAAGAGTACGTGACGCCATTCCTCCAAGCCCCATTCAAGGTGTTCACGTGCAAATCTTAAACGGTTTGCACGATGCGCTCCGGTAAGTTTGGTACGGATTACTGGTCTTCTTGAACGTTGTTGGTCTTCATGCAAACGATTTCGTATGGTCTGATTACTGACAACAGTACCAGTAGATCGATGTAAGCGATTTTGCAGAGTACCTGCGGTAACAGTCGGCTCACGTCGTGCACACAGTCGAATGTAATGGTCTTCACGGGCAGTGGTAGCACGAATTCTTCCTGAGCCACGGCGCCGGGTTGCACTACCGGTCTGCTGATACCGATTCCAAACATTTTGAATAGCCCTTCGTGAACAACCCAACTGCAGAGCCACGGAACGTTGAGATTGACCACCCTCAATCATCGTTACGGCTCTGGTAGCAGTAGCTTCGTCCATATGGTGTCGAATTCTCGGCATTGTAAAAATAAATGATTGAATAATACGCCAAACTTCAAAAAACAACCTCAGCAATCAATAATCTAGCGCAAACTGATTTAAAATCAAATTCAAAAAAATAAGTAAAACTAACCATTTGACGCTGTGCGAGACAAAAAAAACGTTTAAATCTTCTCCTCAACAATAATATCACTTAAACCTAACTGTTATCATTTACTCAACCACTTAATATCATAACAACAGTCATTTAGAAAAGTTATTTTGACGTGGATCAACATAAATCAGTTTTAAAATACAAACTTTCAAGTGGCCCTTATTTTGTTTTGAGGAGTATATAAATTAAAATCTTAAATAATGCCATTTGGTACGACATTTGAAAAAACACATTTTGTGGTAATATTCTAAATCTCAATTTAAAATTATATTTCAGGAATCGATGTGGTTATATTTTTCAACATTGTCTGCGCAGTCTACTAAAAATATTGTGCAGTTTATACTGAAAAGTATGGCCACACGAGATGACTAAGATGCAAATTCCACTTTAAAACATATTGTGTAAATTTCATATGTAATTGGTTCATAAGTTTTTAAATTGTAAAAAAAAATATTTATTCATCTTCTCAAAATTTTGTAAAAGTTTCATCATTAAAAATTTTGAAGAATTTCAAATATTGTAACGAAAATTTGTTTTTGGCCACTTTTAAATTGTAATAAACTTGTATGTTGGAAATTCCCGTATTCTGATTTAGTATCCTCCAACATTATTAAAACAATTTCACATTATTGATCATTAATTGGGGATCTCTATGGTACTTGGGAAAACGATCCGCGAGCAAAGCTTTCCATTACAACACAATTTCTTATTTCCGCGAACACCTGGAGGTACTCTGCTGGTCGAATCTCAAACCAACCCCAAATACGATCACCATTAAAAATCAATAAACTAAATATCAATAGTACAATCAATAAATGAGAGAACCAATCAATAACCTAAATACCAAAAATAAATAATAAAGTATTACCAAATAAGATAATTTTTTTAATTTTTAATTTTTTTATTGCAACCTTTCGAGTTTTATTACATCCTTGGTGTTTCATTGTTTTATAATTCTTCCTAGTCTTTGAATTACTTGCCAATTCTGTTTGAATTTCAGCATCAAATGTTTGTTTGTAATAAATATACCTGTTGTAAATAAATGTGTTCACTGGATTTTCAGAATTCGCAAATATATCAACCTGACACTCTTTATCCATATTTGAATTTGCACTAGTTTCAATCATTTCAACTTTACTAGTATTTTGAATATTAACTGTACTTGCTGCAAATTTTGTGTTATTTCTTTGTTCCATGAATCGTCTGAACCTTAATATATCTGTATTTTAAATCAAATATTGTTGGAACGTAACTAGGACTGGCCTGCTGCCTTTTTGCCTCCAATGAAGTGAGCACTACATATCTTATCATACAGCTTTGGGTACCATGGGGATCCATCAGCACTAAAATAAAATAATAAATAGATTGAGTGCAAAGAGTTAAATTTTTATTTGTAGTCCTTTATTTTATTTTAACTAATATTCGTTTTATATTTCGAGAATTTAAAATAGTTGAATTACTATGTGTAAATCATCAAGAAATTTTTTTAGATGATGAACATTTGATGATGATGTCTTTCGAATGAAATTTAAATATTACCGTGAATAGAGACATACCGTTAATAACTTTCAGACGTGTATTTTAGTTGTAAAGGGATCTTGAAGAAGTAAAACTAGTGCAATAAAAGTGCATGGCGCCCCTTTTTTTATCGTTACCGTATCAAATAAGCGAAGCAGGAGAGCTCCCTCGTATGCTACTCCACCCCTGAACTACCGATTCGACTACCGTACCGAAGACGAATTTTACGTCGTAACAGAGCGATTAAAATTACTGCATATTTAGCATGAAATAATGTTAAATTAAAATCGAATGTAATAGTTTCCTGAAATAGGTACAACAATACAACAATCTTGGTTCTTAAATTTAGATTTAAGAAAATAGTAAAAGTAAAATCGAAGTCGAAAAAGACATATATGGTTAACAAAAACATTCATGTTTGAGAAACATCTGAAAAGAATTATGCAATTATTAACCATTATGCTAACAAGGAGAGGTATTGTCGTCACTGATTTCGATCAAATTTCGTCCGCTAATAGGGCGTAATATCAATATCAAAAATTTAGAATATCCACCTCTCAAAAACACAGAAAATATTTTTATTTAAAGTTTGGGCAAAACACTGGTATGATATAATCAACTTATTTAGTGCGTTTTATCAAAATAGGTGTAGCTTAGTGGAAGAGCGCTGAGGTGTGGATAGTGGGTTACCGGGATCGAATCCCGGTACAAATAATTTTTTTAAATTAATCAATTTTTGTTTTTTTAGTCGAATTTTTCCTTGAAAAAATTAGACTTATACAATAAGAACGGCGAGAGGCGAGAGCTGTGTTGCCAACTCGAGGGATTTATCCCGATTCACGGGTTTTTTTGAGGTTTCGTGGGATGGAGGGATAAATGGTCTAATTTATGGGATTTTTTTTTATATAATATGGCCTAGTCTAACATATTCTTAACAAAGAATAAATATACTTTTTTGTTACAATAAGCCATTAACAATTATTTACAATGTTTTGTTTTGAAAAATCCATTTTAAGATGCAAAGGCGGTACAAAGGGTGTGGGTTGTCTTTTGGGATCTTGTACTACTTAAAAAGAAAAAAATGAAATTAACGTGTTTTGGAAGAAATTTTTGCGGTAATTTCCCAAACTTTCTGCCAATGAAATTCCGTAAAGTTTTCTCTTTTTCTTGATTGATTTGCAAGTAAAACAAATAGAAAAGTAGATACAAATTTTCGGACACGTTTAATTTTCGTTAAAAAATATTAAAATTTAATATATTAAGCATTGCGTTTAGTAAGTAAATAACCCATTTTCCTTTCTTTTTTTCTAAATTTGGGCAAAGAGAAATGCTAGATGATTAAGATTGATTGGAAATGATTAAATCGAGTTAACTCGTCCCGTAATATGGCGGCTCAAAATGCTGTGATATGTATATATTCACTGGTGCAGGTGCCGTCATCTGCGACGGATTTTCCGAAATACGGTATAATTCTAAATAATGTCCAATTTTATCAACATAGTTTAGTATAATTTGTATTTTGTAAATTCTTACGGTTCACTTTTTTGATGTTGGGATCTTTGATTTTTTTTCAATTTCTTTTTTTGTAGCCTTATCTATTGTGCTTATTACTGGCAGTAAAAAATCCCACATTTTGAGACAAAAAATTTTTCCATATAGTTTGTTTAAAAGAGTTAATTTAATTATCATATTTATTTTATTTATTTCTAAATAATTTAATTTTGAAGAGGGATAGTGAAACGTGCCGTCACATAAAGCGCTGTCCTATAAATAAAAAATTAACTTTTTAATAATTTTTAATTAAAATTAAATATGTGAATAAGCTTTTATCGTCATTTTTATTTGTTTTAATAATAAATCAATAAAAAAATAAAAAATTTGTGCAGCTTTATTTATAGCTTGGCACGTAATTTGGGAACTAGCCATTTTTTAAGCAGCTCTGTGGGATTTTTAACCCGCTATAGTTGGCAACACTGGGCGAGAGTAGCGGCGCTATCCGTTTTCGGACCCGCAGAACACGATTCTGTGAAAAATAAATGTCTGATTTATATATATATATATATATATATATATATATATATATATATATATATATATATATATATATATATATATATTCCCGCTCCCTTTAGTATGTGTAAAGCCTCCCTATGGAAGTTAGGAGCTGAAATTTGGTAAGTGGGGCCATTTCCAATGCACTTCATACTATCAAAGTGGGGTCAAATTTTGGATCCGAACCGAACTTTATGAGGTGGCGGGGGGGGGGGCGGTAAAACGACAAAACTTTTCCAAACTGATTGAAAATAATGTTTCGGTCAATTATCTACAACATATCCAAAATTCAGATTCGTAGGATGATTTGGAGGGAGTAGAGGGGGAAAAAGTATTTTGGCTGGATCTAACACGCCCACAGCCCCCCAGAAATGACGCAGAGGGTTGAAATTTGGTGTTGATAAAGTTCGTACCTAGGTTGCGCTTTTTGGAAGTTTTAATATTTTACCCCCACCGCCGTCATTTTTAAGCTACAATTTCATGCTTTCTTGACGTTTTCGAAGTTTGTACCACTCGCACACGTCACCCAAATACATATAAAGAGCTCAAATTTTGTATTCGAATTGAATTACTATTAAGGGGCGTCTTTTGGGGTTCTCAGCTTTTAACCCTTACGCCCACCATTTTTATACCAAAAAGAACATGATTTTTCTTAGTTTCGTTCGGGTCAAAATCTCCCCAAATAAACCTAGAGGCCTTAAATTTTGTGCACAGGTTAAGCTAATAGCCAGCCACAGCTTTTTGAAGGTTTCAACTTTTAACCTTTACCTCCACGACTTTTACGCCAATATTTCATTAATTTTTTTTCATTTTTCCTAACACGTCTAGAGACTCTCTAAGGTAACCTGGAGGGCTGAAATTTTGTACGTGTATTGAGTTAGTATCCAGCTAGCGCCTTTTAGGGATTCAACATTACTCCCCCACACTTCGCCCATTTTTACATCGGAATTCAATGGTATTGTTAAATGTGTTTTAAATGCATTATTTTTATTCTAAATACAAGTAGGCGAATAATAACTTTTTTGAAATTTAAAAAACAATGAACTTACTTTTGTAACTTACTTATAAGTTTTTTATTTATAAAATAGAAATTTTGGATTTTTTTGGAAAGAAAAAATATCCCCATAAAGGTCTTCCAGTTTGCTATTTAAATTCCTTTTTAGGCTTTCGAAGAAGAGCCTTATAATTTTGGTCTATCATAAAAATTTCAGAGGGGGAATCGGTAATAATAATAATAAAATTTAAAAAAATAATTAATGAGTTGCACATGCATATACTAGAGGGGTGTCACTGTCCTTAAAAAAAAAAAAAAAAATAAATAAAAACCAGCCAAAAATCATAAATTAACACTTTCACCATTATATGTGACGAATACATAAAGAAAAAATGACTACAGCAATTTTACGTTTTCATAAAAGAAAGCTAATTTTTTTTTGGCATCAATTATATTGTGCTCTACTTTAGTCTTTTTGTTGTATATTAACTCTATCGACGATCTATCAACGACATCACCAAAATGAATGTACATTTTTCTTCTTTTTTATTTTTATACAAACATGTATATATTTTACCTTTTTTATCTTGTGTCACTTTTACAAACTACTGGAACTTTTTTTCTGACTGGTAATATATACTGCCACCTATTATTCATATTTGTGAACTAAATTTAAAAATATACACTGTGTCTTTTTATGTTGGTATCATATAAAAAACTTTTCTTATTAACTCCAAGAAAAAAGTAGTTCTTCCTAAAAAGTTCTGCATGGTTTAAGATCTAAAATGTAAATTGCAATCATCAGTATAAATTTTTTCAGTTGTTTGTTTATAATGTTTGTCAGAAATATGTATTTTGCTCAATATGTATATAATATGTATTTTGACAATATCAAAAATTGTTATGATCAGAATTAGAAAGCTATATATTTAGATACGTAATTATATTGAACTAGATGTACCTGCGACATCGTTCGCGCAACGCATTGTTATAAAATCAATGAGAAGTATATAAGTGTAATAATAGTGTACTGTTAAAATAGTGTACTAGTTGGGCGTTTTGTTAGGAAAGGTTATAACCATCATGGTGTTAATAAACAAAGGAGACAAATTTCCAAAATTAGAACTTAAAATTGTAAAAAGCAACAAAACGTGATTTTTCTTGTAATTCGATATAATTCCATATTCGAGTATAGTTTTAAATTCTGATCAACTTTGTTTATAACAATTTTTGGTATTAATAAAAATAAAAGTACTTTATAATATTAATAGATTTGAGCGTTACTTTACGGTATTCCATATTTGTAAATAATAAACAAATATTTTACTTCGCAAAATACCACTTTTATTTTGAAACTGTGACAATATTGTTTCGAACCGTCAGTTCATTTTCAAACCGAATATTCGAAACAATATTGTCACAGTTTCAAAATAAAAGTGGTATTTTGCGAAGTAAAATATTTGTTTATTATTTATAAAAGTACTTTACTTTTGAGCAAAGTTCATAATTTTTGATAAATCGAGTAAACGAACGAAAAAATTTGATAACTGATGATGTAAGTAAAATAATTAATGTACTTAACTCAATATTAGCAAATTTAAAAAAAAAAAAGTAGTTTGTAAGTTAAAAAATAGGTATGGCTTGTTTTCAAATTGACACCTGGTTTTTGTTATACAGGTACACCATGTGTCAGTCAATATTATTGTTTTGAATAAATTAACCTAAAAAAAACTTTTATATGAACAGAATTTAAATGTTCAGAATATGATGATCATGATAATTGATAATAACATGGTAAGTAGATAAAGAATTAGATACATTCAGTTCAAAAATTGTTGATTATACTGTTTTTGTTTCGGTGAATTTGCAGTCGATTTGTCAAACATGGTTATGTTACTTTTATAATCGTTGTAAATTATTAAGAAAACATAAACCAATTCGTGATTTTATAAAGAAGAGCGTTCCACACTTTGACTAGTCTACTTAAAATGTTCTGTGAGTCTACTAACAATAAATCTACTAAGTACTACCTACCCACGCACTACTATTCTGAAAAAGTTTATATATAAGCTACCTGTAGCTGAAAAAGTTTATAAAAATTGCAAGAAGTTATATTATGTAAGTAGAAAAATAATAATTAGTTAAAAAATTTTAACTATAATGAAAACTAAATTTACTTTTTGTCCCCATAGCAGAACTACGCGCAACACGGCGACATTGTCGCAGAAGGAGAACGGGCTCCTGCAGAAATATTACTAATCTTAGATTAGCTATCATAAAACCAACTAGAATGTAGTTTGCAGAATGTAGTTTGTTGTGAATTTGACCGTAAAAGGGAAGGAAAAAACTTTATTTATAGTATAGTAAAAATAACTAGAACGTGAAAATATCCTTCTTTAAATCGAAGACAAGTGACTTAAGACTCCGCGAGCGCTGGCGGCTGCTAGCAGGCTGCGCCGTATTGGATATAGACGAATTAATATCGAGAAACAAGCGGTTTATATTTATATTATAGTAAAAATAACTAGAACGTAAAAACGTCCTTTTAGTAGCGGAAGCATTGTGATCACTTTTGAAAAATAAAAAATTGTTTCTCTCCAAAATTAAATATTTTACGCACATTTTACGTTTTAGAGCTTCCTGAACAATTTTGGTTTGGTGTCTGTCTGTCCGTCTGTGTATCTCCAATTTTGCACCAAGTGGCATAACTTCCGAACTATTCGATTGTTTTTAATGAAATTTTCAGAAATTATGCAGTTTGGCTCCGCGATGGTCCCCTATGAATTTAATCAAAATCGGAGTAACGGTAGCAATTCCGCTACCATGTAATTCCAAAATTGCACCAAGTGGCATAACTTCTGAACCACTCAATTCTTTTTTATGAAATTTTCAGAAATTATGTAGTTTGGTTCCTATATGGCCCCCTATGAATTTAATCGAAATCGGAGTAACGGTAGCTACGCCGCTACCATGAAATCCCATTAAATGTCAATATCTTATTTACTGTTAGTCCTATCTCGCTCAAATTAGGGTATTTTGGGGGTTAGTTTCTAAAATATTTTTGCTATTATTTTATAATTTAGCCTTTAAGTCTTTTGAGTTACAACAGTTTTTTATAAACTTCAAGGCGAAAATATAATTTCAGGGTATATAATACTATTTTAGAAGACTATTTTAAAGTAGAATACTATTTTAGAGTCTTTTACGACTCAATGGGGTATGCCCACCCCATTGACAGCGTATTTATGTTTGAAACACGTACATAAACTTCTTCATTGTTTACAAATCAAATACTGGTATAAATCAATTATTCAATTTTTGTGAAAATGGAGATTAAATTAAGCTTTGACGTGCATTTGATTTTGGAATGAAGGAACATTTAATGCTTCCGCAACCTCTAAGCAAAGTTTTTTTACAAATTTCTCTGTTATAGTACTCTTTTTCTCTTTGGTTTCAAATACGAGAATTATTAATTTTTCCATATCCATTTAAATGTATCCTTAATTTATCAAATAATAAGTTTTATAGAATTGTAGTTTGGTACTACAAAAATTGTAACAAATGAAAATATCCGTTAATGGCCAATATTTAATATTTTCCTAGTTACCTAAATCAATTTTTTTTAAAAAAATAATAAGTATTGATTGTGACAAGTTACAAAATATTTTTAAATATTCAAAAATTAATTTTTATTCTATTTGATATGTTTTCCTATCAGTGACAAAGTTTATAAAGTGTATCCTATTATTTATGGTACTCTATGTTATACCTTCAGTGCATATTTCATTCAGTATATATATCTGGCATATTTGGTGAAACTTTACATTACACGTCACAACCAATAGGATCGCTCGTTGCTCAAATGTACCGTTTTGGCGGAATTTTTATTTAAGGTAGATAATTTACATTAATTTCGTTATGAAAACTAAAATTAATCAAACAAAAAGAACTGTCCTAAGAATTTGTGACATGTATAGAATATTCTAAAAAATGTTTCATAATATTCTAAAAAACATGCATATTCCCTATTATAATTTAATGCCAGATTTGCACTAAATTTAATATTAAACAGTAATTGTATTGTATTTAATAATATATTAAATGTCGAAGTTAACGTTCGATTTACAGTAAACTTACAGAAAGTTTTTGGGTTTTACACATGCCGTCGCAGAAAGGTTGAAAATGTTCTGCTTTGGGGCTTTTTGTAAAAATATGCATTTTTAGAATTTCGTAGTTTTGACAACAAGAAATTCTTATGGTTTGTATAGTCGAAACATCCGTTCCTAGCGAAAGACTTTTCCGTTCCACCAAATATTGCGTCCGACGAAAGGGGTCGCCTAAATCCTGAGCGATTAGATAAATTAATATTTTTAAAGTTAATTGACATGAAATATTGGGAAATGTAATTTTTTTATTAATTTGATTCAATAAACGCATATAATTAACTTATAGTTTCATTTCCTGATTTCTTGAATAAGTTTAATTTATTGATATAAAAAATACTTCTACCTCTACTAATTCGTTATCAATAATGTTTTCTGTTTTCATTAAGCATATTTCAAAATAATCGACTACCGAATCGAATAATTAAATATCGATCTTTTAATCATCGATTTAATCGAGAACCGATTCCAGCCCACTCGATTCCAATCGAATCGGAAATCGATTTTTTTTTAATGCATCGACATGCCTACTCCACCGGAAAAATTTGCTTTAACCTTAAGGGGATGGTAATGAATTTAATTTTTTTCTCTTTTTAGCGAATTTCCAAAACTGGAAATTCAGCTTTTACGCCAGGTGTCATGGTGCGACCTAAGCCCGGGACCATATCAGAAATATGTTTTGAGGTCCCTAGAATACGAAAATGATATTCACTAAAATTTATATATATATATATATATATATATATATATATATATATATATATATATATATATATATATATATATATATATATGTATCCGCGCGATAACTCTCGAATGAAACGTCTAACGCTTATGAAATTTTGTGTGCGGACTGGATTCTGAATTGGCTTGGCTAAGTTCGTTAGCCAGACACGTCGGATGCCCAGAAGTAGGTTTTCTGGCCATTTTTTATCATTCGATCCTATCATAAGGCAGTTCGATTTTTACATCGTTGAAAAGGAAAAAAAAATTATGAAGAAAATATTCTTATAATTTTCTTTCTATTTTAAGTATTTTTCGAGAAAATGTAAATTTTCACTTTTATTCTTTCTTTGTTAGTCTAATAAGTAATTTATATTTCTATCTCAGTTCTTTATGAAGTATAAAAATATTTCACTTTTTTATTAAAGAATTTTGTGAGAACAAGTGAAAACTATTCACATATATGTGTAATAACACACATACATGTATAGAGTTTTGTTTCTCATTTATTGCATTATAATTAGCATGGTTCTATCCCATGTTAAAAAATGTAAATTAAACAGATTTTCTAAGCTAATGTAATGAAGAATTTTTTTTTTTTTTATTGAATTTTTAAGTAAACAAGAAATTGAAGATTATGTTATGATATAAATATTAAATATAAAACAAAACAAAATATGTACAATGTACATATGTATGTACGGAAAAATATTTTGAATCGATTTTGAAAATTTTTCCACTAATAATTAATAATGTTAAAAAATTAAACCATTTCAAATGGATTTAAGGTATTTTATGTGAGGTCAAGGTTTTCGGGACCTAAAAAGGCCAGAAATTAATTAACCAATCGATTTTAAAAAATTTTTCACAGTTAGTAAGTTAAAGTATTTGAATTAATTAATTAAATGATGTCCGCAAGAAGCTTACGGACTGCCATAAGTTATATGAGATCCTTAGAACCCTTTTCTTACTGTTAGAGTACTAGATTTGTATGAGTTTCGCCAGGATTTACTGATCCCATAATTGTAAAAAATAAACTAAACGACCAATTTTAAAAATTTCTTCACTGTTACAGAGCTAACCTATTTTAGATAGATTTAGAATACATTATGTAAGGTCCGTCAGGGTCCACAGGACCCAAAAGTGTCAAAAATAAACTAACTGACCGATTTCGAAAATTTTTTCACTGTTACAGAGCTAAACTATTTTAGATAAATATCGATTACGTTATGTAAGGTCCGCCTGGGTCCATAGGACCCAAAAGTGTCAAAAATAAACTGCCTGATCGATTTTGAAAATTTTTTCACTGTTACAGAGCTAAACTGTTTTAGATAAATATAGATTCCGTTATGTAAGGTCTGCCAGGGTCCATAGGATCCAGAAGTGTCAAAAATAAACTAACTGACCGATTTTGAAAATTTTTTCACTGTTACAGAGCTAAACTATTTTAGATAAATATAAATTACGTTATGTAAGGTCCACCAAGGTCCATAGAACCCAAAAGTGTCAAAAATAAACTAACTGACCGATTTTGAAAATTTTTTCACTGTTACAGAGCTAAACTATTTTAGATAAGTATAGATTACGTTATGTAAGGTCTGCCAGGGTCCATAGGATCCAGAAGTGTCAAAAATAAACTAACTGACCGATTTTGAAAATTTTTTCACTGTTACAGAGCTAAACTATTTTAGATAAATATAGATTACGTTATGTAAGGTCTGCCAGGGTCCATGGGATCCAAAAGTGTCAAAAATAAACTAACCGACCGATTTTGAAAATTTTTTCACTGTTGGGGAACTAACTATTTTAGATACATATAGATTACGTTATGTAAGGTCTGAAGTGTCAGTAGGACCTAAAAGTGTCAAAAATAAAATAACTGACCGATTTTGAAACCTTTTTACTATTACCGAGGTAAACTATTTTAGATAGGTACAGGTTGTGTTATCTGAGATCCACAACTGTCCTGCGGATGCAAATGCGGCGTAGAATGCTACACAACGGGTTTTGAATATATATATATATATATATATATATATATATATATATATATATATATATATATATATATATATATATATTACATAAAGTCCGCCTAGAATATACGGTCGAGCTGATTTTTTAATGAGGTCCACCGGGATCTTGCAGATCCGAAAACGCCAGTAATAAGCTATCGAAAAGATGCTAAAAAATTTCTCACTGCTAGAGAACTAAATTATTTTAGATGGATACAACTATGCTACACAAAATTCGTTCGGGTTCTTGGGTCCCTAAAAATACCAAAACTAATTACCCAGCCGATTTTAAAAATTCTTTTACTCTTAGAAAGCTAAACTATTTTAAATAGGTACAGGTCTTAGATGAGATCCGCCAGTGCCCAAGATTTGGAAATTCGCTATGTTATGCAGATGCTGCGACAGGGGTATTTATACTTTCATATGATTGGACAACATTTTAAGATTGTTGTGTCAAAATTTGAAACAAATCGGAGTAAAACTAACTAAGATATAGAATTTTGAGCGTTTGTTGCGCCAATAGGTTTTTGTATTCCAGCCCAGCAGGTACGTGGGAATCCCTGAATTCTTTTATTCATCGATAGGTCTTTGGAAGTATATTAATATATACTATAATCAATGACGTAGTTATGAATAAATTTTTCATATTTAATATTGCATTTGGTAATTATGCACCAATTTTTGGCTCCAAAAGAAAAACTAATATTCCGATTTTAATGATTTTTTTAAATGTTCATTGCTATGGCGGATTAGTTAAAAAAATACTACAACTCGATATTGTTATTGAAAATGCTGGGAAACTGTTGTTAAATTTAAAAAAAATCTATTTTTTAAGATTTCTTTTTTTATTTTGTATGCATGTATGTCAAAGTCGAAGTATATTGTCAAAACTACCTAAACTAACCTAACCTTAACTAATCTCACCATCTAGTTTTTATATCAAAGTCGAAGTATATTGTCAAAACTAACTAAACTTACCTAACTTTAACTAACCTCACCACCTAGTTTTTATAATAAAGTCGAAGTATATGTAGAAGCACGGCTCCACCTATTCTTAGCTCTAAAAGAAAAACTAATGATCCGATTTTAATGATTTTTTCTTTTAATGTTCATTGCTACGGCAGATTAATTAAAAAAAATACTACAACTCGATATCGTTACTGAAAATGCTGGGAAACTTGTTAAATTTGAAAAAATTCAATTTTTTTAGATTTCTTTTTTTATTTTATAAGCATGTGTCAAAGTCGAAGTATATTGTCAAAGCTACCTAAACTAACCTAACCTTAACTAATCTCACCATCTACTTTTTATATCAAAGTCGAAGTGTATTGTCAAAACTACCTAAACTAACCTAACTTTAACTAACCTCACCACCTAGTTTTTATAACAAAGTCGAAGTATATGCAGAAGCACGGCTCCACCTATTTTTGGCTCTAAAAGAAAAACTAATGATTCGATTTTAATGATTTTTTTTAAAGTTCATTGTTATGGGGGATTAGTTAAAAAAAATACTACAACTCGATATCGTTACTGAAAATGCTGGGAAACTTGTTAAACTTGAAGAAATTCAATTTTTTTAAATTTCTTTTTTTATTTTGCAAGCATGTGTCTCAAAGTTGAAGTATATTGTCAAAACTACCGAAACTAACCTAACCTTAACTAATCTCACCATCTAGTTTTCATATCAAAGTCGAAGTTTATTGTCAAAACTACCTAAACTAACCTAACCTTAACTAATTTCACCATCTAGTTTTTATATAAAAGTCGAAGTATATTGTCAAAACTAACTAAACTAACCTAACTTTAACTAACCTCACCACCTACTCTTGCCTCGACCTTTTGGTCTATTGTTTATTTTGGTCTATTTTATCGAAATATGCACTCAAAAGTTCATACAAACGCAGACACACAAAATGATAAAAAAAAATTTGAAAAAATTGAATTTTTTCAAATTTTAAAAGTTTCCCAGCCTTTCCATTTTCGATATCGAATTGTGTTTCGCTGGTATCTATGATTTAAGGTAACAAAATATTTTAAAATAATGAAAAAAATTCGTCAAGTCCTCTGAGAAGGCCTAACTTAGTGCGTGTCAAAAAACACGCACTTGACGAATTTTTTTAAAATTTAAAAATAAAACATAAAGGCAATTGGCAGATAAAAATGGGTAGGAATGCCCTCGTACGAATTGTGTTGGCTTTTTTCCTGCTAACTGCTATCGGCACAAAATTGAAATTTACTGAGATTCAGCCCTGAGAAACTTAAAACCTTTTTTTAAAGCCCCGATCAACCGGACACTCATCATCAGTTTTAAAGCCACCAAAATGACAAATCGCTTGTAGTCTTTCAATTACATTTCGCTTGTAGACATTCAATACCGAAGATGAAAGGAAAAATTCGACTTCCGTGATGGGGCCCCGCTGCTCACGGTTTTTTTTAATACTAATGAATTGATTAACTATGTTTACAAAATTAAACTACGAGATATTACTTGTCGCAAAATTAATGAATTATAATAATTTTTCTTAAAATCTTTTTTTCGATATGAGTATATTACAGAAACACATAAGTCAATAAGATGTAAAAAAACTCATGTAAAAAAAAAGATTTTAAGAAAAATTATTTTAATTCATTAATTTTGCGACAAGTAATTTTTCGTAGCTTAATTTTGTAAACATAGTTAATAATTTAATTGTTATTAAAAAAAAAAAAGAATAATTGATTAATTTAAAAAATCATTTGTACCGAGATTCGCTGCCGGTACTTCACTTTCCGCACTTCAGCGCTCCACCACTACACTTATTTTGATAAAATGCACTAAATAACTTGATTATATCCTACCTGTATTTTTGCCTAAATTTTAAATAAAAATATTTCCTGTGTTTTTGAGAGGTGGACCTTAATATTGTAAATTTTTAATATTAATATTATGCTTTACTAGCGGACGAAGTTTGATCGAAATCGGTGACGACCATTTCTGAAACTCACCTTGTAAGATGCGTACGCCCCGAAAATTTAAATTAAATTGTTTCAACAAGAAAAATAGAGCATTTTGGTCAATTTTAACTAACACGCAGGCACAGCTCATTAAAAATCGTTTAAAATCCCGCCTAATTTTAGAAATTTGATAATTTTGAAAAACTCCTGGTCGCCATAAATGTTAGAATTCGGCATTGTAAAATATTTAAACCCAAGAATAATCTACTAAAATTTTTATTTTACAAACATTTTTTTTTCTATGCTCAAGGAGACAATACAATGACCATGTGGCTGCTAGAACTAAGCCTCAGTGGTGTTGGCAACCTCATTCAGTTTACATCTTTGTATCCGAAAGGAATTTTGCAGCTGCAAAAATATGCTTATCATCTCGACATAGTACCTGTAAATAACTGGCTAAAACAATAACAGCTCAACAGAATATCAGCAATTGTAATGGTCTTTCATCCGACAAAACTACGTTGAGGTCACAGGGAGCTTTCAGAGCTGAACCGATAACGTTATTCATCGCCATTGTTACTTTCATCCAGTTATGATATAATGCCTGACGTTGAACTAGTCAAAAACTATTTTAAACAAAAAAAAGGTATCCGAAATTAAGACCCTATGATCCAAAACTTTGATACTTGTGTCTACAGCAGTACACACTTTTATGGTTGACAGTAGAGTCACTATATGGAAAGAACATTATTATGCAAATAAAAAAAATTACCACATAATATGAACAACCAATAAGAGAGATGACCGTCAATGGCTACCTGTACACGATCAGTAATACTGTCAGTATTTACTGATAAAAATAATGAATCATTATTTTTATTACTTCAGTATTTTTATGATACCGTACACTATTATTATTTTCTTCAGTATTTTAAAACAAACTGTCAAGTTTAATTTTTCGGAATTTTTAAATTAATAAAATTTTGAAATTGTTATTATTATGGAAGAGGCGTGTTTAGCTATAGTACTAGCCGTACTAGCGTTTGCAACTCAAAACAAGAAAACAAAAAAAAAAAAAAACGTTATGTTCGTTAGGTTTTTTCTAGCTATCCATACATATACGCATGTATGTACATACGGTACATATCGTACATATTGTACATATTGTCGTACACACTAATCAATAATATAATTATGTGATATATGTACAAGCCTATTTTTCCATGATGTACATATTATACGATCTACGACCGATTTGTATTTATCTCGGCTGGTAGCGCTGGTATACATAATGTACATAATACACTGGCGCTCTGATTGAGAGAAAGAAAAATGCGTATGTATTGGTCTCACAGATATAAAAAAAAACATTAGGAATTTTTTAAGTAAACACATCATTATATATGTATACAGGGTGGACTTTTAATAACTCTTATACCTTTTGGTGAATTTCGATAAAATTTTACGTTGATTTAGAACGGAATTTGTTAGAAACAACATAGCTATGTTTTAAGCTATTTGTTTCCAACAAATTCCGTTCTAAATCATCGTAAAATTTTATCGAAATTCACCAAAAGATATAAGAGTTATTAAAATTACACCTTGTATATATATATAGAATGAGTTGTTTACATTAAAAAAAATTATTTTTTTTTATATCCGTGTAACCAATACATACGCATTTTTCTTTCTTTTAATCAGATCAGCAGTGTATACGAGAAAAATGTTTTAACGGTTTTAACTGTCATTAATGTCACTGTCCCTTCCACGTCTTAGTACTGAAGTGAATACTGATGGAATTATAAGCCATTCTTCAATATTTTCATCATTATTTTAGTATCGTCAATACACGATCAATAAAAGCGTCAGTATTTTGAAATACTGACAGTATTACTGATCGTGTACAGGCAGCCTATGTCCAGACCAAGGTTGGTAAAATAGAAAAAATTATTTTATCGACTTTGGTCCAGACTCTTAAAGTGTATAGTGACTATAGTTGATAGTATTCGTACAATTATATTTTATGGATATGCTAGAATTTCGTTTGTAATAAAAATTATTTTTATATTTTAATCCTATAAGTATTAGAAAATGCAAATGTTTTCTTTGCAGTATTTCAAGAACTAAAGGCTAATTTCAGCAATGAGATTACTTTAGAAAGAAAGTCTTCACGGTTTCACTTGCGTTTGTCCAGCCTTATGGACCCCATGCTTTGAAACATAATTATAATAAAACTAACATACTAGGCTTTGATACCATTGAGTTGGAAATTATGAGATATTAAGTTAATACGAATAAAACCTACTTGATCGTGTCATCATTGAGAGCTGTTATTTTTTTCTTGGCTAAAAAGTTCCTTCTAACATTCTTTGTCCATCGAGCTATTTCTCTGCAAAATGTAAAGTCGATTGGTTAAACGATTGAGGCGTAAAATAAAAACAAGTAAACAAACAAACAAATAAACTCACTTTCACATTTATAATATTAGTTTGGATGTATCATTATGAAAATATTTTTACTTATATATGTAATTATCTACCATTTTTTTTTTTACATAATCACTCTTCAAACTATCAGTTCTTCGGCATTAATATTGAATAATATAATAGTAATGTCTGTTACCCACTTACGATGACAAACAACATCTGCTATTGATTGATAGATTTTTTTTATATAAAAGCAATTATAAATAATTTTCAATTTATTCGATAACAAAAATATATCGGGGTGGGTGACGGGACAGGAGAGAGGTGCACTACGAAAATTTTATTTATAGATGTCGACAAATTCTATATAGGTACATATACATAGGTACGTATCGGTATGTTTGTGTTGATAGATTTCGACATAGAAGTTTTTTTCGATATATGTACAGTAAATGACATGATGTAAGAAAGCGGTGAAAAAAGTGGAGCTGTCATTTAATATGAAAACATCGCCGTCGTTGTTGTGTTGTTGTGAAGCGACATTTGACAACAAAATCAAATGACATTTGCAGCCGTAGCAGTAGGTACCTTAGTAGGTACCTAACCACAACTGAAAATATTCCTTTTAAGAAATTATTATTTGTTGTATAAGAGAGAAATTTGCTCAACATCGTATTATTAATATAAATTGATTTTAAATTCAATCTATTTTGATTACAATTTAAATTCGGTGTCGGTGTGAGATGCGACAGTTGGTTGAAAAATGTCATGTGTATGAAATTGTACATATTTTCCGAAAACTTTGTGAATAGAGATTTTTTCCATATACCTAGGTATTATTATTAGTCATACACATACTTTAAATTTATTCAGCCTTAGTGAGGTGCGACAACGCATTTTTTTGGTGCCTCTTTTATCATTTTACGGTTGGCAGCACTCTGCTCGCAGCGATCCTTTTGTGAGATTATGTAATCTATATACGATACTGCGAATGTTTTCTCGATAAGTTGTGTTATACAAAATAAATTATCGATTGTCACAGCTTTGTTCTTCTGCGTCTAACGTATGGTAGTCCTCGTCAAGTAATAGTTATATTATTTTCCCGTACAATCTACTGAATTTATGTGCATGTCATTGAAACTGGACTGTAGTTAGTACAGTGGGAAAAATGCGCAAGTCTCCATTCCTCTAAGATATTTTGTCTGTTTAAATATTTTACGAACATGTTACGTTAAAGTACCACATTTTCTATGAGTTCTGGTGATATATTTCAAAGTCCAGAGGAACTGTCGTTTTTTAGTTGTTTAACAGCACTGCTCACAATATCCAACTTTAGTTTAATGGACACCGCAGTCAGTTAATTTCTTTTTGAATGTTGCGTAAACATTTTTAAAAATTAAAAAAAAAATAGTTAATAGCACACTAAATAAATTTTTTTTCCTTTTTTCCTTTTGTTTCGTATTTCAATAAAAATAATTATGGTTCACGCCAAATTAGCAGGAAGTTAAGGGGGTATTTTAGTCTAGACGACCAAATTTTACGTGTTTTTCTAAGCCTAATAAATAAAAAACTTTAAACATTTTTATAGTTGGGTCTTGTTATCAGTTTTACATTTAAAAAGTACAAAAAAGTAAAAAAAAGTCAGAACTGAAAAAAATACAGACCGACAAAGTAGGGACTAAAAAAAAACTACTCCCTGATTGATATGGTTCCGACCCTCTCGGTAATCTGAAACAGAAAATTTTAGTGAATTCTTAAAGAATAAATTTAATATTATTTTCGTTTGATGGAAGCGATTTTGAAAAAAAAAATTGGCAAAATGGCGTCGCCAAAAACAATTTTTGACAAAATTGCGTAACTGAAAAAAAGTTTTTTTTCCATCGTTTTTTTAAATTTCGGGAATTTTTTAAAGATAGTAAAAAAAATTCAAAAAATCTCTCGTCAAGCGAATTTTGAATATATTAAGAAGTTCTGGACAAAATTTCAAAGCAATCTGTTTGCTAGAACTTGGGATTCATGTCAACCGTTTCAGGAAACATTAGTTCAAAAAATAATTTTTCAAAAGACTAAAAGATATAATAGGTAATTAATATCAGTGAGATTCTACGTCCATTTTTCAGACTTTTGTCTAATACAGACGCCACCTCGAATTATTTTTTTATCTACAAAATCATCAGTCTACAGAATTCAATTTATTAGTTAGGAAAATAATTCAAATGTCACTAACAATAAATATCTTACCTAAATGAGTTTAAAAAGATGAAAACGACACTGTTTATTTAATTGCCCAAGAACTGACTATGACTAATTAAAAGAGGTCAAGTGTGTGTAAGTTAGTAAATGCAATGACAGGTATATTGAATTTATAAAGATTTTCTTGTACTACAAAATCCAAAAAAGTGGGAACACGTACTATTTTTGGTTAATTGTACTTTGCTGAATGTTTGGGCCGCTTGGGACATCTATTGAAATTATTAATTTAATAAATAATCATTAATTTCTTTTTGAGTTTGGTTTCATTTTCGATAGATGGCCCAAGCAATATTAAAAAAAAAAAAAAAAAAAAAAAAGTTAAAAGTCGATTTGTTTATACAAAATTTAGAATTTGTCTGTTTACACTTGTGTTTTTTGAATAAGCAAAAAATACATTCAGATAAGTACGGTTAGTACGACTTGATCGATTCGTTTGTTTCGTTTGATTTGCCATATGCATATAAAGAATATTTGTGTGTAATATTTGTATTAATTTTTGAATTAAGTGCTATAAGTCTTAAGTTGTTTTTTTTTTGAAAAGTCTATTTGAAATAAGAATTTGATATTCGTAATTTTAAGTGATTTGCCTTGTGATAAAATGAAAGAATAGTGCATAATTATTTAAGCGGGACAGTTATTATTTTTTTTTTTTTAATAGTACCAGAATTCCTTAACATCCCTCGTTTTCTCCCATGCCTTTTACCTTACTGGTACAGTGAAGCACCGAAAATACGACTCTTTGGGTGAGTAATATTTAACTTTCATTTCTATCATTTTGTTTGTTGGAATACAGTCCAATTTCGATTTTTTGTTTCGGAAGCAATTGGTTAATTCGTAAACCAGCGTTTGCAGCGCACACACACTATTTTTTTGGTACCGTTCGACCGGATCTATCGCGTATTTGGTAGTTCAAATATTCTTCTTAAGTACTTAATTTTTTGTAATTTGTATCATTATTGTTTTTTTGGAAGCTATCATAACTTATAGCACTTATATTGTTAGCTTGGAAAAAATAATTAAATGAGTTCAATTAGGATGTTACGTAATAATTTCTTTGTTTAGTTCGAAAGGCATTTATATTATCTAAATATATTTCCAAAAATAAATTATTATTAGTTTGATTAAATTTGAATTGAACTTTGGATTGTTTTTTTTTTTTGTTATTTTCTTTAAAATATTAGTATTTTTTATTGAATTGATTTGTATTGAACAATGCTTAAAATAATATTCATTTTTGTGTAAACTTAAACGGGAATATTCTTGAATGCATATCAAATTTGGCCTATGTACGTATTGTGTACATGATTATAGGCGTACTAAACGTATGTACTGTGTACTTACATAATCTACATATGCGCGTTTATTAAGTATAGTCAATTTTGTTGTTTTTTTTTTTTTTTGAAATTGAATTTAAATTAATTTAACATGTCTGACAAACAGAAGAGACAATTAAAATCTTTAATTGCTAAAAAAGAATTATATTTTTTACGGCTACAGAAATTATTCGATTACACAAAAAATTTGAAAATTTCAACCAATTTAGAAAATTTTAAAATTAGGCTTAATACACTTGAAGAAACTAAATCTAACTTTATTAGCGTGGTTGAAAGTATTAATGATTTAAATTTGGAAATTGATGAAAATTATGAGACTGATTTTAGTGTATTAGAATCATTTGATGAAATTTATTGTCACGTTTTGTCAGTAGCAAAAAGCATTTTTGAAAAATCCGAAGTAACTACTAATCTGAGTGCCACTGATGCCGAAAAAACTAACGTAAATGAAGCTCAGCGCAGCGTACCTAGACTCCCTAAATTGGAGCTGCCCGAATTTTCCGGTAATATTAAGGATTGGCCGCTCTTCTTTGAATATTTTAGGAATTTAATTCACGAAAATAAAAATTTGACAAATGTCGATAAAGTACACTATTTGATTGGTAAATTATCGGGAAAAGCACTATCAGTTTGCGCGGGAATTCCACCAATCGGAGCAAATTATGAAATTATTTGGCAGGCATTGGTCGATAAATTTCAAGATCAGTGAGCATTAGCTAATACTTATTTAGAACAAATGTTCGAATTGAAGCCAGCCCAGACTGCTTCAGCTAACAATTTGAATAATTTTTTAGAAAAATTTGATACTTCATATAATGCTTTAAGTAGGTTAGAAATTTCAGATTTAGCTGATTTTATCATTTCATCTCTTGCTTTGAAAAAATTAGATTTACAAACCAGAACCTTGTTTGAGAATACCCGTCGACGATCTTCAATACCCACGTATAATGAGATTTTAGATTTTGTAAAGGAACAGGCAAAAATTTACGCTCGTTCTGAGACCGCTACTTCAAACAAACAATCGGTGACTCATAAGAGTAAAGTGACTCATTCTTTTTTAGTTGAGAATCAGTCTGATTTGTGTCTGGTTTGTCATTCAAAAGATCACTCTCTTCTGAAATGTTCCAAATTTCTAGCTTGCTCTCCATCTGATCGATATCGAATTATTAAAAATAAAAATCTTTGCTTAAATTGTTTTGGTAATCATAAGGTCGCGCTTTGTAAATGTAAAACTAGATGCAAAATATGCCAATACAATCATCATACACTCTTACATTTTACTAAATCTCATGTTGTGAACAAGCCTACGTCAAATACTTCTACTCATATTAGTACCGCTTCTCAGGATTCTTCCAAAATACAAAATTCATCCAGTTTAACGGTCCCTTTGGATTCGAAGTCAACATTTTGTGGGACCACAACAGCAACTTCGTCATTCAACACCACTGTGTTGTTATCTACTGTTGTTGCCTATGTTTTAGATAATGCTGGAATAAAACATCGTGTTAGATTTTTGTTAGACTCAGGTAGTACTGGACATTTTTTGACTATACAATGTGCAAAACGGTTACAGTTGGATGTTTCAAAGTGTCATGCACTCGTTAGGGGTATCAGTTCCAATGATAGTTTTGTACAAGGCAAAACTGATATTACAATTTTATCCCGTTTTGATGCAAATATTTGTTATAATCTGGAAGTTCTGTTAGTGGATCGAATAACTGAAAGAATTCCCAGTTATCAAGTTTGTACGGATTCAATGTTGCATGTTTTGGATTTACCTTTAGCGGATGATACGTTTGATCGACCGGGCCCTATTGATGGTATTATCGGTGCCTCCCTCTATGGCCAATTATTAGGAACACGTAAAGTTACAGGCTCACTTCATTCACCTATCGCTATTGAAACGAAATTGGGTTTTGTGGTCATGGGTTCTGCTCCCGCAATATCTACGTTCAACACATCATTCCAGTCATTTCACACCACAGTTGATTCCTCTCTGGATAGTTTAGTTCGAAAATTTTGGGAGGATGAAGATCTTCCAGAACAACGTCATGAACACCCTGATGACATCGAATGTAATAAGATTTATGAATCAACGGTTCAACGTGAAGTTTCAGGACGCTACGTCGTAACTTTGCCGTTTAAATTAGATCCCAGTTTGCTGGGAGATTCATATTCATCGGCTTTGAGGTGTTTTTATTCGTTGGAGAAAAAATTCGAGAAATGTTCTGCCTTTAAGGAGCAATACAGTTCAGTTTTTAAAGAATATTTACAGTTGAATTATATGTCATTAGTGGAAAAAACTGAATTAATCTCGCCTAATTATTTTATTCCTCACCACGGTGTTTTTAAAGCAGATAGTACCTCTACACCACTTCGTTGCGTTTTTAATGCCTCGTGTAAAACATCTACACATTTGTCCTTAAATTGCCTTTTGCATACTGGTCCGAAACTTCAGACTGATATCTGCACTCTTTTTGTAAACTTTCGAATTTTTCCTGTTGCTTTCACCGCGGATATTCGTCAAATGTACTTGCGTATTGGTATGCATCCGGATCACCAACGTTTTCAACAATTATTATGGCGTTTTTCTCCTGATGAGCCAGTGTCGGTTTATCAGCTGAATACCGTGACATTCGGTGTAAAATCGTCACCATTTTTAGCTATTCGCACTTTACATCAGTTGGCTGATGACGAAGGTGACATTTATCCTATAGCGGCTCAAGTAGTAAAACGTGATTTTTATATAGATGATTTGGTCAGTAGCGTTAGTAGTGTTGATGAAGCTAAGGATACATATTTTCAGTTGGTAAACATGTTCGCTCGTGGTCAGTTTCAACTTACCAAGTGGGTAGTCAATTCAGAGGAACTTTTGACCGCCATCCCGGAAGATCAACGTTCGCCCAAAGTCGTAAGTTTCAATACTGATGGATTAAAGGTTTTAGGTTTGGAATGGTATCCAAAATTGGACATATTCACTTTTAGCATACAGGTTGAATTTCGCCCTTGCACAAAACGTAATGTGCTAAGCACGGTTGCTCGTCTCTTCGACCCGTGTGGTTTTTTGAGTCCAGTCACTTTACTACTTAAATTGATTATTCGTCGACTATGGGCACTTAATTTAGATTGGGATGAACTTCCTTCTGAAAGTGTTTCAAATGAATGGAAGCAGTTACAAGAGGAGTTTAATTTGTTAAGAAATTTTCATATTTCTCGTCATTTAGGAATCGTGTTAGATGCTCACGTTACATTAATAGGCTTTTGTGACGCTTGTCTAAACGCGTATGGAGCTGTTGTTTATGTTAAAAGTGTTGCCGGTAATGGAGACGTTACAGTTAATTTAGTTTGTGCCAAAACCAAAGTGGCGCCTATGAAAACACAAACTATTCCTCGGTTGGAGTTATCGGGTGCCGTTTTATTAGCCAAACTCATCAATTTCGTTCGTCATAGTTTGGAATCTCGTATACCAGTCAAACAGGTTTTTGCCTTGTCCGATTCAACTGTCGCTTTAAGTTGGATTTCAGCACCCCCATATCGGTGGCAAACTTTTGTTGCTAACCGTGTCGTACAAATACAAAATTTAGTTCCTCCGCAGAATTGGTATCATGTTGATGGTAGTAATAATATTAGCGATTGTTTATCGCGGGGTATGAAACCGTCTCAGTTTATAGCGATGACATCTTGGATCCAAGGTCCAACATGGTTGAAGTCAGAAGTCTCGGCATGGCCCATTCGTTCGATTTCATCAATTTCGATTGATAACGTTCCAGAACAAAAGCTCGTTTCGCTGGTTACATTTCAAACCACCACAAATTCTATATTCGAATTAATCCTTCGATGCTCAACATGGATTAAGCTGATACGTACAACGGTTTATATTTTGAGATTTCTGCGAATTCTCAAAACTCGTGGAAACACTAGTGGAGCTGATATGGAATCAGCTGAGCTGTTGTTAGTAAAAGTAGTCCAGCAGCAATATTTTTCGTTAGAAATTTCACAATTAACAAATAATAAATTAGTGTCTAATACAATTATTTCTTTAAATCCGTTTTTAGACAACGGATTAATTAGAGTTGGAGGTCGTCTTAGTAAATCCAGTTTGGAATTTGAGCAAAAGCATCCCCTCCTTCTCCCTCGAAATTGTCATTTCGTCAATTTATTGATTGATTATTGCCACATAAGGAATTTGCATACCGGGCCTTCGTTGGTTTCAGCTATTTTGCGGCAGAAATATTGGATTCTTGGTGCTCGCAATACTATTCGATATCGCCTTCGTAAGTGTAATTATTGTTTCCGTTTTAATCCAAAAAATACATTTCCGAAAATGGCTGATCTACCCACAGTAAGGGTGAACGAAGCCAAACCGTTTTTGCATTGTGCCACTGATTTTGCTGGTCCTTTTCGCATCACGCTTAGTCGTCGAAGAGGCGTAAAAAGCCAAAAGGCCTATTTATGTTTGTTTATTTGTTTAGTGACCAAAGCACTCCATTTGGAGCTTGTGTCGGATTTGTCGACCGATTTATTTTTGGCAGCCTTTAAACGTTTCTTGTCACGTCGCGGTGCCTGTAGCGTGATTTATAGTGATAGGGGGACTAACTATATTGGAGCCAGAAATGAGTTGAATGATTTACATATTTTACTACATTCGGATGAGTATCATACTCGTATCAACGATGAATTAGCCGCGCGCAAAATTTCGTGGATATTGCAACCACCAATGAGCCCTCACTTCTCCGGAGTTTGGGAATCGCAAGTAAAATCAGTAAAAACGCATTTGTATAAAGTAATTGGTTTACAGACTCTTACTTACGAGGAACTAAATACCGTTTTCACGCAGATTGAAGCACTATTAAATTCGCGGCCTCTTTTGTGGCAAAGTACCGATCCGTCGGATCCTATGCCTTTAACGCCGGCTCATTTTCTAACTTATACTCCGTTAGTTTCGTTGCCTGCACCGGATGTTTTAAGCCCTCCTAAAAATTTGTTAGATAGAAAACGACTATTGGACCATTTAGTCCAAATGTTTTGGAAGCGTTGGCACCAGGATTATTTAACACAATTGCAGGTTCGCCAAAAGTGGAACACCCCCACTAGACCTATTAAAGTTGGTGAACTTGTAATAATGAAACAAGACAATGTCCCTCCATTGCAATGGCCAATGGGAGTCATTGAACAAGTATTTCCTGGGTCCGATGGCGTAATTCGAGTAGCCAATGTACGTACCAAAACCGGTACATATAAAAGACCGGTAGTACGACTGTGCCCGTTGCCCAGTCAATAATTATAGTTATTTCGCCCTAGAATTTTGTTTAATTTTGATTAGCTCTGGCTAAAATTTAATATTTTGTAAGTAAACGTTATATAGTTATTTGCAACTTGTAAGTTTCATAAGTTTTTAGTTTGGTCGTGCCTTTTCCACCCACCGGTCTGAAGACAATTCTTCAGGGCGGGGGGAGTGTTTGGGCCGCTTGGGACATCTATTGAAATTATTAATTTAATAAATAATCATTAATTTCTTTTTGAGTTTGGTTTCATTTTCGATAGATGGCCCAAGCAATATTAAAAAAAAAAAAAAAAAAAAAAAGTTAAAAGTCGATTTGTTTATACAAAATTTAGAATTTGTCTGTTTACACTTGTGTTTTTTGAATAAGCAAAAAATACATTCAGATAAGTACGGTTAGTACGACTTGATCGATTCGTTTGTTTCGTTTGATTTGCCATATGCATATAAAGAATATTTGTGTGTAATATTTGTATTAATTTTTGAATTAAGTGCTATAAGTCTTAAGTTGTTTTTTTTTTGAAAAGTCTATTTGAAATAAGAATTTGATATTCGTAATTTTAAGTGATTTGCCTTGTGATAAAATGAAAGAATAGTGCATAATTATTTAAGCGGGACAGTTATTATTTTTTTTTTTTTAATAGTACCAGAATTCCTTAACATCCCTCGTTTTCTCCCATGCCTTTTACCTTACTGGTACAGTGAAGCACCGAAAATACGACTCTTTGGGTGAGTAATATTTAACTTTCATTTCTATCATTTTGTTTGTTGGAATACAGTCCAATTTCGATTTTTTGTTTCGGAAGCAATTGGTTAATTCGTAAACCAGCGTTTGCAGCGCACACACTGAAAATATTGCACAAAATTTTAAAAACATTTAATTTTCTTAAAAAAAGATTGGAACCCTAGTCACAGATATCCCCACAAAAAGTTCTCTTACAAAAAAAAGACTATCAAAAAACGTATAAATCTACCAAGTACTCAACATCTCAATATTTTTATTACATATACACATCTAAAAATATTTCAGTCTCTTTTGGCAGTTCTGACAAAACTAAAACACTTCTTAAAATTTTTTCATTTTTAAAATCGGAACATTATTTTGAAAATGGTTAAATTTACGATATTTTACATTAAAATGTCGACACAATTACCCCCAGGTTAACTGCCCCTAGACTAAAAACTAGAAAATTGAGAAAAAAAAATTCAGTTAAATTTTTTTACATAAATTTGAAATCTGCAAACAAAATTTAAATTCTTTTGAATTATCATTCCCTTTTCCCAAAATTAATCCCCAAATTGTAACACCCAACCTCCCCTGTTAATATAATTTGAACAAGTTGTGTATCAACAGATGGCTCTGTCTGAAAAATTTGAAAAATTAAATTTTTACCCCAATTTTTGAATTCATCCCTTCACACCGTTTTTTCGCAGATAAAAAAATATGTGTCGTTTATTTTTTAGTATTCTACAACATTATTAAAATTTTGAAAATATGTAGCTCATTGTTACAAATTTAAATTTTAGAACAAAACCAAATACATTCAAATATGTACATTGTTTAAAACGAACGATAAGACGGTATAGTAAATGGTTGAATTCATGTTCTTTTTTTTAATAATCAAAATAAAGTCAGATAGAATCTTTTATTTATCTAATAACGTAAAACCCCACCTTATGGAACGGTATCATAGAAATCATCATAGAAAAACATCATAGAAATTTTTATAATGAAAATTATATAAAATTATTTTAAATATAATAATAATTGATCTAATTAAAATTATATACTAAAAAAATGATCTGGGATACTTTTATTGCAATATATTTTATAATAGCAATAGTAAAATAACATTTTAAAAAATAACATTTTACTTTAAAAATTTTTATTTGAGTTGTTTATATATAAACATTATATGAATTCAATTTTATTTAAGAAAGAAAAAATTAAATAGTTATATTTTTTAGATATAGCAGCAAAAAAATGTAGCAAAATATTATTTTACAATATAAAATACCTTATTTTTTATTATTGTAACAAATTTTTATTCAATTTTTTTTCTAAATAAATTTAAATAATCCATTTTCTATTATGTTGATAATTTTAATAAAACAATTTTTATTATTATATTATTTCTGAATTAAAATTTCATTAAACAAAATTATATTTTCTTCATTAATATTATCAATAAAAATAATAATAATTCTGAATTAAAATTATCTAATAGATAATTTTAATTCTGAATTAAAATTATCTCTAAAGGACCCTCCACATTCTCGCCGAGTTCCTCGCTGAGGTTGGCTGAGGGATATGAATAGCATTATAACACCAACCGCGAGGTACAACGTAATGACCCTCTACATTCTCGTATTCGGCCAACCTCGTGAGAATGTGGAGGGTCCTTTATAGATCATTTTAATTCAAAGAATAATTTTAATTCAGAATTAAAATTATCTATTTGATAATTTTAATTCAGAATTAAAATTATATTTAGTATAATTTCAATTCCGGAATTAAAATTATATTTAATGATAATTTTAATTTGTTTGTAAACTAAAATTATGTTTAATATAATTTTAATTCAATTTGTATCTGTGTAGAACAAACGAACTAAGTCAAATTTATTATAATATAATAAAAATAGCTGGAAATAAAATTATGTACATAATGAGAATTCATTGAATTTAAATTATACAAGGATGTTATTTTTGGGGGACTGACTAATTTTTTTTTTAAATATAATTCAATTATACTATTTTCTTGTATCTACGAATGTTAAAAGAATTTATGTTTTATTTTATATTTGAATAATATTTATTTAAATAATTATTATGATATTAAACTTATATCTAAAATAATTGCATTTTAAATAATAATTATCATTATATTTGCGTGGTGACAATAATTTTAATTGTATTAATTTTCATGATACAGTAATGTATGACTTTCAAGTTAATTGTATTATAATAGAATACCCCTGTCGCAGCATCTGCATAACATAGCGAATTTCCGATCACAAAAGTTACTTTTTCTCGAAAACCCGCTTACCTAGAATAATGGTTCAAAATGTATCTTCTGTGATTTTCTTGGTTCTTTACCACAATGTAAAAAAAATTGGAAAAACTTTTAAATTTTGGCAAATTTTTTGCAAAAAACTCATTTTTTTGAAGTTTTTGGAATCGGACGTGTCTGACTGGAGAACTCATACAAAATTTTTGGACTTCTAACGTTTCATTGTTTTATTATATTTGCATCCCAAACTAGTATCTATCCTATAAATATAACAAGTTTTATCCCAAAATGAATTTCTCGGAAATATAGGCACTTAAATTTTCGAAATTTCTAAATTAATTTAAAATAGAGTTAGTCTCCAGAAATTTTGTATTATGGTAAATTTAATTTAATAAATGACAAGTATATAAGTATAGTAATTATAAAGCATTCGCATAGAACAATAGTTTTAAGTATACATGCACATAAGCAAAATAATTTTTGTATTTTCCTGAAGGAAGGAAATATTTTCCCGTAATAAAAAATATCCTAAATGTTGACGCAGATAATAAGTTATTACTACACCAGATTTCATAGAAATCCGTTCAATAGTTTTCGCGTAATATGTGCACATGCTCAAAAAGTTTTTTTATTTTCCCGTGGGAATGAGCCACTTTACCGAAATAAAAAGTATCTGAGATGCTGACTCAGGTAATAAGTTATCACCACACCAAATTGCATCAAAATCCGTTCAATAGTTTTTGCGTACTGTATGCACATGCTCAACATGGTTTTTCCATTTTCCCGTGGGAATGAGACATTTTCTCGAAGTAGAAAGTATCTTAGATGTTGATCAGGGTAATAAGTTGTCAGCACACCAAATTTCATTAAAATTCATCTAGTAGTTTTTGCGTGATGCGTGAACAGACAAACAGACAGACAGACAAAAATTTTAAAAATCGCTGTTTTGATATCTACATCGATAACTATCTAGAGTATCTGCACAATTTTTAAAAAATATTCCCTATACAGAAACGGTCTCGTTACATTTGTATTATATGTATAGATTACCTATTAATGGCTCTTAATTTAAAATATTAATTTTTTTTTTCAAAATAAATCGCCCCCTGTTCTAGGAAATATATATTTTTTAAATTTTTATAAAATTTCTTATGAAAGTGAGCTTCTTAGACAATTTTATTTTCAAGAAAAATGTATTAAAACATGAACATTTAAATGTTGGCAATTTCTGTATTGTGGCGCTATCAGTGTCCGCGCTAGTTAACTACTTTATTTAAAAGTTCGAATAAAATTCCAGTCATTTTAATTGTTAATTGTTCAGGAACTTCAGTATCATAAAAGCAAGCAAAATAATATTATCTACAATTTATTTATGTAGATACATATATGATGGAAAGTTAAAAAAAAAATGTTTTTTTGGAAGTTCGTGTTTAAGGTAAAATCGAAAAAACTTGGAAAATTTAATTAGTAATTAATTTTTTTAAAATATTTTTAGGTTTGGTTGTAAATGAATCTACTGTTGATCTTTTAATATGATACTGAACTATTCATTATTTAAAATGAAAAATTTTGTACTTATTAGATGATGAAAATAAAAAATTAGTAGTTTGAAAAACCGAAACAAATCGACGTCTTGAAAAAGTCTGTCGGGACACCGGAGCAACGGAGCTAGAACCGTGACAAATCCGGGAAAACCAAGACGTATGGACACTCTACACGGATTGTGAATGTTATAAACTTTAAGTTTTGATTTTTAAGGGTATTTTGAGTGAAATTGAAAATTAACAACGTGTGAAATTTGACATTTTAGTTAAAGTGCATATAAAATATAATACCTACATGTTTTTATAAAAACGCAAATATAAATAAATGTTTTCTGTTTTTTTATTTTAATTGTTATTAATTATTTAGCTTTTTTAATAATTTAGAATTTTTCTGTCAAGTGAATAAATTCTGAAAATATGAATTTATGACATAATTTCAGTAAAAGTGAAAATGAAATTTTTCACCCACACTTTTGTGGTGCCAATGTACATCACTGTATCCCAATTTTCAAATGGATAGATAATTTCAGTAGCGTAGAAACTAATTATTAAAAAATTGCAAACCAAATGTGTTTATATGATAATACGTACTTATAAAAAAGATGTTTATATACGTGTTCTTCCGAAAATCGTAAATAACTAACTTTCTCTCGATGAAGTTGGATTGACACACATTTACATTAGGGATGTTATGGATATTCGTAACCGTAACTAAAACTACCGATATCCGAAATAATTAAATATCCGAAACCGAAAGCGTATACGAAAATGAAAGTTTATATGTCTAGCAAGTACTTAATACATTAATATTTTTTGTACATATCAATATCTAAAAATATTTCAGTCCCTTTTTGACAATCTTGCCAGAACTTAAACACTTTTTTAAATATTTTTATTGTTAAAATCGAAACGTTATTTTGAAGACGGTTAAAATTACTATATTTTACATTAAAATGTCGATACAATCACCCGCTAGTTAATTATCGCTAGATTTGATGCTAGAAAATTGAGACAAAACAGGTCATATAGATTTTTTTTATTTAGATTTTATTTGTAATGATTGAATTACAAAATTCAAAAGGATGTTAAAAACTGTGTGTATTCGCTATGAGCTTTTGCCTGTAGTAAATCCAGCTGGTCAAAATCGGTTCCAATATATCAGTTGGTCAGGACGGCATTTGTATATAATTTTAATATTTTCTTTAAGAAATAGTATTTTTTTTTAAATACTTGTTTGATTTTTTTAAGGCGAGTACTTGTTACGATGTGTTTATCAAATTGTACAAAATAATTAAAAAAAAAAAAAAAAAACATTTTAACCCTACTATTTTGAAATTTTCAAAAAAATATCATAAAAATTACCTCATATATGCTTTTTCTGAGTTATTTATTGAAAAATATTCTAGTTTCCGAAATTTTTAAGGTAAAACGAGCAGATGTATGGTTTTTGTTAAACAAATTTCAGTTTTTTAATACCTTTCGCCTTAAAATATTTAATATTTTCAAAAATGTATGATACAACTTGTCAAAATTTAAAATTATTTGTTTTGTTGTCAAAAAAAAAAAAGAAAAACTGAATGTGCAAATTTATTTACCACTAAAATGATGGGTTTAAACATATAATTATAACGTAGTACTGTCATTTGGATAGAAAATTACGTAAAAATATTATTGTTTGAATATGATTTAACGTAATTTTTCTTCGATTGAAGCAAACTCTTATTAATTTTAGGAAGGTGTAAACATCATCTAAATTCTGATTATATCACATAAAAAACTGCGCCGTGATTTTTTATCTAAAAACAAAATGGAATCGATATACATTAAAAAACATTTAACTGACAAAGAAAAAGAATATAGCCGAATCGTTAAATTGGATTAAAAAAATCATGACATGCTACTTATAAAGCGGTTTTTTCCGAATTTAGCTCGCAAAAAATGAGACAGAAAAAAAAAGAATGCGAGTGCGAGTGAAATGGAGAACGACATATTTTCTAGTTTTTCTCGAAAAGTAAGTAATTTAGAGCAACGGTATAAAAACATTTTTTACGCATATTACCTTTTTCTTCCGATTGGTGTAAAAAGAATTTTGAATAATTGCTTAATTCTGGCAAAAAACTCATTTTGTTGACAAAAAACGCCCGGAAAACCTACTTCTGGGCATCCGACGTGTCTGGCTAACGAACTTAGGCGAGCCAAACCAGATTCCAATACACACACCAAATTTCATGTGCACTAAACGTTTCGTTCGAAAGTTATCGTAGCGACACACATATATATATATATATATATATATATATATATATATATATATATATATATATATATATATATATATGTATGTATATATATATAAATTTTAGTGAATATCATTTTCGTATTCTAGGGACCTCAAAACATATTTCTGATACGGTCCCGGGCTTAGGTCGCACCATGACACCTGCTGTAAAAGCTGCATTTCCAGTTTTGGAAATTCGCTAAAAAATCCAAAATTCCTAATTTATAAATAAACAGTGACTTTAATAACATTTTCAAATTACTTAATATGTATGTTTTTCATTTGTTAAAAAATTGTATTCACTTTTTTTTAAATTTTTTAAAATTACTATTCGCCTACTTGTATTTAGAATAAAAGTAATGCATTTAAAACACATTTAACAATAGCAAAAGTAATGTATTTAAATAACATTTAACAATTATATTTAATAAAATAATAATTCACAACAATAACAGCCAACAACATAAAATAGAAATAATTGAACATTCATTTTTATTAAACTGAATAAAAATTACGACAATTAAAATTACTTCCAACAAAACAAAATTAATTTTATATGCATATATAATTGAAAATATTAAAAATTATATTCACTATCATAATAAATGGGGAAAAAGGCCTATCTTCTCTGTATAAAAAAATTAATTTTATATTCAGTCACAATTTTAGTTAATTCCTTTTATATTTATAATAATAAAAATTCTTATTCTAAATTTTATTATAATTTTTTTGAGGTAATTTGATTTTTAATTATATATTTAATAGTTTTGCGATTAAAAAACACTAACGGCGCGCCATAGTTTTGTTATATAAAATTTAAAAATAATTAAATAATATATAACTCAAAATAAAACTAATTGTAAGTTACATTAGAAAGTGTTTTTATACTAAAAAAAAAAATTGCACAAATTTTCCAGTGAAATAATTGATTTATAGCTATTATAAAATTAAATTTGTAAAGTTTGAAAGTGAAAACTGTTTTTGAATATAATATTTTTCATGCATTCTTAATTAAACTGTGATAAAAATGTTGTGGTCCATTAAAAATTTTTTTACATGCTATTATAGTTAGTCGTTTTGGCACCGTCGTTTTATTTGTTATTATTTAGTTATAAAATTCAAAAGGATATTTTAAAAATGTGTATTAAACGACCAAGATTTTCTTCCGTGAAAATTAAAGTTCTAAAGGAAAATAAAATAATAAATTACTTAAAGAAATAAAAAAAATTTACCGGTGAATTACCTTTCAAATACAGTTGTTGTAAGTATTTAAAAATTTTGTTAAATTTTTTCAAAAAACTAAAATTTTCAGTACACATGTGTTAAAATATATAAATGATTCGTCTTTAATTTATTAATTTAACTCTTTTTAAATGATTCGCCTTAAAATTTTTTAAATTTTTCAAAACGAAATTATGATAGAACTGATAGAATTGTGTCAAAATTATAATTTTTTTTTCTTGACAAAAAAATTGAATGTGCAGTAATCTTAAAATTGAATATATTGTGCGTACATTGTACAAAATTATTAAAAATACGTATAAAGTTCAAACACGTATAAAATTACGTTAAATTGTTATTGTTTCAATGTGGCTTAACGTAATTTTTATGCAATTGTACCAAAATCTTAATAGTTTTAATTCCGTGTTAACATAATCTAACATAAAATAAATTTTCTTGATAATTTTTATCAAAAAAAATGGAACAGATATATTATAAAAAGTTATTCAACTGAGAGAAATAAAATATGGCTAAATCGTTCAATTGGATTAAAAAAATCATTATACGGCACCTATAGAGCATTTTTTTGCGAATGTAGGATCGCAAAACATGAGACAGATTGTTTGACTGTGAGTGTGAGTGTAATGGAAAATGATTAACTTAGAGCAATGGTCCAAAAGCATTTTTTACGCATATTGCCTTTTACTTTCTATTGACGTAAAGAAAATTTGAAAAAAATTGTTTAATTCTGGCAAAAAACTAATTTTGTTGCAACTCATGCAAATATATATATATATATATATATATATATATATATATATATATATATATATATATATATATATATATATATATATATTAGTGAATATCATTTTCGAATTCTAGGGACCTCAAAACATATTTCTGTTTTGAACGGGTTCAGGTTGTACCATGACCACGGCTGGAAGAGCTGAATTTCCAGTTTTGGAAATTTGCTAAAAAAACAATCAATTTTTTTTTAATTGCTAGTTTAGAATACTTTCTTAAGTTAACATATAACTGCGGTTTGTAACTATACATTTATCAACTAAGTATTCATCAAAATCTTTGTAAGTTTAGATAAAACAAACCTCTTCCATCGATTCACCATTGGTTCTATTTATCTATGTATTTTTAAATTCATATATTTCCCACTAGTCAAAAATTAAGTGTAAGAATACATGCGAATCTTGTCCGAAAGTCTTTCGCCGTTGAAAGTTTTGAAAATGTGATTCAGAAATACATGGCTATAGATACAAATGTAATTTTTATGCTATTATACACTGACAGTGAGAGCATTTTACAATTTTGAACAGTGGAGATTTAACATTTATTATTACATTATCTAGACATTACATAAGAAGATAACATACATACTACTATGTTTATACATGATAGTCAACGTAATGAAAACTTCATGAGATCCCATTTCAGTTCTGTTAATAGCATTCTTGGACAGATATTGTCGTGAACAGATAGATCTTGACTCCATGACATTTAAATATGTATACATGTAGGTTACACGTATTTGTACAGACAGATATAAGACAAAATTTGAACAGTCGACGTCAGAAACATACTATTCTAGTTTTCATCACTAATTGTTGATGTTGCAGAATTATGTTTACGATATAAAATTCATAAAAATAAGATTAGATACGGTGCCGAGTAGCCGCGTTTGGACACAAGGGTAGTTTTTATTTCGGTAATTCTTTTGTTTATCAAAAAATAAGCCAAATAGTGCAATTTGATAAAAATTATAGAATATTCTGTTCATCAACCAGTAAGGCTAAGTATCAAAAATCAATTAACTACACCATTGGATTAACATTTAAAAAGAGACTGAATAGCGGAAATTGACAGAAGTGCTATAATATTTTATTCGGTAACTAGTAACGATGTAGAAAAATTTACTATACCCACTGGCTGTGTAGTTTGAAAATAATTTTAAAATATTCATTTCGGTTATATTATTTATTTTTCGTTATATATATATATATATATATATATATATATATATATATATATATATATATATATATATATATATATATATATGTATATAGGGTAGGGGGCAAAACGTGGAAGGAGGGCAAAATGGGGTACCCCAAAAATTAGGTAAAAATTTATTTTCAAATTTGATAATATTGAAAACCAAATAAATATATTATAATATATTATACATATATTATAATATATCAATATTTGCAAAAAATATTGATAATATAAATTTATATAGTAAGAATTATTAAAAAAAATAATTATTTTTTGCCTCTACATCCACTACTAATATAAATGGTGATTCATATTACGTAAATTACTCCTAAAAAAATATTATTTAGTAGCTTCGTTTTCTTATGAATATATTTATAATCTTACATTATTAAGGGGTACCCTATTTTTCCCGTAAAAAAAATTTTTTTTCTTACGACAGCTCGAAATTTGATTATTTTACTTTAATTACCACTGAAAATAATAAGATTCCGCATATTGCAGTCATTAAAATCATAACGGTTTCTTAAGTATATATATATATATATATATATATATATATATATATATATATATATATATATATATATATATATATATATATATATATATATATATACGCACACAGGTATACAAGAAAATTAAAATTACACTCTAAGAAAAAACGGTCAAAAACGTGTAAAATAACTTAAATTTAGAGCAAAATTACTCCTCGCTCTGAAAATATGCACTATTATTTGTGTAATATGAAAAAATTGGTGTATTTTTATATAATTTGTGTATAATTACTGTTTTTTTTAATATTACACAAATAAAGGTGTAACTTTGGATTTTTACAACGTTTTTGGTTTATTTTTACACCACTAAATAGCAAAACCCATGCGCGCGCAAATGAGTTTATGTATTTTAATATTATCTGTTATTGAATTGCTGTATTATTTATACGTACATAAGTAATACTCTTAAAGGTTAAAAGTTATGTTTTCAAATTAGCTGAATTAAACAAAAGTATTTTTTGATAAGATATATAGTTAATATGATTATAACGTGTATGATAAATTAATCTTTAAATATGCTACAAAAACAGTGTTATAGTGGTGTACTGGTGTTTTGTTTTTATATGTATTGTGCAAATGGCTTCTGGAATAATGTGCAAAGAATACTGTAATATAAATTTGTTTGTTTCCAAAATGCTGTCCTGATGATACATTTAAAATATTTCAGGTAAGTTAATTTTTTTAATTTTGCTTCATACAAATAGTTATGTAATTTGATAAAAGTTTATTTTACAATTTGACTAATAATTTATTTTGGGGGGTTGTCAATTTCTGTGAAAATTAAAACATTATCTACAATTCAGATATCTTTTAACACACTGACAGGGGGTAATAATGTCACAATAGATCGTTCTGAAGTTAGACTATCGTATGTAAGGTTTTTATTAGGTTTCGTTATTTTAGGTTAGGTTATGTAATTTTCGGTATCGATAATTTTCGATAAGGAAAACTATAATATCCATTAAAAAACAAACCTAATAAAGACCTTACATATGATAGTCCAACTTCAGAACCACTTATTGTGACATTATTTTATCCACTATGAGTGTGTTAATAGCAAAAATTAGTGTATATAAACTAGTATGTAATTTAAGAGGGTGACTCACCCCCTCTCCAATGTTGCTCAAACTCAATTTTGAATTCGAGAATTTCATTTCTACGTTATTCTAATTGTCTTAAGCTATTTTCCATGAAGAACTCCTTGAAATACCCAAATTGTACGACTATTCGACAGAGTCACCCTCTAGTTAACTACCCCTAGACTTAATATTAGGGCATTGAGCAAAAACAGGTCAATTAGATTTTTTGACGTAGATTTCAAATCTGTAAACAAAATTTTTATATTGTTTATTTTTCACCCCCTTTTTGCAAAATTAACTCCCAAATTTTAACCCCCAACCACTCCTGTTGATGTAATATGAACAAATTGCATATCAATAGATAGCTCTTTAAAAAAGAGCAATATCGCCAATTTAAACTTTTTCTCTATCTCTTACTGTTTTCGAGATATTTGAAAAATTAAATTTTTACCCCAATTTTTGGAGGGCGATTTCACCCCTTCAAACCGTTTTTCCGCAGATAAAAAAAATACGTGTCCTTTAGTTTTTAGTGTTCTACAATATATTTAAGTTTCATCGAAATCGATAGGTCCGGCCTCGGGACCTTTACTTGTTAGTGCGTGTCAAGAACACGCACTTAACGAATTTTTTTTTTTTTTTTGCTTTACAGTAATATAAATTCATAACAGGTTTAAATTGAAACGACGCGACGTATGTAAATCGAGTTTTTTAAGTAATAATAACAATGGTAATAATAATAATGGAATTTAACGTTCGTTTTTTAGACAATGGTATGTAACGGACGTCACTCACATCATTATTTCTCAACTTTTTCATGATGATATGGGCGGAGAACAAGAAAAGCGGTATAAAGATTTGGCAGGTGTCTGCAACCATCTTCTTAAGGACGATGTCGATATTCATCTGGAATTACGATGCGAAATAGCAGAAAACTTTCACCAGCATATAACCGGTTACGGAATTCAAACCCTCAGTCTACCAGTTCGGAAGTGCCAGTGCCTAAGCACGCCGGGTTACTTTGCTGGTGAGTTTTTTAATCAAAAATTTAATATCTGTACATTCATTAAAATAACCTAAAAGTAATTGTGTAGCAAAAACGAAATTTTCTTAATTTTAAATTGCTGTGAAATAGTTATTGAAAAAAGAAAAAATAAATAAGCAAAAATGGTTATAAAATTAAGTAACCCTTATTTTCTGATTTGTTTAGAAATCGAAATTGGTGAAGACATTTGTGAAACCGTAGCATACATTTTCCCTGAAGTTCTAGTAATTGCAAGAGTCAGCAGAATATTGGGCGGAGGACAGGAAAAGCGGTATAAGGATTTGGTAGGTGTCTGTTTGCAACCATCTTCTTAAGGACGATGTCGATATTCATCTGGAATTGCGATGGGAAATAGCAGAAAACTTTCACCAGCATATAACCGGTAACGGAATTCAAACCCTCAGTCTACCAGTTCGGAAGTGCCAGTGCCTAAGCACGCCGGGTTACTTTGCTGGTGAGTTTTTTAATCGAAAATCGAATATCTGTACATTCATTAAAATAACTTAAAAGTAATTGTGTAGCAAAAACGAAATTTTCTTAATTTTAAATTGCTGTGAAATATTTATTGAAAAAAGATAAATAAAATAAATAAACAAAAATGGTTATAAAATTAAGTAATCCTTATTTTTTGATTTGTTTAGAAAAAGGAATTGGTGAAGACATATGTGAAACCGCAGGCTACATTTTCCCTGAAGTTCTAGTAATGGCAAGAGTCAGCAGAATATTGGGCGGAGGACAAGAAAAGCGGTATAAGGATTTGGTAGGTGTCTGTTTGCAACCATCTTCTTGAGGATAATGTCGATATTCATCTGGAATTATGATGGGAAATAGCAGAAAACTTTCGCCAGCATATAACCGGCTACGGAATTCAAACCCTCCGTCTACCAGTTCGGAAGTGCCAGTGCCATAAGCACGCCGGGTCACTTTGCTGGTGAGCTTTTTAATCAAAAATCTAATATCTGTACATTCATTAAAATAGCCTAGAAGTAATTTTGTAGCGAAAGCGAAATTTTCTTAATTTTAAATTGCTGTGAAATAGTTATTAAAAAAAGAAAAAAATAATAATCAAAAATGGTTATAAAATTAAGTAACCCTTATTTTCTGATTTGTTTAGAAACTGGAATTGGTGAAGACATCTATGAAAGCACAGCATGCATTTTCTGCGAAGTTCTAAGAATGGCAAGAGTCAGCAGAATATTGTTTTTCTTATATTTAAGTATTGTTTAGTTAATTTTCTTAAACTATATTTTTGATATGATGTAACTACAATTTTAATCCATAAGTTTTTAATATTATCATTGTAATCTAATTACAATTAAATTTTTTATAAGATATTGCTTAAATAATTGTGTCTGCAAAACGTAAGCATTGTAAAAAAAAGTCATATCTCAAAATTTTGACCAGTTTAATTGGCAGTTACACTGCAAAATAAAGATTACCTATGTTCATGAAAGCAAGTAAACGTTCATAATAAAACTTTTATAATCTTACTTTTTTGGAGTGTTTATTTTAAAATTTACCAAAAGAATTATTATTTTATCATACGACACACTTATATAGAAATTTAGACATAATAAGCAAAATATTTAACACCTCGAATCTTTTTGTATATAATTCCAAATTATTCTATACGTCATATTATTATAAATATTTATGTAAAAAAACCATCAATAATCTTTTTTGATTCGTTATTTTCAATTAAGTTGAATCAGTTTATTTTTTTCAGCACAACTGAATCACTCATACTGATTCAGTTGAATTGAATCAGAATGAGTGATTCAGTTGGATTAATATTACACTTTTCTGGGTGTAAACATTACTATATAAGTGTGTAAAATTACATTTTCAGGTGTACAGGCGTGGTTTAAAAATACATTAATATGATGTAATTTTACGTTTAACTGCGCACTATTGCGAACTGAATGTGTAAAATTACATCTTGTTGTGTAGTTAATACACAAATAAAACGTAATCTATTACACACCTGGACCGTAATTTTACGTACGACATGTGTAAAACTACACATATGAGTGAGTAATAATTACACCATGATGGTGTATTTTTCACCTTCGTACATTACGGTTTGTAATGTTACTGTCATTATAGAAGGCATTTAATTGCCTCCTATAATAGTAGTAAAACGGTACATTTTTTTCTTAGAGTGTATAATGAATACTGCGAGACCCTCAACCAGTATTACCTACAGCTCTGACTGTGATTTTCAAAGTGATATAAGTCACTTTACTATGAAAGTGAAAATTGATGATTGTTCAATATCTATATACGAAATTATTTGTACTCCAAAAATATAAGTAACGTAACATTTACAAGTGAATTTTCTCGAATGTTAACATCAGTACCTACTCGTATTTTTAAATCTTTTGAAAAGCAAACTGTTTGAATCATAAATACTTTTTCACACAAATTTAAATATCTTAATTTAAAAACAAAGTAACTTAAAGACCAGTAACCAGTAACCGATATTTAGTACGGAATTTGGAAAGAATTCAGATTCAAGTTATTTTTCATAAAATTGTTAGTTTAGATGTCGTTAATAAATTAGGAAATTTTGAATATGATTATTATAAGCACTAACTAAATAAAGTGTCTCAGATGTAATTAACTCGACATCTATCTTCATTCAAAAATGGAAAATGCAAGAATGAACATTGTAGAATCTATAGACTTCTTCACTATAATGGTGTCAATGATAGCCTATTATGCAAATTTTCGTGATGACGTCTACCAGAGTCTTATTGTTCGGAAGCTGAATCTTGGAGGTTCCTAACTGGTGGGGCCAACAAGCTGATAGGATTACTCTTACCGGTACCACGGGGGTCGAAATACTCAACGGGCCTTATGCCTGTTGTGATCATTGTGTTTGGTTTCGTGGTGGCAATGATTGAAAAACGATCAGCTCGGATGCGACTGCTCTGTTGGGAGTTTGTTAGATAACATGCGGCCTAGCCAACGATACAGAAAGCCAATGATACTTTTGCGCCCTGACTGGCCGCATCCTATCCTCACTATCTATGAGGGCCGTGGCATTATATCCCGTGGGTGGCATCCCATGTAGAACAAATTCAACGAATGCTAATAACAATCAGTGCTTAACCACTCACATTACTATTCATAATATTTTATACATACACAATTATTTATATTATGTAAATGAGAATTGTTCACAAATCTCTTCAAATCCGCCAATAAACTGTTAAGTGATGTTAAATTTTCCATGTCGTTTACTGTATATTTATTTGTTGGTATGTGCAGGCTAGGTACAGTGTTTGATGCTTGTTGGTTGACTGCAACAATTTGCATGTTTCGAACATTCAGGCAAGCACAACAACGTCACTTGACATTGTCAAATAAAAACAAATGTAATAAATAAAAAGTATTTTAAATATTTTCAAGTTATAAAACTTTTGTAATTTGCTTTAGATTGTAATTTATTTTACAAGAACAAGAACAAAAACATAAAAAAGGAACAGAGAAAAAAAGCAAATTCACTATATAGTCGGACGACTTATATTGCCTTGTATAAAATTAACCTTGTTGAGTGCTTCTTTTCCTGCATTGACCTCTTGTTTTATTTATAAAAGTAACACAAACAAGCTACTCTAAATTAAATTTAAAAAGTAATGTTCGAAGAAATCTAAATTTTTAACGTGAATGAGAATAGGTTATTATACATTTCGTATTTAAGTAAATGAACAATATATTTATTATAGGCACTTATTTAAAACATTTGCATTACTTTGCAATTTAATGATTATTTGCTACCATTCTTGAGACTTCATACATGAAAAATGAACAAGCGGGATTGATTTGATCTATTTCTTATATTTAATTCTAATAATTTCTTAAATTATTATTATTAAAATTAGAATATCTATTAAAATATTAAAAATGGATAATTTTTGATTTTTACTGATTTGTTCTCAAAAATTCTTAAACTAGCCTTCAAAACCAGTAATAATATTTACCGCCCACAGTTCAAAATATTTTACTTGGTGACTCTGTTAGGGACCATTTCTTCTCAAGTCTAATATTATAAACATGTATAAAATTTTTGCGATAGAATATATAATAAAACATTAATCCTAATTAAAATTTCTGTCATAATGCCGTTGTAATAACATTAATTAAATCTATGTACATGAAATGAACTCTTCACGTGCCTTCAGGAATAATCCTTTGTATTTTCTATACAACTAACTAAACATACACTCATACAAATACATATATACACGTATTCTACAATTCATGTTACATTCACATGTATGACGTACCTATATTTATTAAGGGGGACTACTAGTGTGACGTTTTGAAAAAATTTGAAAAATTTTGTTTCAATAGTCTATACCCTGAAAAATAGCATATTAAAATTTCAAGTGCATATCTCAAATAGTTTTTGAGTTACAGCCATCTGAAGAGCGGATTCTGATTTTCATTGTTAACTTTGAGGAATTGAGAAATGTATGAAGGTTGATAGTTTGGGAGTTTCTGGACGTGGTTGCCAGTCACATATTGTGGAGCAGCTAGACACTGGCATATTTAAACGACTCATCCAGTTTTACTGTGACCGTTATAGTGAGTACATCGTAAATAATTTTAGCAAAAATTCTCAGTGATTAAAACTAAAATGTAAGGTAAAGAAAAACTACACCTTATATAAAAACAACCTTATTTAACATCTATGTTAGCGACATACCCTTGTCGATTAGAAACAATCTAGGGATGTTTGCTGATGATACAGTAATCTTCTACCAACATGAAGAACTTGAGACTGCTGTGAGCTCAACACAAGTAATAGTGGATGAATTTGAACAATATTTAAATCAATGGAAGATGACCCTGAATCCACAAAAGTGTGAGGCTAAACTGTTTACTCTTAAACGTGGGTCAGTAAACACCAGCATACAAATCAGCGGACAAGATATAAAATGGAATAACGAAGCCGTTAAATATCTTGGTGTTCATATAGACAAAAGATTAACATGGCACACCCATATAGAGCACAAAATCAGACAAGCCAATCAAAGATTTATAAAATTGTATCCGTTAATAAATAAAAAGTCCTCAATTAAACCTAAATGTTCTATAATGTTGTATACAGCTTTAATTAGGCCATTATTAACATACGCGTGCCCAGTCTGGAGAAATGTTTCAAAATCACACATCAATAAGCTGCAGTCAATCCAGAACAAAATATTAAGAGTCGCCTTGAAAGCACCGTGGTACGTAAGAGCGTCACAACTACATCGTGAAGCCAACGTTGAAACCATCGAAACCTTCATTCACAGAACATCGGAAAAATTCTACAGGGAATTAGATAACAACAGTTTAGCGGATTTTATTAATCTTCCGGGAAATAATCCACATCGACGCCTTAAGCGAAAAATACCACAAGATCCTATGTTCTGACTAAAATTTAAATCAAACATACGGTACATTTAGAGATATGTACATAGCAGTCAAATATTAAATAATATTACATGAAATACTTTTATCAATTATATAATTTTATTAATTAAGAGAAAAAAAATTTATTTTTGAACTTATTTGTCCATACAAACATAATTTATCTATGTATAGGTATAATACTGCGAGTGTAATCTTTTTGTTATTATAAAAAAAAATTATATACTATTAATTAGGTTATAAAATTAATTTAAGTTACTGAGGGATCATTTATAGATGACCCTTTAAAGCCAAATTATTGTTATTTTATGTATATCTATATTAAAAATGCCATGTATAACATTTTAAGTGTTGGTCTGGCTAAATAAACTTTAATCAACACAAAAAAAAATTTGCTGCAGTTATAACTCAAAGACAAATCATCCGATCGATTTGATTTTTATTGCAGCTTCTTTTATATATAGTTCTTCGTGCCATGAACTTCCAGTTTTCCGGTCGAATAAAAAATTTAATTTTTGCAGGACAAAAATCATAAAATTTGCGCGCAAAATTTGAAACCTTTTTTTTTTTTAAATTCCGTCATTTTGTTAAATTTCAACTTTTTTTTCGATTGAGGTTCATGGCACGGGCAATACCTTCTAGTTCAATAGGCTTTTTGGTTGATTGGTTCAATAGGTTGATTTCAGGCACTGTGAAGGTCGCTATCACTGCAGCAGTGGGGGGACTTTTTTTGGAGCATTGAGAAATCGCGAATAACTCTCTGAATTTGGTCCAAAAATTTTATCATGAATTTATTGTATATCAACGAATATACCCTTAGAATATTAAAGCATTCCATACAGCAGTTTTCTTTTAAAAAATTCCCAAAAATCACCTTTTTTCAGGCGGTCACACTAGTGGTCCCCCTTAATATCTGTGTAAGTGTGTACTGATATTTTCTTGTGTTTATTTAGAGGATTATAATACAGCTGTGTAAAAACAACTTGAGAGTCACGTGTTATGAATACGTAATGGTAAAAATTTTTGTCCTTAGCGCCCAACACTCGACTATCGCGCCGCGCCCGGTAAACACCCAACCAATTGAATCAACACACACAACATATAAATATTAAATACATGTGTGAATGAATATGGAACACAAGTGGGTACACCTTCTCAAATTCATTTCCACCGTCCACGCCGCTGCTATTAAAGGGTGTTAATTTATTATTTGAATCACGTACATGTGTATGATATATGTATGTATGTATGTATGTATGTATGTATGTATGTATGTATGTATGTACAATTTATTAATTATTGAAAATGCTCAGCAGGATATGAAAAATGTAAATAATGGAACGTGGCTCAATTTGCATTTAGAATGAATGAGTCAGTCTATTCACAAAAGGTATGTAGGTACTCGTATTACTTATATCATCATGTATATGAAGTGTGCAGGTTTTCTTTTATTTAGTTAGAAATATGTTTCTAACCATCATTTCCAAATTCTAAATGATTCGTATGGTATAATTTTATATTAATATTTGTAAAATGTATAATCGGTTTGACAAAAAATTGAACCGTTAGATATTTAGATTTAGAACATTTAGATAGACAGTAAATTTAGAAAATTTTTTTATGTTAAACTGCGATTTGGTAAGTTACCATCAGTTGGGGCGAACCGAGACA